>CAJHNH020002910.1:0-89796 GCA_905116865.2 Candidula unifasciata
GCTGCTACAACTATCACCACCATTAGTTACAGCTGTTGCTGCTACAACTATCACCAACTACAGCTGTTGCTGCACAACTATCACACCATTAGTTACAGCTGTTGCTGCTACAACTATCACCATCATTAGTTACAGCTGTTGCTGCTGCTACAAACTATCACCACCATTAGTTAGTTACAGCTGTTGCTGCTGCTACAACTATCACCACCATTAGTTACAGCTGTTGCTGCTGCTACAACTATCACCACCATTAGTTACAGCTGTTGCTGCTGCTACAACTATCACCACCATTAGTTACAGCTGTTGCTGCTACAACTATCACCACCATTAGTTACAGCTGTTGCTGCTACAACTATCACCACTATTAGTTACAGCTGTTGCTGCTGCTACAACTATCACCACTATTAGTTACAGCTGTTGCTGCTACTAACTATCACCAACTATTAGTTACAGCTGTTTTGCTGCTACAACTATCACCACCATTAGTTACAGCTGTTGCTGCTACAACTATCACCACATTAGTTACACTGTTGCATTACAACTATCCACCACCATTTACAGTTTGTTGCTGCTACAACTATCACCACAAACATTACCATTAGTTACAGCTGTTGCTGCTACAACTATCACCACCATTTAGCTTACAGCTGTTGCTGCTGCTACAACTATCACCACCAGTTACAGCTGGTGCTGCTGTTACAGCTGTTGCTGCTGCTACAACTATCACCACTATTAGTTACAGCTGTTGCTGCTACAACTATCACCACAGTTAGTTACAGCTGTTGCTGCTACAACTATCACCACCATTAGTTACAGCTGTTGCTGCTACAACTTCACCAGCATTAGTTGCTGCTGCTGCAACTATCAACTATAGTTCAGCTGTTGCTGCTACAACTATTAGTAGTTACAGCTGTTGCTGCTGCTACAACTATCACCACCATTAGTTACAGCTGTTGCTGCTACAACTATCACCACCATTAGTTTACAGCTGCTACAACTATCACCACTATTAGTTACAGCTGTTGCTGCTGCTACAACTATCACCACCATTAGTTACAGCTGTTGCTGCTGCTACAACTATCACCACTATTAGTTACACTGCTACAAACTATCACCACCATTAGTTACAGCTGTTGCTGCTACAACTATCACCACCATTAGTTACAGCTGTTGCTGCTACAACTATCACCAACATTAGTTACAGCTGTTGCTGCTGCTACAACTATCACCAACATTAGTTACAGCTGTTGCTGCTATATCAACTATCACCACCATGTTACAGCTTGTTGCTGCTACAACTATCACCAGTTACATTAGTTCACCAGCTAGTTACAGTATTGTTGCTACAACTATCACCACTACAGCTGTTGCTGCTGCTACAACTAGCTACAACTATCACCAGCATTGTTACAGCTGTTGCTGCTACAACTATCACCACCATTAGTTACAGCTGTTGCTGCTGCTAGTTACAGCTATCACCACAACTTACCATTAGTTACAGCTGTTGCTGCTGCTACAACTATCACCACCATTAGTTACAGCTGTTGCTGCTACAACTATCACCAACATTAGTTACAGCTGTTGCTGCTACAACTATCACCACCATTAGTTACAGCTGTTGCTGCTGCTACAACTATCACCACCATTAGTTACAGCTGTTGCTGCTGCTACAACTATCACCACCATTAGTTACAGCTGTTGCTGCTACAACTATCACCACCATTAGTTACAGCTGTGCTGCTGCTACAACTATCACCACCATAGTTTACAGTTATTGCTGTTGCTGCTACAGCTATGCTGCTGCACAACTATCACCAGCTGTTGCTGCTGCTACAACTATCACCAATTAGTTACAGCTGTTGCTGCTGCTACAACTATCACCAACATTAGTTACAGCTGTTTGCTGCTACAACTATCACCACCATTAGTTACAGCTGTTGCTGCTGCTACAACTGCTACAACTATCACCAACATTAGTTACAGCTGTTGCTGCTGCTACAACTATCACCACCATTAGTTACAGCTGTTGCTGCTGCTACAACTATCACCACCATTAGTTACAGCTGTTGCTGCTACAACTATCACCACCATTAGTTACAGCTGTTGCTGCTGCTACAACTATCACCACCATTAGTTACAGCTGCTGCTGCTACAACTATCACCACCATTAGTTACAGCTGTTGCTGCTGCTACAACTATCACCACCATTAGTTACAGCTGTTGCTGCTGCTACAACTATCACCACCATTAGTTACAGCTGTTGCTGCTGCTACAACTATCACCACCATTAGTTACAGCTGTTGCTGCTACAACTATCACCACTAGTTACAGCTGTTGCTGCACTACAACTATCACCAGTTACAGCTGTTGCTGCTGCTACAGCTATTGCTGCTGCTACTATCACTATCACCACCATTAGTTACAGCTGTTGCTGCTACAACTATCACCACCATTAGTTACAGCTGTTGCTGCTGCTACAACTATCACCACCATTAGTTACAGCTGTTGTTGCTGCTACAACTATCACCACCATTAGTTACAGCTGTTGCTGCTACAACTATCACCACCATTAGTTACAGCTGTTGCTGCTGCTACAACTATCACCACCATTAGTTACAGCTGTTGCTGCTACAACTATCAACTAGTTACAGCTGTTGCTGCTACAACTATTAGTTACAGCTGTTGCTGCTGCTACAACTATCACCACCATTAGTTACAGCTGTTGCTGCTGCTGCTACAACTACAACTATCACCACCATTAGTTACAGCTGTGCTGCTGCTACAACTATCAACTATACAAACTATCACCACTATTAGTTACAGCTGTTGTGCTGCTGCTACAACTATCACCACCATTAGTTACACAACTATCACCACCATTAGTTACAGCTGTTGCTGCTGCTACAACTATCACCATTAGTTACAAGCTGTTGCTGCTATCACCACCACTATTAGTTACAGCTGTTGCTGCTGCTACAACTATCACCACCATTAGTTACAGCTGTTGCTGCTGCTACAACTATCACCACCATTAGTTACAGCTGTTGCTGCTGCTACAACTATCACCAACATTAGTTACAGCTGTTGCTGCTACAACTATCACACCATTAGTTTGCTGCTGCTACAACTATCACCACCATTAGTTACAGCTGTTGTTGCTGCTATCACAACTATCACCAACATTAGTTACAGCTGTTGCTGCTACAACTATCAGCTGTTGCCACCATTAGTTACAGCTGTTGCTGCTGCTACAACTATCACCACATTTAGTACAGCTGTTGCTGCTACAACTATACCACATTACTATGCACCAACAACATCACCACCATAGTTACAGCTGTTGCTGCTACAACTATCACCAACATTAGTTACAGCTGTTGCTGCTGCTACAACTATCACCACTACATTAGCTGTTGCTGTATACAGCTGTTGCTGCTGCTGCTACAACTATCACCACCATTAGTTACAGCTGTTGCTGCTAACAACTATCACCAACATTATTACAACTGTTAGCTACCAACTATCAGCTATCAGTTGCTGTTGCTGCTACAACTATCACCAACATTAGTTACAGCTGTTGCTGCTGCTACAACTATCACCACTATTTAGTTACTGTTGCTGCTGCTACAACTATCACCACCATCAGTTTACAGCTGTTGCTGCTGCTACAACTATCACCACTATTAGTTACAGCTGTTGCTGCTACAACTATCACCACCATTAGTTACAGCTGTTGCTGCTGCTACATCTATCACCACCATTAGTTACAGCTATTGCTGCTACAACTATCACGACTATTACTTACAGCTGTTGCTGCTGCTACAACTATCACCACTATCAGTTCCAGCTGTTGCTGCTGCTACAACTATCACCACTATCAGTTACAGTTGTTGCTGCTGCTACAACTATCACCACTATCAGTTACAGCTGTTGCTGCTACAACTATCACCACCATTAGTTACAGCTGTTGCTGCTACAACTATCACCACCATTAGTTACAGCTGTTGCTGCTACAACTATCACCACTATTAGTTACAGTTGTTGCTGCTGCTACAACTATCACCACCATTAGTTACAGCTGTTGCTGCTACAACTATCACCACCATTAGTTACAGCTGTTGCTGCTACAACTATCACCACCATTAGTTACAGCTGTTGCTGCTACAACTATCACCACCGTTAGTAAAAGCTGTTGCTGCTGCTACAACTATCACCACCATTAGTAACTGCTGCTGCTGCTGCTACAACTATCACCACCATTAGTTACAGCTGTTGCTGCTACAACTATCACCACCATTAGTTACAGCTGTTGCTGCTGCTGCAACTATCACAAATATAAGTTACAGCTGTTGCTGCTACAACTATCACCACCATTAGTTACAGCTGTTGCAGCTACAACTATCACCACTATTAGTTACAGCTGTTGCTGCTACAACTATCACCACCATTAGTTACAGCTGTTGCTGCTGCTACAACTATCACCACTATTAGTTACAGCTGTTGCTGCTGCTACAACTATCACCACTATCAGTTACAGCTGTTGCTGCTACAACTATCACCACCATTAGTTACAGCTGTTGCTGCTGCTTCAACTATCACCACCATTAGTTACAGCCGTTGCTGCTACAACTATCACCACTATTAGTTACAGTGTTGCTGCTACAACTATCACCACCATTAGTTACAGCTGTTGCTGCTGCTTCAACTATCACCACCATTAGTTACAGCCGTTGCTGCTACAACTATCACCACTATTAGTTACAGTGTTGCTGCTACAACTATCACCACCATTTGTTACAGCTGTTGCTGCTACAACTATCACCACCATTAGTTACAGCTGTTGCTTTTACAACTATCACCACCATTAGTTAAAGCTGTTGCTGCTGCTACAACTATCACCACCATTAGTAACTGCTGCTGCTGCTACAACTATCTCCACCATTAGTTACAGCTGTTGCTGCTACAACTATCACCACCATTAGTTACAGCTGTTGCTGCTACAACTATCACCAACATTTGTTACAGCTGTTGCTGCTGCTACAACTACCACCACAATTAGTTACAGCTGTTGCTGCTGCTGCAACTATCACAAATATAAGTTACAGCTGTTGCTGCTACAACTATCACCACCATTAGTTACAGCTATTGCTGCTGCTACAACTATCACCACTATTAGTTACAGCTGTTGCTGCTACAACTGTCACCACCGGTAGTTACAGCTGTTGCTGCTACAACTATCACCTCCATTAGTAACAGCTGCTGCAACAACTGTCCCTACCATTAGTAACAGCTGCTGCTGCTACAACAATCACCAACGTTAGTTACAGCTGTTGCTGCTGCTACAACTATCACCACCATTAGTTACAGCTGTTGCTGCTGTTACAACTATCACCACCATTAGTTACATCTGCTGCTTTTGCTGCTGCTACTACTATCGTTGCTATTACTACTACAACTAAAACAAATACTATTATAATTTTTCCCTACAGTTCAGCTTCAGGTCCATACAGCTTTGAGTATAGTGTGAAGTCATCGGGAATGTATTCCTTATTCAGTCGACTCTAGACAGGACAGACTTGCCTGATATTTTCTCTGGATCTATTCGTTTTTAATTTCCCACAACCCAGATAAGCATAAAAGTGAACTACTTAGACGATTCCTGTGGACTTGCTTTAAATGTTGAATGAGAAAATATCTAAAGGGCGCTAACTAACTGGAAACTCTAAAGCGATGCTTGCCACTCATCACGGACATATCAGTCTCCACATTTCGCAGCATATTCTGCTAGTCAGTTACAATTACGTCACGCACGTGCAGCTGATTCTTAAGCCAGTAGAAGGCAGCAATGATTGCCTGTTGCATGCTGAATTCACTGGGTACGTCAGAGGCGTGATCGCCTACACCAGTCGCAGGGCACGGAATGATGATGGTAACAGAGACGTGGGCTAAAGGGGCCAAGTGGTGTAAAGTGAGAGACGAGTGCAAAGGTCCATGAGTTGCACACAGTCGTGAAAGAGGTATTTTTTTTGGGAAATCCACGACTAACAGTGGTTTGCACGCGGTTATTTTGTGGAGACAAGACTTTAATGCCCGACATGTTATTTGCCATATGATCGACCAATGTCGGGCGGGGAGCTATGGCGGATTTGCGAGGACGTGATCATGTTGTGCCCCGTGAGGCTACTGATTCGACTTTGTGTGGAGAGACTCGGTGTGCCTAGGGCAGATTCTCTAATCAGTTCTTTTGCATTGGTTATTGGTAACCCAAAGTGTAGGCACATAACCGGTGACCACAAGAGTGGGCCAGGAGGCCGAAGGTGTATGTTGTGGAGACACGCCGAGTCGAGGCTAGGTGTTCTCTTTCATGTGACACAGCCTTGGAAGCATATCATAGTGTATAGGTGAAGCATTAGATGGACAGTCGACCTGTATCCCCAGTTCATTGTCAACGTCATACTGTGTTGCGTCCTAATAAATAGACTTATGCATGATTAAAGAAATAACTCTTTCAGTTTTGTTGATGTCGTTGGCTAAGGACTGTTGTCGGTGTTAGTGTTAGTAGTATGATATGACTATGTGAACTGTCAGCCTAGTAGTTCTTGGTAGGGAACCCCGATAGTCGCTAGGAGGTTGTCTTGGGGGAAGGGGGGGGGGAGAGACTTTCATATATGAGTGAGGCATATTCAGTCACATAAAGACACTTGGTTAGGCAGTTATACACCAACATCATATCGCTTCGCAACACTGACCCCACCTCCATTCTCAAACTAGACATTGTGATATCATTTGCTTAGCTTTGCTACACAAAAAACGTCTATTCGCTTTTGCTATGAACACCCATGCACTTCGTCTACCTCTCAACACAGAGCCATCTGTATAGATAATCACATCACTCAGGCGGTAATGGTCATGAATCATTTGTTGAACTTCTGATTCTGCAGCACCAGCTGGCTAGTCTTTGCACTCACGTCCCAGAGTGATTAGCACCCCTACACAAATCGGATTCTTGCTCGGGCCCTATGACCCACTTATCTTCTCCAAATTATTAAAGACTGCACACATGTATAATTGTGTCTTCAGCTTACGCCATCCAAGACCTTCCTCCTTGCAGTCTGTGACCCTTAGCTCTACCTAGGACTTCATGCAGTAGGTGCTTCTTGTCAGCAGCTACTCTGAGATATGACTACTTGCAGAACTTTGAGCCTATCTGCAACTGTGGGCAGTGCAAGTATATATCAGATACCTACTACCGGGGTCTCTCTTAGAATTATCCGCAATTGCTTAATTTTGTATGATTTGAAGATTAATCAGCTGACTCTCTCTTGGATATGGTAAGCATTCCAAGTCCATAATCTATCGTCAAGATCACATGCTGGAACATTGTCTTTTGCTGTCATAATCTTGTGAGCATTAAACACCCTTTTTTTTCAAATTTTTTTTTAAACATTTTAATGCAACTGCCTTCTACAGGAAGGCTATTACCGGAAAAGATAACCTAAGACTGCTTTTTTTTTTTATATTTGTCATTAATTGTGAGGCTTGGAATATCTGCTCTTATAATTCTATTGTCCAGAGAGCACACACACACACACAAATACACACACATACACACAGACACATGTACACACAGACACAAACACACACACACAAACACACACACACAAACACACACACATAAACACACACATAGACATACATACACATACGCAGATACACACACACACACAAACACACACACACAAACACACACACACACAAACACACACACACACAAAGCTTTTCAACCCTGTCCTGGTCACGGAATTGTTAAGAGTAAAATATCTTGTTCGCGCTAATAGAGTATCACGCGTATGATGATAGAATCATATTTATATAGATAATTTGGCAGCCTGATGTGTGAAGTGGACAAACCGGGCTAAACGTGGGGCGATAATCAACTCATTTACGGCTGAATCGACCTAGAGGACAAGGTAATTGTGTTCAAATCTTCACTGTGAGGACTCAAACCACCAATGGTCAAGAGCCTTAATGCCTCTTCGGCTCAGTCAATCACACAGACAATTAGGCTATCAATAAAAATATGTCCTACCTTTTCAACTTTTTTAAAATCTGGTTCGGCCAGTACTCCTATTTTCTTAATTTTATAAAGCTGCCTCTGGGTTCCAGAACTGAGCGTGGACATTCTGAACTGAAGTGCTAGAGTACGCATGGTTCTGCTGAAATTGGCCACTGCCATTTGCTCCTTTAGCTGAAACAATTAGGTACGAAATGTTTGTGCGAACACATTATTACTACGCAGTTAAACAGTTTTGGTGGGTGCAATAGTAAAAATAATTCCTTAAAGTATTTTATACGAGGGACGTTCAGACTTTTCATGTGGTATTTGCGATTCTGTGTATCAAATGTCATTCCAGTTAGATAAAAAATACGACAGCACTAAACCGTTGAAACCGTTATAATGTTTGTATAATTCCTCGTTGCAGATAAAGATACAGCTGTGAATAGTCGCTAGTCTCCAGCTGCAGGCTTGTTTGCTATCAGAGCAGGCTGATTGGGGGGTGGGGGGGGGGGGGGGGGGGGGTGTAGAGTCAGTTGTCTATAATGTATGTTTACTCCAAACTTCCTCTGCTAGCTGCTGGTGTACGAGGCTAGCACCAGCGCTGTAGAAGTTATGGAGCGGGAAATCAAAGCCGCCATGAGGAAATAGCTCGGAGCGCCGCCATGTCTGACAAACGTGGCTCTATACTGACACAGGCCTTGCTGTCGGCAAGTCCAGACGCGCTATGATGTTGCTGGAATCTGCAGACCCCAACACTGTCCAGCCCGCGCTAAAGATGGGCCAGAAAAGGAAGGTGGACATTGCGATAGAATTTGCCCAGAATGCACTAAAATTGAAGGAAATCATGGGTTACACGCAAACTAAGGGACGCGGCTTAGGGCAGGGGAATGTCACGTGGTGGTCGAGGGCCTCAACCAAAGAGCGTAGAGCATGGGGTGATATCTAGCGAATGGCTCCACTGCGACTTAACTTTGTCATTACATGTGCGTACCATGTGTTACCCTCAGGCGTTAACCTAGGCAAATAGCCCTCGACCAACGTCCCTACTGCAGAGCGAAGCAGACGCTCTAGTTCTTATTGTCCCCTGGCAGAAAAGCCCTAGGCCAGAAACGAAACTCATGGCGCTACAATAAAGTCCTTAAAAGGTTGGCCAATATTGATGCAGAATACTGTTGGCAAACTTTTGGAGGAAATTGTCGCACAAAGATTGACTACCTACTTGGAACTACTTGATAAGTTCCCATCAACACTTTTAGGGTACAGGTTAAGTAAAGAGACATGGTTCAATGCTGCAGTTTTCGCCTACGATGCTTACGAGGGATTTCAGATTAAAAAAAAAGACATGTGCTGCAGTGTTGGACTTAAAAGATGCATACAATAAAGTACCATAGGAATATTTAATGCAATTACTGCTTAAACTAGAAGTTAATCCTATTCTGATCCGCTGGGTTGCTGCGGTCCTGTTCCAGAGAAAGATAGAACTCATGTGTGGTAGCTGGTCCTCAGAACCGCAAACGATATGTCTAGGCTTGCCACAGGGATCACCGCTATCACCAGTCTTATTCAACGTGTATACGGTGATGATCACTGAGCAGCAGTTGAATGTAAAGGAAAGGACTTTTGTCATTTGCTGATGACATTTTGATTAATCGACGAGGGCGTGATAGACAGGAGATCGCCAGCACAATGCACGAAGAACTCGATCGAATTGCCGCCTGGTGTGATGGTTCCAATGTCTATGTCAATCTTTCGAAGGCATCACTGTCATGGTTCTTTTTGAACAATCACATTGTCAAGTCGGACTTACCAGAAGTGAAAATGCGTGATAATGTATTGATCAGAACCAACGTTATGACGTTTCTCGGGGTGAGGTTCGATCGCAGCTTGTCATTCAGGGAACACGTTGACCATGTGATAACAAAAGCACGCAAAGGTCTATCTGCAATGAGGATTATGGCTGCTTCCAATATCGAGCAAAGACTACTAGTACTTCTATTCTACGGTCTGGTCCTTTTTTCCATTGAATACGCTCTGGCCATCCTCAGTGTCAGTGCTACCCAGATTGAACGACTTGAAAAGGTGCAAAATGAAGCCATTGGGATGTACAAGAGACACATCATGTGGAGCAGTGAGGTATTGTCACATACCGCTCGTGTCGGGTGCCTGATTTAAGGATTGCTCCTTAAGAACTAACAGCACTCTGAAATAATAATGTTGAGGCGTCGGCTAGTATTGGTCTAAGGGAGATCCCGTGGCCAATATACGCTCAACTTATTTCAGGAGTAGGGCAACTCCAGCTCTGGCACTACAGAATATCTAATATTCCTAGGCACACTTGGCTGGACACCCCCACTACTATAAAAAGATAGCACCCATGTTAACACAGATTGCACTTACTAATCATACAAACATAAAAGCTAGACAGTTAGAAGGGTGAAACCGGGACACCCAAGTCAGCCATGAAAATTTATGAATGGATGTAATAATTGCAACACACACACACACACACACACACACATATATATATATATATATATATATATATATATATATATATATATATATATATATATATATATATATATATATATATAAAGACAATCAAGATGGTTTCCAGTGAATGGAGTTCAGGACTTAACGTCACAGCGCTGATGTTGAAACAGCCAGACACAGTTCAGAGAGTACATGAATCATCATAGTGAATCATAGGTAGCCATGTAAATAGAGCATGTGGTATGTCATCTCAGATGTTACTTATCCAATTTGGTAGGTCACTGCTCCCCTCAGTCCATGGTGATTTGAAACGGCTGACTGTGTAGATCGCTTTTCCTCTGGTCGATCTGGTAAACACTGATCGTCTCACATATGAGGACAAAGGAACTGCGCTGGAGCCCAATAAAGCTCCTGAAGAAGGCTTCCTTGTATTGATGACACAGCTGGCGTGCAATACTGTCTTTCAGCCACTGGAACTCACACACAAGCTCCTGCCATGTTGAAGTTGTCCCAACAATAGGTAGGATTTTGGGTAGGTTTGGTGATAGGGGTGGTATGGGTTGGTGATTGTTGGCTGGACTGTGACTCGTTTGCCTGACTTCTAAGTAGGTATCATCCTGTCAGGAAAGAACTCAGAATTAGTATTCATCTTAAGATTCACACACCAAGCTCAATTTATCTCCCGCTACCCTTCTCAGTCACTCAGAGGATACTCTCAAGAACAGGAGACAATGTCCCCTTTATTTATCTGTCTGTAAGTCAGTACACCAGATAGAAGACAAGGTACATAGTGGAGATAGATAGACGCTACTAAACATAGATCATCCTCTCTCCACCTTCCGATCTGCACCCGCAGACATACATTCTATCCCGTTCGTACATGAATATATTTTTCTCTCCACAATCTGCCCACTGCACACCCAATGTTGTGCTAAAAATAACCTCTGACTCAGAGCGCCTAGCTTCTGACGGCGACCCAGTTACAATAGTCTGCTAGTCGACACAAACTCCGTTGTCTGGTTAGAGAATTATTAACTTGTTGGGTTTAAAATCTTTATAATAGTGTGGGTTATGTAGAGCACAAATTATTAGCCCGCGAAGGGAAAGGTTTGATTTCAGGGGCTTGGGTGTCTGGACATTAAGAACCGCCTAGTTCTGTGCGGTCATACAGCTGAATCTTTCCTCCCTGCATCAGTGGCCAACTTTAAAGAGACATATATCATGGTACTCGTAAACTATAATAAACTTACCCAAGCTTAGGAATCCTTTAAAGATTAAACTGGTATTTTGAATGCGCCAAAGTTTAATGAGAGAACTGAAATGTCTCTTGACACCTCAGAGATCTGGTAAAAGAATGCCCGCTCCAGATTCCGCTTGGCGTCTCTAGAAAAGAAGTCCTGTATTCGTGCCCAAGGAGTAAAAAGGCTTACAGGAATTTCTGAATAATATTCAAGAAATTATCTATCCCACAGTTGCAAGTTTCAAAATGTAGACTTCTCAAACCAACTAGAGGGTCTAGAAATGTTTATTTCACCAGATAGAGGTATATATCAATGTGAGAGACTATATTACCCCCCCCCCCTCCCGAGGGGTTTAAATTTGAAATGTGACGTGCCTGCTAGGGATGTCAGCGTCACGAATAGTCCACAGTGTAGTGTTGGCTGTTCACTCCGCCACAGGTATCTACTTGACTTTCCAACAATAACCAAAGGATCAGGATGTGGAGGGCTCGGCCATACCTTAAAATACGTGCTGGTAAGAAACATCCAGTGCATCAAGCGCTTTTTAGGGAAAAGGGCGACACATTGAAGAAGGAAAAATCGTGGCTAGGTCGAGCAGAAGATGTTATTAGGCAAATATGCAGCCTAACCGACATCATACCTGGTGCAGAATGGATGCCTGTGCCTCGTGCGTTTATTTGTATTATTTCCAGTATTGCCACACTCAACAGGCGATGTAGAGAAGAGAATGACTCCTGTTGCTGTTAATGCAAAGGTCAACGCTCTCATCAGTGAAAATTCAAACGAGTATAATCAGAGTATGATCCGGAGGGTTCAGACAGGTTCGGTGCGAAGACAATGGCTTGAATCATTACAAAAGGCCGCTGTGCGTGGAGTCAGCTTTTTTTGTTGTTGTTCTGGGACACGCAGGCGTCGATGGAAATGAAAGAGCTGACAGGTCAGCTGGATCCGCTATCACTACCGACCGCCAGCCTATGGATCATGCTGATATTATTAATGCTCTCAGATAAATGGGAAGGATAGAGGACTTTGGTGGCAGTGAATCCACATCACTTGCCAGAATGGCAGACTTGGGAATTAAGATCGGCGTAGCGAAAAACGAGACCCACACCAGACACGCAGAAGAATTGTTAATCAACATAGAACTGGTACTATTAGCCATCGGACGTTGGGGTTCATACTGAAGGGAGAATCTGAGCACCTATGGACATGTCTGGAGAGCAATAATGATAATCTAACTAACTAACTAACTAACTAACTAACTAACTAACTAACTAACTAACTAACTAACTAACTAACTAACTAACTAACTAACTAACTAACTAACTAAATAACTAACTAAGTTACTAATTCGCTATCATTATATCATAGGACAAATCTTACAAGCTGTAGCTCATTCTCCAGGCTGTTGTTTGTTTTTATCTGCCACTGCGCCAGCTTGTACTGGTGGAAGAGTTCCCATGCTTCATTGTCGTAGTTTTTCAGAAACACTTTGGCTTCAAGCTCGTGATAACTGTCCTCACACATGACAGATGTAAACAGGCACGCTATGGCTAGAATAAACTTTGTTGATATCATCTTGTAATTGTCTTCCTGTAGATAAATAAGTAGTCACTGATCATCATTCTCTTCATCATTATCATCATTGTCATACATTTTTTAGTACATAGAATGGGAAGAAAGGGGGTCCGGTTTAACTAGTAGATTGTAAAGGTGAGTGGAAACTGCCTTAAAACAGAGAGCATTGCGTACAACGTCACTACATCCAATAGGAGAATGGAGGTAAAGGCAGTAACGACAGCTTTCCTATGGCTTGAGAGCAGTGCAGCCAGACATTTTGTAACTATAACGACACTCAGTGTGACAAGTAGTCAACTTCACTCCAGTCGACTTTGCTGCCATGAGATCTATTTTAGGCTGTGTAGATCTAGGAACGATATTATTATAAAACAACCTCAGCGAGGATTTTAGGCAGGCAGACTTACTGAGGCTCTCGACTAATATTTTAAGGATATCAATAACTGATCAAGCAGATGTCATGATGGAGTCAACAGCTATTTAAAGTGACACATTAGTTGACCTACTAAGGTAGTCATTTTGATCAGCACGGCGTGTTATGGAGCTCCTTGTGGGTTGGAAAAAGGGGAGCTGGATGGGGTGTATAAACCCACTGCTCCTTACAAACATGCCACAAAGGCAAATAATTAATTTCAAATGGTCAGATTTCCGAGCCAATACACAAATAAGGCAAGAATCCAGGCAAGAGTATGTGTCTAATTTTATACGAAAACGCCGCTGGAACTATGTCGGCCACGCCCTTAAAATGGATAAATCAAGACTTCCTTACCAAGCCCTCATTTGGACACCACAGGGGAAAAGATCTCGTGGAAGACCAAGGGAAGGCTCACTCATGGGCCACTCAAACATCAAAGACCTACAACAGATTGCAACGAACCGCCATGCATGGAGAGTCATGACCTCTGCCCTATGTTCCGCACTCGACACAAGAGGAAAGACTAACTAATTATAGGGCAGAAAAGATGGCAAAACAGTAGATACATCATTGGGAAAAGCGAACAGAGAAACACCAGTCAACCACTCAAACTGAGAACAACTCGTTTTCAGAATTGGGGACGGCCAAGCTGACAGTCTAGATGTGCAGGACTGGATTCCATCCATGGAGAAAGGATTACATCGGGTATAGCGGAAACGAGGATTCGCATGTTGAATGTTGAAAAAGGAATGAACATCATATCACTCGGACACTACCATAAGCCCAATCTTCAGCAACAAATGAAGAATTCAAGTTCCGATGGCTCCAGTAATTGTCTGATTGTATATCCGTCTCCCCCTTCTCTTGAGTTTTGAGCGTCGGACAAATCCCCTGGTAAAAGGAGGATTCAACTGACAGTTCAGTGTAACATATAATGGCACAACATTTTGATGATGATGATGTTGATGATAAATTATTATTATTATTTCATAGAGAAAACCTAACAATTTGGCCACTCAGCCAGATAGTGTATTGTTTTTAGCAGTGTTCACTAACAGGTAAGACATCCACCCATGTGGATTTCCATAAAAAAATTTATCTTTTGCAGTGTTATTTTATGACTTTAAGATACACACAACTTAAATTCATTAGTGTTTAAATGGCTTATTTCAGAGCGAGCTTTCAATTTTATTTTCCTAAAGCACTGAAAACGTACTTGTGAGACAGTGAAACCTGACAGCAGAGACTGATCCTTGACTTGCGAAATAGTGAACATTGATTTTGGACATACCTGGATTTGACTTGATAAACTCTCAACACTGATAAGACAAACACTGAACATTATTTTGAGACACACAAGATACGCTATACAATGTCTTGAGAAATCATAATGACATGCAAACAATGATTTGAGAAAGGCTGAACACTCACTCGGCAAACACAGATCACATATTTCTCGCCGTGCGTCAAGTCACAATTCTATGTCGGTCTGACCACTCACCTAGTTCATAAGTTAGAGAAGAGTCAGAGATATCTACAAAACAGTCCTCGAAAAGATGTCACTTCTGTAACAGGAATGTGTGAATGAAATCTCAAGATCATACTTTCTCTGCTCAACAAAAGGTTTTCAGCAACTCAGGCTACTGATTGGCCAGTCTTACAACGTATTTAGAACTAGTCTACCAACCAACAAATGAGCCTTTGCACAATAAATAATGCTAGGGAACTTTATTATCAGTACTTGTAAATCTTGTCGACAGTTTGAAAATAATTGAATTACCAGTCACGTATTTAATGCTTCTGTAAACAAGGATCACTGTAGTTGCTTGGCATGGGCGCCGTATATTTTGTTTGCTATGATACTGGAGTAGTACAGCTGATCAGTTGCAATCACCGCTAGGCAGTATTGTTATTTGTTCGCTATGATACTGTAGTAGTGCAGCTGATCAGTTGCAATCACCGCTAGGCAGTATTGTTATTTGTTCGCTATGGTACTGGAGTAGTACAGCTGATCAGTTGCAATCACCGCTAGGCAGTATTTTTACTTGCATACTCATGTTATGGTACCAGAAGGTAGTCATTAAAAAAAAAGGCATACAAATAACTTCAAGCCATCTAGAGCTATACTTTTATAGACCTATCGACATCAGCCGTCTTTACTTTTCGACACATTTCCTGGTATAAGTTTTATACTAGGTCGACCATAGAGGCCAATAATAATTATAAAATAGCCACTGCCCTATCGCAGCTCCATGAATAAATTTCGACATACTGGACGTCGATGAAGGTGGCAGCCTAGAAATATTGTTAAAGATAGGGATCGGACTGCATGCTTTGAAGGTGATGGCATCAGTGAACATGGAACAGTTCTACCAGCAACTGATTATTTTGATGATGAAGTATGGTTTGGAGCTGCTAATATTATCTCTTACCCAAAAAGAGACGTTAAAACGCATACACATTGAAGCCAGCCATGCGAGTCATGTTAGTGTGTACATATAACACGCCTGTGGTGTGCATTCGACAATCCTTGCATTACCAACCGTATATGAGAAATGCAAGAATTTACAGGCGAAAATGTACATTAAAGTCGCATTGGACAGGGAATACCTTCTGAATGAGGCCGTGTGGGATAACAACGGGCAACGCCTAAAGAGAGGTGGCTCTTGGATTGCACAAGCATAAATCACGGTCAGAACTTTTTGGGCTAGTGACAAAATAGAGCGAGGTGAAGAATATGTTACAGTACCAACCAGCAAAACAGCACGGTGTGATAGTTACCTTGGACCGAGGGTGCAGGAAATGGACAGCAGATGGAGTCAGCGTTGCAAGAGCTGATCAATAAAAATTCACGCTCATGTTACATCATAATATATACAAATAGGTCTGTATTAACAGTTAAGAAGAGTGGGTGGAGTTTTATTTCAAATGTGAATGGACAGATTAAAAACAGAGAGGCTCGCATACAACGTCACTACATCCAGTATGAGAATGGGGGTGGAGGCAGTAACGGCAGCTTTCCGATGGCTTGAAAACAACACGACTCGACATGTTGTGATTGTAACAGACTCACAGAACATGCTTCGGAAAATTAAAACTGTTATCATGCGTGTAGATCATCACTTATTAAGACCCAGAACAAAAGAGCACGTCATGGATTTTCTGTTCCGGATATTCTGATGTGCAAGGTTACAAGCAGGCTGACAGATTAGCTGCTGCTGCTCCTCTTGGCGCTGAGCCACTATATGATAGCAGTGAAGGCTCTATGGGATCAAATGGAAAGTATAAAAGAACAGATAGGGAACACAAACACTAAAGGACAAATTCAACATGTTTGGGATGAACAGAGATTCTAATAAATATTCAGCATTGAAGGGGAAACAGAGACTGACTTTTAATCAGGTTGCTACTGGTACTATTAGCAAGTCATTTCTTCATTAGTTACAGAAAAAGGAGGAGACAGAGCACGTAAGGTAATGTCCCCAGTGCAATGATGTCAACTCTTGATTCATTCATTCATTTATTGTTTCATTTTCTTGTTCACAGTGTGGAATAGTTGGTACAACACATCCTTTCTCATCCGGGCTTTGGGTTGGCAATAATAATTATTATTACGTGCTAAATGGCTAATATATGTCTGGAAAAAAAAAAAACTTTAAAAAAAATGAATAAGCTAACTGCAATAAAGAGAACGTCTATACGCGGTTAGCGCCCTTTTGCAAATTATCGAGATTATTGGAGATGTGTATCCAGCTCTGCTAACAGTTATGGAGGATGTGTACCCAGCTCTGCTGACAATTATGGAGGGGGTGGTGTGGTTGGAAGGAGCAGAACCTACTTGTACATGTTGCAGCGCTCCTATGTATACTGACTCATCTTATTCAGTTAGATCCTCGTCTACCCAGCCCTGTTGTAGTGAGGTATGACGGCTGGAGAAGCAAATGGCTGAAAAACTTCATCCATTACTTTCTTATGTAATCCATACCCACGGTGTTATACGCATACTCTGGTTCCCCAGTCCTAGTTTTGGGGAGTATTATTCTCTGGAGTAATTTCCCTTTCACTGCGAATTTTTTCACCTGCTTAAACTCTGACGACAGATACTTGTTACTGACGCCCCTCCCCCCCTTCTTCCCCCACCTTCCACACAAAAAATGTGTAGTGATTGGGATAATATTCACCGTCCGACATTTAAACACTGAAAGTTATTTTATTATGGCTAAGAAAGAATACAAAAGCTGTTATTGAAAGAAAGAATGCCATCTAAACAAGTACAATTTATATCTGTTGTGGGCACCACCCACTCATCCCAAGTATCCAGTTATTCTCTTTGGATAGTGGAGGGATGCGTCTCTACATGTGCAGAGTGGAGCAAAGAGATACCATTATATTCAGTTGTTAACTTGGAAGAAGTGCTATTAAGACAGCCAATATGATAGGACAACTTTATAAAAATGATTGATTATCTTGTGTAGATATGTTAAAATTGTATTTACCATTCCCAACTGATGTGAAAAAAGATCGAAGATGAAGCCGAACACACGTCCAATTTCTGTTGATAATGATGGCTTCACTGGTAAAGTACGAAAGGTGAAACACGAAGACGGTTTGATGACGTGTTGACAGCTGACTGGTTAAGTGTCTGTGTCACCTGATCATCTGCTGTTGTATAGACTGTATGTTACAACGTGGTCGGTGACGTGAACAGTGAATGGTGCATGAAATGGTAGGCTGAGAATAATACGTACTGGTTTATCTTAGTGTATTTGTCAATAGGTTTTACATAAAATAACTTAATATGTTGCAGACGGCAGTCTAAGGGAGCACACTACCAAGACGTGCGATAGTGCCAGATATCCATTGTAGCAAACGTCCAGAGTGAAGACAGCATCTGGTTGACTAATAGATTCACTCTGAAATTCCACTTTTTAAAATTCAAGTTATAAATAACCGGATTTTACTTTGGAAGCTTGAAACGTTAGATGTTCGTAAGATTTTAGATATCGTCATCAATCTAGCATGTGTTTGAGATTTTACTTTTAATCCGAATATTATGACATTACTTGCTCACATATTTGCTGTTGTTAAGATTAAGTACAACTTATGTGGCCTCTTCACAAACGGATGGCTCCAATGGTTATAAGCATCCAGTGCCAACTTTAGGAATATATCGTGGTGAGACTCTAGTCTCTTCGGTCGTTTTTAACTCTTAACCATGTTTGTTAGCAGTTATAACAAAAGAACGATTGAAAGCTTATTCGCAATGGGAAATCAGACTTGATAGGCTGAGGATTGTAAAACACGTTCACTACATTCTATGCCATAAAGTCCCACTGTTCATGAGATATGGTCTGTTAAAATTACCGTTATTTATCAATAAAATAAACTCTATGATGAAATTACTCAGACATCACAATGAGCCTTTCAATGTTAGAAATGTGTACTGGAGAAAGGTCTATGTAGTCGAGTTTCTCCGGATTATGCACCTCCAGTTTGCAAACTACTGCGTTGTTTGTTTCATAAAAACATATACACCACACACACACAAACACTCACACACACATATATATATATATATATATATATATATATATATACACACACACGCACATCTTATTCTTCTTCTTCTTAAGCATTCTGAGCTCTTGAGGTTCATTGCCTCCTTCCCTCTCTCTGGTTGGCTTTTTGTTTCCAGTTGGTGACACCAAGTATTTGCAGGTCTGTCGGGACATTATCTCTCCATCATCTTCTTGGTCTGCCACGTGGTCAACGACCATCATCTTCCTTGTGTAAACAGTTTTTACTTCTCTGTCATCTGACATTCTTTTGATTTCATTCGATTTGATTCAAGAACCGACATCACAGCACTTGGGTCATTCCCATAAGCGCTCCGTCCCCATCTTCAGCAGCCAGCAGATAGTTCCGATACTAATGGTGCTAGTAGCATTCTGATTAAACATCCGTTTAGCCTTTCCTCTGAGCCTCGAGCATCTACCAGAACCTTTCGTCACTCCCAACTTCATCAATCTCACCACACTGTGGTGATCAATCTGCTCCTCCGAACTGTACAAGCTCTCCCACAAGGCACTAACCACGTCTGCCCTATCATGCCTCAGTATTCCACCAAGCTGTGCAAAGCCAGCCAATCCGTCCGCCTGTTAATTTCCCAGCACACCGGCATGACCTGGTGAAAAAATCCAGAAATATCACTTACTTGTGTCCTCCGCAGCGAGGCATGCCACTCTGCACGAAGCATGCTGTCCTGATCTTACTCAGCATGCTGTCTGAGTCCGTTAAACTCACAATCTGTGTGTGTGTGTGTGTGTGTGTGCTTCGTGTTCTCTAGCCAGCGGAAAGCCACAGTGACCGCCTCCACCTCCATTCTTAAGCTGGATGTGGTGGTATCATATGCCAGGCTCTCCAGCGCCAAACGTCGACCATTAACTTTTGCTAAGAAGCCCTAAGCACTTCTATTGACACTGAACCGTCTGTGTAAATGATCAAAACTTCTGAGCGAATATTATCTTGAATTAAGTGCTGAATTTCATTCTCTGCGGCACCTGTTGGCCAGTCTCTGCATTCCCGGCTCAGTGTGATTATGACCCTACACAAGTCTGACTGTTCAGGTGCCACTTTGACCCACTCCTCTCCTCGCCTTTTGTTCTCAAGGATGCAAACCTGTCTAATTGTGTCTTCTGATTGTGCCATCCATGACTTCCCTCTTAAAGCCGCTGACCCTGAACTGCATCCAGAGCTTCGTGTAAAGGGTGGTCTGTGTCTGCAGCTACCTTAAGATATGACTTCACCAGCAGCACCTTATGCCTGCCTGCAACAGTTGGCAAACCAAGGATGTATCGCATAAACACCACTGGGGTGTCTCTGATGCAACCCAGAATGACCCGCATTGCTGCGCTCTGTATCATCATCATGATCATCATCAGGTGCCTTGGCGTTGGCGATCATGCCTCTCCATAATCTGTGATCTCCTGCAGCATGTATCAGTTCGTGTGCCGACACACCTCCATGCCATGCAACAAGACTGTCAAGCATCTTTTCTCGTTGTCTTCCTCTATCCCTCCTTCCACGTGCGCTCTAGTTTGTCTATCTGACTCTTTGAGACGGTAAGCATTCCCAGTCTATAATCAACCACTAACAGGATCAGGTACTGATATAGTGTGAAAAGCATTCTCTGCTCTGTCAATTGCAGCCATAGTCTTAAGTGCACCAGGTCCTTTTTGGCATCTTCCCACAACACTCGCCACATGGTCCTTAAATGACAGGCTCCTGCCAAATGTAATTCCCAAATACTTCAGTTTGCTCTCTCTGTTGATGTTTCTACCATCTATTGTGAGACTTGGGACATTAGCTTTAACGATCCTGTTGTCCAATGAACACCACAAAACAGACCCCTTTTCCGGTCGGACGACAGACCTCATTTCTGTAAACCACTCAGTCACTTTGTCCACTGTCGCTTGCAGCTCTCGGGCTGTTTGTTCCCTCTCTTCCTCCTGCCTATATGCAAGAATATCATCCGCAAAAGTCAGTATCCTTCCAACTCCTGGTGCTTCTAGGCTTGCAATCTTGCTCGTATACACGTTAAAGAGCACAGGCGAGATAGCGGATCCCTGTTTCAGTCGTGGGGCCAAACTGAATGGTTCTGAGGTCCATGAGCCCAGTCGAAGAGCAACCTGACGTGAATATAGGACAGCTGCAATTCAATTCACCATCCATAATGCATCATCAAGATGTCGTATCTTACTCTGGTTATAAGCATCGTCGAGATCCAGTCCTACCGCCACAGTTTCCTGTCTGTTCTGGCACCCCTTATAGACGACAAAAGCAAAAGTGGCCGCATTTGCCCATGTGTCCTTTCCTGGCCTGTAGCTTCCCAGACCTCTTGGGGGAAACTTCCCCCTTTCCAAAATTTCTTGCAGCTTTACAGCAACTATCTTCTCCAAGACCTTCCCAAATGTGTTTTGTAAGGTGAGGATTCTAAAGCCACTGAGCTTTGAATAATACTTAAAAGGTTTTGGTAGTGGGATTAGGTAGCTGTGTACCCAGTTCTGCGGTACTTTTGCTGTCCTAATGTTCTGGTTAAAACTGTCAGCCATCTCCGCCAGGTCCACATCGCTCAAAGCCTTCATGTGGCTATACCTGACCCCATCAGACCCTAGTGCAGTGTCCTTTGGCTTTTTCAAAATTTGTTTAATATCTTCTACTCGTATCATGTCTTCAAAATGCACATTTTTTAAGGCGCCAGCTAACGCCCCTCTAACTGCATCCCTGATGTCTACATCATTATGATCTGTCTGAGCTATAAACCTATGGAGAAAAGCCTCCCCTTTCTCCTTGTCTGTTGTCATGCGCATACCATTGTCTCTATAGATTGTTCCCACTGTCATAGGCCGATCTTTTCTTGGCAGTTTATAGAATTTCCCCAATGTTTTATCGCCTCCCATTTCATTCACAAAAGTTTACCACTTTTGGCTTGTGCAGCACAGTGCTTGAAAACCTCCACCTTGTCCTTTTTCAGATTCTCCGCCATCTCCACTTCCTCTCGTGAGCTTGAGGATGTCTGTTGTAATTTCTTTTGCTGCTTCACTGCGGCACTCTTTGCCTTCCACACCTGTTCCACTTCTGGAGTCCACCATGGGGGCTGTAGATAATTAGTTCTGGCGATTATGTTGCATGCTTCATGTCTGAGGCGTCTGACATTCTTTTAATATGCTCCAACTATTTCAGCCTATTAGCTCTCTTGATGCCAGTGATCAATAGTGATTTAAAAAGTTTCTGAATTTCGTTCTTGCTTCTCTCTCTCTCTCTCTCTCTCTCTCCCTCTCTCTCTCTCTCTCTCTCTCTCTCTCTCTATCTCTCTCTCTCTCTCTCTCTCTCTCTCTCTCTCTCTCTCTCTCTCTCTCTCTCAATTTCTCGCTGTTTGCACCTTTAATGGGTCCAAAGATTCGTCTTAAGACTCTGTTTTCGAAATCTGTAATAAGGCCTCAGTTCTTTTATTTGAGCTTCTAGTTTCAGAGTAATAAAAAACGACCGATCTTAACAACATTTTACATATTTTGAGCTTAGCTCCTCTGTGGATTCTAGCTTTTTGTATGTACGATACATTTCTATTATTTTTTTTTAATGTGATCTATTTGTATATAACTTATCCTGTCACACAATTGTCAGATTTATTTATATATATATATATATATATATATATATATATATATATATATATATATATTGTCTTTAAAATATGGTGCTGTCTATCGGTGGTCCTTTCACTACAGCGAGGTTAAATCATCTCTATCTATTATCGTTTGAATTTGTATGTAGGCTTTCTATGTCTGCTACATTTGTATAGGTGTTTTCTCTTCCCATTTTTGCTTGAAATCTCCTAAAACTTTTAATATGTCTCGTTTTAGAGCTTCATCTATGATATTCGCTAGGGGGTGGGGGTGGGGGTGGGAGGGGGGGGGGGGGTCATATAAATATTCTTTAATATGATCTTCTTTATTTTCAGTGGGTGAATGCACAATAATCTATTTTCGTTTTATTCGTAATTTGCCGATCCTATCACTAACAGCTTTAAAATGTAATAATACTTTTCTCCACCAACCTTTTCTTGAAAACAAATCCTGTCCCTAGTTTATGTTTGTTTTGGGTGTTTTCTTCATACACTATGATCATTCCATTGTCTCCTACGGTACCCTGTTCTATCAATCTTATTTCTTGATTTGCTGTTATATCCGTTCTGTATTTGGATAACTCACGGGTCAGTTCTTCAGCTGCTCCAGCTCTTTAAAGGGTTCGTATATTCCAGGCTCCAAATTTCAACCGTCCTTTCAACGTTCCAGGTTCGTTGTCCTTTTAAATCAATCCGCATTGTTTGTTGATCGTCGGTCAGTTCCTCTGGTTACTCCTCGCAGCGCTATTCTCGTCAGACCGTAATGATATATTTGCTGTTCACTCGCTTCCAGAGAGCCCTCACAACGTCTAGCTTATCATACTTCAGTTCACCGTCAAGTGGTGCAGAACCGGCCTTTCTATCTGTCTGCTCATTTTCCAACATCCCGGCTAGACATGGAGAGAATATCCAAAGGATAATAACTACCCGGGACCTAGACTTCTCACCTAGCACACATTTATCAAGCCTTCACACACGTCTGATTGTGTCTTCAGCTTGCACCATCAAAGACCTTCCTCTTTTCAGTATATGACCCTTAGCTCTTAGCAGGGCTTTATGCAAGAGGTGATTCTTGTCTGCAGCTACTCCGAGATATGACTTTGCTTGCAGAACTTTCAGCGAATCTGCAATAGTAGCCAGTGCAAGTATATATCGCATTCATACTACCAGTATATCTCTTGTACATCCCAGAATTACCCGCATGGCTTCATTCTGTATGCGTTCAAGTTTTATCAGTTGACTTTTTGATATGGTAAGCATTCAAAGTCCATTATCTATCACCGACAGAATCATGTGCTGGAACATTGTAAACAGCCTTCTTTGTTCCATGTACATTTCTGCCAAAATTTTGCGAGCATTGAGTCCTTTTTGGTGTTTCACTGCAACTGCCTCCACGTGATCCCCATAGAACAGACTTTTGTCAAATGTGATACCAAGGTACCTCATTTTGCTTCTCTTTAAATGTTACTGCTGGTAATTGTGAGGCTTAAAACATTAGCTCTTACAATTCTATTGTCCAGAGAACACCACAAAACGGCCTTTTCTGAGTTTATGACAGCACTCATTTTTGCACACCACTCAGTCACTTTGTCCACAGTTGCCTGTAGCTCTTGGTCTATCCGGAACCTATAACTTCCCTGCCTATATTAAAGAACATCATCAGCAAATGTCAATATTCTTTTAACGCCATGTGTTTCAAAGTCTGAAATCTTATCATTATATTTTTAAATATGTATATGTATGTATGTATGTATATATATATATATATATATATATATATATATATATATATATATATATATATATATATATATATATACAACAGAATTCAGCATGAGATTAATGAAACTACTGCTGGTGCTGTTGCTCTGTGTTGCTTCTGTCAAAGCGAAAGGGAATAGAGCAAAGGAGTTCCTTGAGCACTACAATTGTGGTGCCGAGAAACAGTTGAATGCCATGGCTGTGAACATTTGGGACAGGAAACTAAAGTTTGAAATATTTTTGGACAGTTATAAAGTAAGTTTTTCTTTTCCTCATTATCATCAGCATCATCTTTGTCATCACCAGTTACTTTATCTAAAATGCCATGGTTCGCCATTTCACAAGATCAACCGAATCATGGAGCAGGCCAGTGCTCTTGTTTCGATTTCTTCATGTAACAGAAATCTTTGTAGCTGCCACCGATTTGTCAAGGTCTGCAAATATTCACTCATGGGTCTCATTTCTCTAATATCCATTAATGTCTTAGCATCTCGAAGACACTATTTTAGCTTTTACGTGAGATAAGTTTACAACAGTATGTAGATAACTGTCTTCACCGATGTTTTTATTCCTTGTAATACACTGTTGATATAATACAATAACTATGTTGATTATTTACCTCTTATTTACCTCAACCCTTGTACGGATCTTTTCTACGCAGATGATACAGCCCTGCTTTGTGTAGACAATTTAATCACGTTTGTCCACAGACGCAGTAAAGATCAAAACAGATTATGGAATATAAAGACAACAAAAATAATGTCAACAGACAAAACTGGCTGTCGCCCAGAAAAACAAAAACAAATTATGAAGACGTTGAAAATGTCACAACTGTGAATATCTCGGCTCCATAACAAATATAAATGGAAACTGTTTGACAGAAATCAAAAGATGGATGGCCATAGCAATGCAAAGATTAAATAGCATTAAAAGTCTATAGTTAAGCACCTGCAAGGAAATCAAAATTAAAATTTTGAGAGTTTGCATCTTCCCTCTAGCAACATACAATTGTGAGTCGAGGAGTTTCTCCCAGTCCTTAAAAAAAGGGAATAGGGGCTTTTGAGCTGAATTTCTAGAGAAAGATTTTCTGGATACCATGGACAAAGAAGAAAAGAAAAACTGACGTTGTAAAAGATCTGAATATCAAATAAGATTGGCTAGTAAACAGCATCTTGCGTTGGAAGCTGACATTTTTTTTTTTAAAACTCGAACATATCACCTTTGCGGATTGAAAAAGGCCGACAAACACGAAGATGGGCACAGGAAATAAGTGTGAATATAAACGTACACGAGGCGGGAGAGCTGGCGAGAGACCGAGTTTCTTTCAGACAAACCGTGATGAAAGCGACGTTCTGCAAAGGACCTGCTACATAATGATGATGTTGATTATGTTTCTGACAACTCGAGATGTACCCGTGTTGTTCTTCATCTTCTTCCAATTTAGATTTTTCAGGCTGCGGTGCATATTTTATATTGTCCTGTACCGTTTCTATGGATCAATCGGTAGTTGGCTCTGGAAGTCAGAGAAGGTCTTAGCTAATCTTCAGGAAAGCCAATGCTTACCAATGACATTGATGGCTGTACTACTTCCACGATGGCCATATTCACAAACCTTGTAGGAAAGAAATACGCAGTTATGACTATCTAGAGCAGTGTGCTTCAACCTTTAGTCTGCTGACTGGCACTGGTCTGGCAAAATATTTTATGTCGTTCCACAAACAAATTGTCCATCAACAAAATATTAGGGGTATAGTAGAAACCAAAAGGAGAAATGGAATGGATTATATCTCAGCGTTTCGCTCTGGATAAGACCACTACTACCACATGCATTATATATTTTTACCATTTAGCAGCAGATGTCGCATTTGCTAAAAAAAAAAAATAGAATTATTGAACATTGAATGTAAAAAATTATACTTAATATATCAACATCTGATATTTATTTATGTCCTAGCCATCAGCTGATCCTGGAAAATATTGTTCTTCTATTGTTCTGATCCATCGGTCCAAAACGGTTGAAAAACACTGAAATATATTTTCCATGACCAAACTTGAGATGTAAATACAAGTGTGTCGTTGATAGAGATGTTTTTAAATAATATCCTTACATAATCCACCTGCTACATACCTGCTCAGAAACATAGCTGGCTCTAAGTGGACACATCAGCCGTCTTCGTACTCACAGTCATTCATCATATCTACTTGTTGATGCTAAATGGCCTTCATTACTTGTGATGGAGCAACATCTAAACACACATGATGCGCTGATTGGGACTGAAAACGTTAATGACTGATGTCAAATGTCACTCTTCCTCTGTTTCTGTATGCACCCTCTCTATTTAACCACTGGTGCATCAGACATGTGGTGCTAGGTGCACAGTTTTAAAAACAAATCTGCACTTGATGGGCTATACCAGTGTAATTCGCTATGTGAACTGTTTGTAATAGGTCATCAAGAACTCACGGTTGATCTCTCAGTTCCCTTCTGTTCTGTGCAATCATTTTTATTTGCGAAGGAAACCACGACGGGGCCATTGACTTCTCTCATTAGTGTGTTTTCGAGTAGTTCTTTTTGAAGTCCTAGTTTTTGTCCGTTGTTTCCCATTTCAAAGCTAGACTGCTTTCATGAAAACTCAATAGACCACATAATGCTGACATGCACCCTGTATAAACGCCTGTATACAGTCGGAATATAAATTTAGCCAAACAGCTGAACGGGGATTCTGGGACCTCTCCACGGGTGATCCTCATCCGCATGGTGGCACTTTGTGTCACCGAGTGTTTATCGCTTGTGTGATGTCCTGGTAGGGTACAACTTATCAACCTACCTTTGAAGACTATTCGAAAAAAAAAAAAACACACACACACAACTGAACAAGCATTTGACATCCAAAGAATGCTCACATGTTGGTAATAATGAGAACATACAGAAACAAATAAAGAAATACATTTGCAGGCCACGCAAAAAAAAGTATATCAGTCTGTATAAATAAATATATGAAAAGACAGAGACGGTAAGGTAAAAAAAAAAAAAGGTGGGGTGGGGAAGGGGGGGGGGGGGTTGAAGAAAACAAGAAATAAAAGAGAAGGAATTAAATGGTGGAACACAAACTAAACTGGCCAAGACTGCCTAACTATTCTCCTACAGTTGTGAATTGTTCGCCTTTAAGGCTCGGTCAATCTGGAATTGTAGGTGTTTAAAAAAAAAAAGTCTGCTTCAGTCGGGATCTGAACGCATGGCCTTCTGATCCGCAAGCGAGCATCTGGTTGCTATACCAGGCGCATCCTTAGGTATATGTGTGTGTGCATACAAATACACATGTGTGTGTGCAAACACTTATACACCCATTCCCATTTGGACGTGTACACGTCTGTGTGTGTGTGTGTGTGTGTATGTATATGTATTGTATATATATAAATAAATAAATAAATATATATATATATATATATATATATATATATATATATATATATATATATATATATGTACAATAACCTATAGTGCATAACAGCTGTCTCCTCAACCACTATCACCAGGTACTAGAGTACCGGTCCAAGCCACTTGTTTTGGTGCACTTCAAAGAAATTAGACCACAATTATAGTCGATTTTGCTCGAAATAGATTGAACGTGGGCGCTTTTTTCATAAATGGACAGATGTTTCCTGTAGATCACTACCTTCTTTGTTCTTCAACAGTTTACACGAGCAGTTGTCCATACATGTATGTCTGAACTTTGTTGACCTTTCTTGATTTCATTCCATTTATTATTCTCTTGACTTTTTTTTCGAATATATTTAACCTGCATTTTACGTTTCTAGTTGCTCTTCAGTCTTAACCGGCACGTGTTAGAATTAAAACTAGCAAAGTAAGCATTAAAATCCATTGTTAATTTGGTTTTAATAAGGTTGTTTTGGGCAGTAACAAAAGTTGCTGCCTTGTTAATTTCATTATTCATTTTCTCTTTACTGACCTTATTTCCTGCCTAGCTCGTACTAGAAAAAGTCTAACATTTGTTTCCCAGTAAACAATGAAAAAATATGAATTAATTATTTCCTCAATACTGAAATGAATAGTTCAAGAAGAAAATGCGCCAAGGTGCCCTCCAATTCAGCCCCTCTACCATGAACAGCGACTCTTGGCGTCAGCTGTCTAAAATCAAGAACATCTGTACTGCAGCCCAGCCAAGCCTGAATAAGGTTATAGAGGTGAGGAATGTGACTGTTACCGTCGTGTATACCAGGCCTGGTGTCTCCGTGGCAAGGACGTTATATCGCTTGCGGAGTCTATGAAGATTTTAGGTTTTATTTCAGACTTGTTTTTTTTTTTTTTTATTGTTTGCGAGAATAGATGCTTTTAAAATCCCAAGGACTCGTTGCTACTGAATGTGTACTTTCTTGAATGTACTTTTTCTAATGGTTGAGTAACCGTTCTGAGGATAAAAATCTGGCCACATGCAATTAAATCTTTTCAACAATGTTGAGCTTCTTTCATCTAAAACCCTTAAAAAGCCAACCTCATAGATTAAGAAGAAACATCATTGCATTATTGTTTGGTATTCCCAATATTTGACATGTTGCAGATGTAACCAACTGGTTTCTCTAGCCAAGGGTGCCAGGTCATGAGGGTTCAGGTCAGTTGCGAGGCAAGCTTTCACTACAAATACGCCACTCCGTTTAAGTCATTTTTCGTAAGGAAACTTCGCTAGACGATTACGCCACTCATGCAGAATCTGCAGGTTTGAAAACTACCAGTTACCAATCTACGATGCTAGCTGAGCACGCATCCTCTCAAAAGCAAAGCTACTTGGAGAAATATACTACACTCTGGCCTCTTCAATGCAATCGTTAGTAGCTAGTGCTTACGCATAGGAATTGATCAGTCCTTGCCACTGATATTGGTACTTTATGCATATAATATTAGTGTCAAACATATTATTATTAATTATTTTCCATTCGGCGTATTATTATTAAAGACTGAGCTCTTTGGAGTCCCCCTCCCTTACCATCTAGACCAAGTGTCAGGAGGCTAAGCCACCTTCAGTGTTGTCTGTGCGTGTCCTGTGTGTGTGTTTGTGTGTGTGTGTTTATTCGTGTGTTTGTATTTGAGTTTGTTTGTGAGTGATTGTGTGTGTGCGTCTGTGTATTTTGGTGCCGCTTCCCATACCTATCTAACCCCATAGACTTTTCCAGTTTTCAGATACAACCCATACCGAGCACCGCTGCCTTCTGGTTTTAGTTTTCTCAGTATAATATCCAAAGTAAAAGGCCCTTTCCACGAGGTAGCCCCATCAAACACATGATGCTAGACCCATATGTTATTGACCAATCGGCTCCCCATAACTGACGTTATCTTCAACTTGCTGACCACCTGTGATTGTATGCATGTAGGTGTGTATATAGTGTTTCGAGTTAGTTTTATGGATTTGCATGACCGTGTGTGTGTTTGTGTGTGTGTGTGTGTGTATATACATATGAGTGTGAGTAAATAAGTGTATGTATGACAATGATAATGCTTTTATCTAGTATATTGTTTTAGTATATTTCTGTGTCGGTATGAATGTGTATGTATGGCACAATGTACATGTTTTGAGGTGGACTCATGTGAACAAAATACCATGGACCGTGTTGTGTGGAGTGAGCACACCAGAAAGAGAATAAAAATAAAGGAAGACAAGATTGCAGAAAGAATGAGAGTTGGGCGTCAGAGAAGAAAGAGATTAAACACACATAGTAACAACAATGGTCCTGAAATCGCATGCTAAAGTTGTGGAGGTTTTTTTTTCTTAACCCTGGGGGATCTTGCTAGTCCCACTCGCCATCGCCATGGGCTGTGAGCTCTATGTCCCCTCGTAGCGCAAAATGACACTTTCGTCTGTAAACACGGAAAGGTGCCTTTCAAATAGGACTATGTATGTATTAGCATATGTGTCTGGGTGTGTATGTAGTATAAGAGTATGTGTATGTATATTGTGTAGATCAGTAGGTTTGTAAGAAAGTGTGTATAGGTCAGTAGGTTTGTATGGGAGTGTGTATTTAAACAATGCATGCTTTATAGATAAACTATGCTCACAGTAGGACGGTCGAGTGTTTGAAACTGAGAGTGTAAGACAGGCCTGCGTGCTAAATTGTGACCTTTTTAAAAAAAAAGTTTGTTTGTATTTTCCTACTCCTCAGTAAATTACCTGGTACCAAAGAACTCGATCTCTGAACCCCTTCAATACTATTTTGTTTGACTTTTGCCCAGGATTGGATTCGCACCTACAGGCTTGTTTTGGCTCCAGCTCCACCACCGTTCCTGGGTTGTGTGTTTACATTTATTTAATCGGGGTGTGCTTTCTTCTCCATTCTCTTAATCATAATCATTATCAACTACTTACTCAGATATGCAGACCTTCAAATATCTTTATCTATATATATAACAATCGATGTTTGTGTGTTTGTTTATGAGCAATAGACTCGGAAACTACTGAACCGATTTAGCTGAAATTTTCAGGATATGTTTGTTTTGATAAAGGATGTTCACCCATCATGGTTTGAAATTAAGCCTGTCATTGCTAGAGATAGTTGGCATAATTTAAGCAAAAATATTGGAAACTAATATTTAAATTGTTAGTGACATCTAATTATAGCCACGTTAGTAATTGCGCATGCGCCGTAGTCAGAACGCAAGACTTCCACCATTCGCCGGAGAGTTACGTGTAGCCAACGCCTTCTCTAATACATAGAGTAGGTCGTGGTACAGCAAACAAGATATCTTTATATTTTTGTAGCAGTTACTACCACAATAACCATATTAAACATGGTTTCTATTTTCTGGTTTTTTTTTTCCAAACAACCTTCGATTGGGGGGGGGGGGGGGGGGGGGGGGGGGGGGGGGGGGGGACTATCTCGACGTCGGCGCAGACATTGACTGCGACATTAACTTCATTAACCGTGTTAGACAGGTGCGATTTCTATTGTTGTGCAGTTTCATTAACATATCTGGAGTATCTGTCTAAGAGAAAACAATTGCCTGCGGTTTTGAGTTGTGTTTAAATCGGGACAGAGTAGTAGGGACACACATCTCTATTAGTTTAGTTCTCTTTTCGTTGCTCCGATGAAGTTGCTGCTTGGTCGAATGGTTAGAACACTGGGTTCCTGTGCGGGAGACCAGGGTTCGAATCCGCAGTAGTTTTTTTTGTTTTTTTTTACCCCGGAATAAAATATTATCCTTATCTGCTCTGTCGTGGTGACAGCACTAGCCATGTTGCCCTTAATACTAAAAAAAAAAAAAAAAAAAAAGACAAGTAAATGGGTAAACATTTTGATAATTAAATTTGACCATTTCGCATACCTATGATTGCATTTTTAAACTTTCCGATTGCATGGTTACGCTGAAATTTCATAGCTTTCCATTTATTTTTATTTAGATTTAGTTATTTCATCTGCATTGGAATTTTAAGATGTGCTGTTTACCATAGCGTTCATTTTCTAATTATGTTTTTTTTTTCCTGTTATCATTTGCTTTCCATGTGTTGTTTTTTTCTCCCAACTACTTCAATGAGGGAAAGAGTTGTCGGTGAATTGGGGGGGGGGGGGGGCCCAAACTGTTAACTGAGAGAGCTTTAAGTCACAGTAACTGCTTTACCCACTTAAAGTAGCAGCAGCAGTAGTAGTTGTGGTTGGGCTGTTACACCGTAGTGCTCTCATGTGAAGACCGCCGGTAAGGTTATGGCGTTCTTCTGTCGGGAAGCGAAATTATACATCCTAACCTGACCAGTCTGTGGCGACAGCACTAGCCATGCGGAACCAAATCTTCTGGCTCACGACTCTCTGTGGTAACACAGATAGCAGTGACATTATTTTAGCTACTATGGTGGTGGTCGTGGTAGTAGTTGTACTGGTACTTGAAGGATGACGTGGTAAATATTACACTAGCCCCATTCACTACCTACTACAATTCCTGCTCCACATTTTAGTCCGGATGGACAGGGATGTCAATGTCAGTTACAGCAACAACAAAATATCGCCAGGTAATGATTTTCAAATATTTCGAAGAGGGAGAGAGCAGTAGTCGGTGGAAGAGGGGAGGGGAGTGGGTAATGACTTAAATTTAAGAGAACTCAAAGAGCCTTACACGTGATTTTCAAGTTCTCATTACCTAATTTATTTATATTTTACTGACGCAACCTCCGCTTTTCTATTTTTTACGACTCACTTTGATATTTACAAGTACAGTTGTAGCTTTACTTCCGTCTCCTATAAAAATACAAACAGCTTTAGCATGTGATAACCAAATAACCATTTTTGTTACTGTGCTAATAACACCATTTAAACGACCACTAATATAAAGGTGCCTATTCTAGTATTCCGCTGGATATCTCCTTGATGGATGTGCTACAGTGAAGTCCTGCATTCTATAACTGGCACACTTGGCACCGACACAGCATCATGTAATACAGTCGCTACCTTTACAAGCCAACAATAACGCTTGTGACAGGCCACATAAACTTTAATGGCATTAAAGTTACACGTCACAAGATGATGATGATTATTCAATAAAACATGTACGATAATAAATCTCCATTATCTATTCTGATGATATAAAAGATTACAGCAGCTTTTCTCAATGGGCTCCTGCCATTAAAATAAGTAAATAGACATTGAACTGTCTCCCGCAAACAACGGTAAATCAAAACCTCACAAAGAGAAAACGTTTCTATAATATCCTCATACAGAGAGCCAACACAGTTTCCGCTAACCCCGCGGAAACACGTCCGACTTGGACAATGGAAATATCTCAACTGCCGAATCCTTTGTGTTCTGCAGGAGCCTTTGTGTTAATCGCCCAGCATTCAATTAGCTGGTATCCCAGGTAACAGACCCGACCGGTGTCCGCTGTGTGAACCTTTCACCTGCGCTATGACCACTAGAAGAAACTAGAAGAAACGTTAACTCTTGGACTATAAGATTACAACAGCTTATCCCCCCCCTCTCACAAACTGAAAATCTATGTTTTCAGTTGCATAATTTTAACTCTGTTGTAGTCATCTAGACAACTTATATTCGAATATACCTAGTGAAATCCACATGTAGTTAAGTGAGAATGCATGTAAACGAAATGATGATAACTTTTGTTATAATAAGAATGCATGTAAATAAAATGATGATAACTTTTAGTTATAAGACATGAAATAACAACAAGAAATACAATATAATATCATAACTGGTTCACTAATAACTCATAAGCTAAATCCACATATCATAATTACTGTCAATCCCAATAAATGGAATCATCTGTCCAAAACACTTGAGAAATTAACTAACTAAACACTTCTCATAGGTATGTCCTTGAAATATACATATCTGGATAAAGTATGTTGATAACAATATATAAGCATCCATTGTAGTGTAGTGAGGTATAAAAATTCCAATGTGAAAAGGAACTGATTGTCTCATGACGTACAAGGAAATCTGGACAAATAGTCAGCAAGTACGTTCTCCTTACCACTCCGGTAGATGATGGTATAGTTAAACGTCTGAAGAAACAAAGTCCAACGAAGAATACGGGCATTTGTTACAGACCCTGTGTTCAAAACAGCAAGTGACTTGTGGTCTGTAATAACGAAAAAATTTCGCCCTAACAAGTACCTGGAGAATTTTGCGATGGACCAGTAAATTCCCAGTGCTTCTCTCTCTCCGACACTATAGCGTGTTTCAGTGTCAGACAGCTTGCGACTTGCATAGAGGCAAGGATGTAAAGTCCCGTCATACATTTGGGAAATTACTGCTCCCAGTGCGACATTTGAAGCATCTGAGGAAACATAAAAATCAAGTGATAGATTAGGCAATCTCAGAAATGGTTTATTGTTAAATGTTCTTTGTATCTGGCTGAGTGCTTGTGCGCAGGATTCATCCCAAAACACCTCTCGAGGCATCGTCTTTCTTGTCAACTCAGACAACACAGATGTTATAGAGGAATAATGGGGAATAAATTTAGCGTAGAAGTTACACAGACCCAGTAGAGCTCTAACATGCTTTTTGGTTTTTGGGGTAGGGATTTTTAGAATTTTGCCCACATTATTGTCTTCTGGTTTAAGGAGACCATTTCCAACAACATGACCCAAAAATGTTAGCTCATGAAATGCTATCTGGACCTTAGAAGGTCGGATGGTTAAGCCAAAACTTTTAATTTTAACAAGAAGAGATTTCAAACCCTGAATGTGTGCATCCAGATCATTATGAAATAGTAAGAGATCATCTAAATAGTAGATAATGTCTGAACGACCTTGAGCTAACTTCCTAACCACGTCCAGCAGTGTGAATGTAGCTGGAGCATTGGTTAGCCCAAAACTCAAATATCTAAATTGAAACAAGCCTCGAGGTGTCTGGAAGGCAGTATATTGTCCTCGGCAAGTGGGATTTGCCAATATCCTTTTGACAAATCTAACCTTGTGAAATATTTAGCTCCTGCTAACCTGTGAAACAAATCCTCTATATTTGGCATATTTTCTGCATCTAAAACAGTAACACGGTTTAATTTTCTGTAGTCAATACAGATGCGTATGTTTCCATCCTTCTTCTTAACAATTACCATGGGAAAAGAATATGGTGATGAGGATGGTTCTATGATTCCTAGACGCAACATCTCGTCAATTTCCTTCTCAACCGCTTCCTGATAGTGTAGCGGTAGATTATATGGTCGCAACTTGATTGGACAATCATCTACTAACTTAATGGTGTGTACAGCTTGCGTTGTTCTACCCGGAATGTCAGTAAACGTAGTTGGAAATTTCTGTAAGAGTTGTTGGAATTTATGTTGGTATTCTTGGGAAATAGATGGTGAAATTTCTACATCTTTCCAAGACTCCTTTGGCTCTAATGCAGGCAACACAATATGCAATGAGGTACTTTCCTCAGCATTACATGGAGTTTCGTCAACAACGTAACAGAAATTAGCGTCTGAATTAAGCCTATCTGTGTTCTCAATCTCCCTATTAGCAGTATCGATAACTGTCTCTAGTTCTGCTGGACGTGGTTTAAAAAGCTTGAGCATATTAATGTGGTATACTTTTCTATGTCCTCTCACATCAACCAGATAGTCTACAGATGAAATCTTTTTCACTACCTCGAATGGACCCTGCCAGCATGTCAACAGTCGATTTGACGTGTCTGGTAGAAGAAGAAGAACCTGCTCAGAAGGTTTCAATGAAATCAGTCGACGTCCCTTGTTAGCATATTCACGGTGTCGACTTCCTGCAACATCCAGGCTTTGTCTAGCAATTTCACAACCAGAGATAATTTTGTGACGCAACTCTGTCACAAACTCAGAGTATGTTTCAAGAGAACCCTCCCTGTCTCGGTCTGACCACTGATCTTTTAAAATAGACAAAGGGCCTCTTGGATTGGCACCGTAAACAAGCTCAAAAGGTGAAAATCCAGTACTGGCTTGCGGAACCTCCCTGTATGCAAAAAGTACAGCAGGTAGATACCTATCCCAGTCATCTGGAAATTCAGCTGTAACTTTTGCTAGCATGGCTTTTAAGCGCCCGTTAAAATTTTCTACCACACCATTTGACTTCGGATTATACCGAGCTGAAAATACGTGTGCGATCGGGACAGAAGTTTGTCAAAAGACTGCATGGTCTCTGAGATGAACTGAGATCCATGGTCTGATAAAATGGTATCAGGAAACCCTAGTCTAGAAAATATAGATATAAGAGCTTCAGCTACTGCCTCTGTGGTGATAAATTTCATCGGCACCGCCTCGGGCCAACGAGAAGCAAGGTCAATAAAGGTTAATATGTAGCGATATCCTCTTTTTGACATAATAGAAAGTGGTCCAACAATGTCGATAGCTACTTTCTCGAATGGACGAAATGGTAAGTCTGTCTTTTGGATTGGAGCATTTTGTGATGCATCCTTTCTTGCCATCCGTTGACACTGCTGACATGACCTGCAATATGTCTTGATGTCTTTAGAGAAACCTGGCCAGTAAAATTGAGAAAGAATCCTTCTCTGTGTCTTACCAGTACCTAAGTGCCCTGCAAAAGGAATATCATGTGCAGTCTTTAGAACCTCGACCCTATGTGCTTTAGGTACCACTAGTTGTTTGTAAATATGGAGTGCAGCCTCGAAGTAACGCATCAACAGTCCATTCTTGACATAAAATTGCCATTTCCCATTTCTGGCATGTTGGTAACCTGGCAACATCGCTTTCTCAAAACACTTTTTCAAAGTTGGATCTGCCTTCTGCGCAGCTGCAAATGATGCTGCAGTGACTGATGGTGATGCTGAAACTGGTGTGTTTTCAGTCAAACCACACTCAATTGTTATCCGATCAGTCTGTGGTGCTTCTGGTAACTGGTTGAGAGCACTATCTCTGTCTATGCGCTGCTGCTGTGCTCGTGTAACAGCATTGGCCACTGTGTCATTGTCGTTGTTCCATTTCTTAATATCTTCTGTTGTACAAGCTCGCACACCTGGAACTGTACCAAGAATGATATCTGGTGAACCTCGGTTTACGACACATACCTCTGCAACTCCGGTAAAATGGGGACATCTAATTTTCACAATCGCAAGTGGATATTTTTCAAGATTTCCACCGAATGTTGCGGCATTTAGCATACCTCCCTGTATAGGCAGATGCAGGGACTAAGTATCTTGCCACGCCGATAACGTTCGCGCCTGTGTCCCTTAGAACTGTGCATCTTACCTTGCCAATGTAACCAAAATGAAGAGGTAATCCACATTCTGTAGGCATAGCGGACAAAGCAGGATACAATATATCAGGTCGAACTCTGACCTGTACTGTATCGCTGTGGCTGGCATGTGTTATGTCCTCTACCTGAACTGCATTGCCCTGTCTTGGTGTAACTCTAGGACAGAATCTTTTCAGGTGATTCCCCCCCCCCCACACACAAAGCATTTAAGGTTGTTATCATGGTGCCTTCTCCTGTCTGGTGTCGGAGATTCGTCATCCCGTCTATAACCTTTGTGATGACACTGGTCTGATCGGTGACGCCAGGAAGAACAGTACTGACAACCTCTAGGCCGGCTAAAGTACCTATGTGACTGTTCTGTCTTTTGAAAGGCTCTATCTGGTCGTCTGGAACGATCATAGCTGTGGTTTCTAAAGTGACCTGCTCTGCCAAAAGTGTGAGGTTTCTGAGCAACATTATTTTGCGAATAATGTGAGCGGTTCACGCGCATGCTAGATGCGGCAGGAATAGGTTCTGTATAACTTTCCTTTTGCAATGACTTGCCAGGATGAGCACTCATATATTGCTCACCCAGTTTCACCATTTCCTCAATAGATGGTGGTTTTCTTTCTTGAAAGAAAGCAAACAATCCTGTGCTACAACAGGACAGAATCTTATCCCTAATCATCAGGTCTGCTAGACGATCATAAGAATTACCGACCTGCGCCAGAGTTGTCCACCTAGAAAACAAGGTCTTAACATTGGCAACAAAATCACCAAAACTTTTTTCAGAGGAAGGCATTATGTTTTTGAATTTCTGACGATAGTTTTCCTCTGTCAAATTTTGGGAAGCCAATAATTTCTGACGCACTATCTGGAATGATGCACGGTCTTCCAACGGTAAATTAGTGAACGTGTTTAACACTGTTCCGGTTAGCAGATCTCTTAGACGAGCTACCCACTGTGTCTCAGGAATCTGGGCTGACGACATCGTTTCTTGGAATCTGTCCAAAAAAGAGTGTAAACAATCATTTGTTGTTAAAAAGGGCAACTTCGGCCTGTATGACCCATTATTCCTGTCTCGGTTGGAGAGCTGATCCATCTCCACACTTTTCTTGCTCTCTACCTCCTTAATAGCAATCATTTTATCTCTTTCTACTCTAGCAATTTCTATCTCAGTGTCGAATCTAAGTTGTTGCTGCTTGTGAGACAGTTCTAATTCTCGATCTTTAAATTGCTGCTGCTTATCATTTTCCTGCATCTGCTGCAACATCTGCTCTCTTTTAAATGCTATTTCCTGTTCCTTAAGTACCCGTTCTGCCTCTAACTTTTCCTTTTCTAACCTTATTTGTAGTTCAGCCTTTTCTCTTTCTACACAAATTAGCATTTCTGACTCTTCTTTTAGTTTTAGTCTTTCTGTCTCTGCTTTTCCTTTTTCTGCCTCTGCTTTTTCTTTTTCTGCATTAAGAAGTTGTATCTTCAACTCAGAGTCAATTTTCTTCTGCTGTCTTTCTAACGCTCTTTCTTCTCTAACGCTATCTGTGATTTCTTTAAATCTGGCTTCGGCAAATTTGACCAACTCTGGCCCCTCTAAACTCATAGATCTGCCTAGCTCAACAAAATCCGCAAAGGAAGCCATTATAACTCGACGTATTTTGCAATACAGAAAATATAAAATAATAATAAATGGGGGAAAAAAATGAGACAAACAATGGTTGACAAACAAGACGCTACACTTCGTTCACTGCAACTAATGTACAAAACGACAACGTTGAGAGAATCGAATAGTAAAAATAAAGTTGACACCACAAGCCTGTTATAAAAAAGAAATCATGAAAAGTAAACAGAAGAGCACACCAATGACGTGACGACGGAAACACACTTAACGCATACAATTTTAGCGACTAATTGTCAGAAAGGCCACGAATATTTGCATATCCTCTTTATCAGAGCCGCCAATTTGACAAGAAAAGCTGAAGAAAAGAACTAATATGTCATCCCAAACTCAATGAGCTGATATATTAAAGTTACAAATAACAGAAAACATGGATGATAATCATTCACTCTAACACCTCGGATATGTTATGAGACGAAACGAGCACACAAAACAACTCCCATCCGTCAACAAAAAACATTACCCGATTAAATCCACAGATGCGATCCTTAGGCGTCGTACTGCTATCTTAGGCGTCGTACTGCGATCGATTCAGGCGTCGTGCGATCCTCAGGCGTCGTACTGCGATCCTTAGGCGACGTACTGCGATCCTTAGGCGACGTACTGCGATCCTTAGGCGACGTACTGTGAACAGGGACCTAGTAGTAATGATGCGAAACTCAAGCATCCACTGCTGAACTCCGTTGAAGAATGTCAATTACGGCCGAAAAAAACGAGTAATTCTATAGAGTCAAATAACACTGCTAATGTCACCAGCACTTTATACAGCTGTAAATCAATTAAGGCCTACTGTTAGTTCACGTATGTCCGATAAGTTCGTAAAGCTGCTAGAAACACCCGTTAGCACTGCATACACGTAAACAAAATAGTTTATAACTCCTTTCAGGATCCGTTAATTTATAACTTTATGTAGAACAGTTATATGTATTCGTTCAAACGATCATCAGTCAGTAGCACAAACACTGGATAAATCAACACTGTTTATAAATCCATCAAAGGACCGGCTTGGCCATCCACTGTTGTACACTTAATTTGTACATTCTTTTGTATACTTTATATTCAACCAAGTATTTAGGCCTAGGGTGCCTATTCTAGTATTCCGCTGGATATCTCCTTGATGGATGTGCTACAGTGAAGTCCTGCATTCTATAACTGGCACACTTGGCACCGACACAGCATCATGTAATACAGTCGCTACCTTTACAAGCCAACAATAACGCTTGTGAAAGGCCACATAAACTTTAATGGCATTAAAGTTACACGTCACAAGATGATGATGATTATTCAATAAAACATGTACGATAATAAATCTCCATTATCTATTCTGATGATATAAAAGATTACAGCAGCTTTTCTCAATGGGCTCCTGCCATTAAAATAAGTAAATAGACATTGAACTGTCTCCCGCAAACAACGGTAAATCAAAACCTCACAAAGAGAAAACGTTTCTATAATATCCTCATACAGAGAGCCAACACAGTTTCCGCTAACCCCGCGGAAACACGTCCGACTTGGACAATGGAAATATCTCAACTGCCGAATCCTTTGTGTTCTGCAGGAGCCTTTGTGTTAATCGCCCAGCATTCAATTAGCTGGTATCCCAGGTAACAGACCCGACCGGTGTCCGCTGTGTGAACCTTTCACCTGCGCTATGACCTAATGTGGGATTGCATCTTTTTATATAAAGGTTTGCTTTCTGACGTTAAATTTAACGTTATAAGTATCAGTCAACTCGCCATTCGTTCACTGATTACTCCTCATTCGAAGTAGGAGTGCATCTTTCCTAGAGGCAAATAACCAACACACTGCACACAAATACGCCAGATCTGTAAAACGGATAGTACGTAAAACTTCCTGAAACACTACCAATGTCAAGAAATAGACGAACAACCAGGACTGTCCATTGGAGTTTAAAACTGTAAATAAAAAAAATTAAAAAAACTCAAAAAAAAAAAAAAAAAAAAAAAAATTAACACTATTGCACCGTAATTGGTATTTAATTATAGACTTCTGTTCTATCCTTCTTCTATATTCGTCTAATCCTTCAAGTCTAGTTTGGGGTTCGTAGTCATGTCTCATCTACAGCCTTATGTCTTGTGAACTTTCTATCATTTCTGACACAAAATTATCTTTCATGCCATAATGTAAAACGTTTCTCTTACCTCACGTTTTTTCCTGTCCAATGGATTTCTGTGTCCACCTTCGTGCTGGTCCATCCCTACATCTCTTAACAGGTATTTCAGTCTCCCAATCGAAATGCTGTTTACCAACCATTTTTTTTTTTTGGGAAAGATCTTTGAGAAACAGAAATCCACAGACAGATGTTGAAGCATCAGCATTTCTGTACAGTTGTCTGAAGGTGATTAGTACAAATCCCAGTAACAAAACTATCAAATTGAATTTGTCCCTATATCTGATGTGTCTTGTAACAATATTGTAATATCCACTTTTTAACCAAATATTCGTATGAGACCGAATTTAAACTTGGACACTCCTCCCCCTGCTATGTCAACAGCACCAACAATTCTTTATTCACTAATAATTATGTAGGGGTGGGGGGGGGGGGGGGGGGGGGGGGGGGGGGGGCGGTACTGATTAAGTCTTTTACCACAAGCTATAAATAACTAATATTATATTCTAAGAATTTTTATTTCTTAGAAATGGCTTAGGCAAACTGAAAAAATTTCAGATGAAATTCAGGTAAATAATGTACACACAAGGCTGCTGAATGGTCATAAACCACGAGGCAGACCAATAAGTCGATGGAGATACAATATCCAGACAGAACTATGATAAACACTTAGCGTAACCATCTGCAAAGAGAAGGCCACCCAGAGAGATAAAAGGAAGGGAGTGACATCTGCAGCAATGAACATCGAGGGCTCGGAATGAAGAAGAAGGAGAAGATTATGTTCTAAGAAGTTGTTACTTTAACTAATGTGACAAGCATTACTTCAGAGAGAAGCGATGTCATTTGTGTTAGGAAATGAGAATGTAGACAGACTGGCTGGTGCTGTACCACATTAATGTTAACTGATGCATGGGAAATTTATTGTGGCCTAGGCCCTTCAGGAGAGAGTGAACAAAGCGAACGCACAACTAGATCATCGCAGCCTAAGGAGAAAAATCCCGTGGGGATTGACCACAGAATATGACAGGTACTGGACACTTAGAGAATATGACAGGTACTGGACACTTAGAGAATATGACAGGTACTGGACACTTAGAGAATATGACAGGTACTGGACACTTAGAGAATATGACAGGTACTAGACACTTAGAGAATATGACAGGTACTGGACACTTTGAGAATATGACATGACACTTAGAGAATATGACAGGTGCTGGACACTTAGAGATGACAGGTATGACACTTAGAGGACAGGTACTGGACACACAGGTACTGGACACTTAGAGAATATGACAGGTACTGGACACTTAGAGAATATGACAGGTACTAGACACTTAGTGGATGTGACAGGTACTGGACACTTAGAGAATATGACAGGTACTGGACACTTAGAGAATATGACAGGTACTGGACACTTAGAGAATATGACAGGTACTGGACACTTAGAGAATATGACAGGTACTGGACACTTAGAGAATATGACAGGTACTGGACACTTAGAGAATATGACAGGTACTGGACACTTAGAGAATATGACAGGTACTGGACACTTAGAGAATATGACAGGTACTGGACACTTAGAGAATATGACAGGTACAGGAAATTAGAGAATATGACAGGTACTGGACACTTAGAGAACATGTCAGGTACTGGGCACTTAGAGAATATGACAGGTACTAGACACCTGACAGGTACTGGACACTTAGTGGATGTGACAGGTACTGGACACTTAGAGAATATGACAGGTACTGGACACTTAGAGTACAGGTACTGGACACTTAGAGAATATGACAGGTACTGGACACTTAGAGAAAATGACAGGTACTGGACACTTAGAGAATATGACAGGTACTGGACACTTAGAGAATATGACAGGTACTGGACACTTAGAGAATATGACAGGTACTGGACACTTAGAGAATATGACAGGTACTGGACACTTAGAGAATATGACAGGTACAGGAAATTAGAGAATATGACAGGTACTGGACACTTAGAGAACATGTCAGGTACTGGGCACTTAGAGAATATGACAGGTACTAGACACCTAGAGAATATGACAGGTACTGGACACTTAGTGGATGTGACAGGTACTGGACACTTAGAGAATATGACAGGTACTGGACACTTAGAGAACATGTCAGGTACTGGGCACTTAGAGAATATGACAGGTACTAGACACCTAGAGAATATGACAGGTACTGGACACTTAGTGGATGTGACAGGTACTGGACACTTAGAGAATATGACAGGTACTGGACACTTAGAGAATATGACAGGTACTGGACACTTAGAGAATATGACAGGTACTGGACACTTAGTGGATGTGACAGGTGGTCGCCACTCAGAGCAAAGGCAAAGCGGACAGACAATCAGACTGCTACTGCGACTATCGGATAATGTCTGTGCTGTCTGCTGAAGATATGGACTAAACGCTTAGCGAATTTGCTTTTTAAAAAAGGAACACCATAACCCTTGACCTGTTTAGGGTCGAGGAGGTGTATTTATGGAAGCACTAGTATATAAAACCCCGATCTCTCTCTGTCTTCCGCTTGATGAATAAGTGTATAATAACTTAGTCCTGTTAATTTCTTGATGATATCATTCCAGTCTCATCTTTGCCCTCCTCTTCTTTGACTACCCCCCCCCCCTCCAGTGTTCCTTAAAGTACAGTCTTTGCAATCAAATCGTGTCTCACCCGAACTAAGCTAGCGACAGGCTCATGATGTCAGGCAAATTTGTATATTTTGTCCCTGACAAAATTATTAGTTTTGTGTTCTAAATAAATAATTTGTAAATTGCGTCTTTATCATTTAATTCCAAAGCCTGAATCACAGTGAGAGTCCAACTCTCACATACGTAGAAGAAAATAGACAATACCAGTGATTTGTAAATAATGATCTAATTAACTGATGTGCTAATTTTTGCTCGTCCACGTCGTATTCAGCTTAGACATCGCGGCTGTTGCTATATCAAGTCTTGTCTTGATCTCTTTGGTTAGGCATTATGAGTTAGATTATCTTCACAGCACTCCGGACACATCTATAGGCGCTCAGGTTCCCCTCTCAACATATTAATCAGCGTCGTGCGGTTAATAGTACCAGTCTTATGTTGGTTAACAAGACTTCCTGTGCATCCAGTGTGCTTCTTATGCTTGGCCGTGCCGATTTTTACTCCCAATTTGCGTATTCTTAGCAGTGATGTGGACATGTTGCTTCCAAAATCCTCAGAACGTCCCATCTCTCCAAGGACAATGACAATGTCTGCGTGATCCATGGGCCGGCCATCTTCAATTAATGCAGCACCTACCAGTCTATCAGCTCTCTCATTACCAACACCGCCAGCACACCCAGGGACGAATATGAAGTTAACTGCACACACAGGAGAGTTTTGCAACGACTCTAACCACTGTCTGCGCAACCAGCCTGCCTTGACCTGCCGGATCATGCTCAAAGAATCACTCAGCACACACACGTGGGAATAGTCCTGTCATCCCAGCCACATGAAAGCCTGTGTCACCGCCATCACCTCCATCGTCATGCTGCTGGTGGTCATGGAGAAGGCAACGCTGGCTTCCTGAACTGTTCTGCCTGAAGAGCGAGCTGTAAATGTCCATGCACTCTCAGCTACCATTGTTACATATGTGGCAACCCAGATATTTTTGGCAAGAGCCAGAGTAGGGCTTCAAATAACGAAAAATTTCGTCCTAAAAAGGACGGGAGATAATAATAATGACAAGTTGGACCGAACGATGTGTCTAGAATACAACAAATATTGCCTGTAATTCACGTAAATAAACAATGGGGGACCCTTGAGGCGGTGTAAACATTATATTTATTAAACAAACAGACAATGTATTGATTAGCACTTAGAAAGAAGTAGAACACACGCTAGACGACTTGAGGGGTCCCAGACTGGCGTGACTAGTTTCTCCCGGCTCGACTGCTGCCGGAATCACAAGTCTTAGAAATTGATGATTTCGTTACACTTATGCATTACTCAAGTTTTACCGGGATTCAATTATTGTTGTGGGATTTTTAGATAAATTCCGAAATATGTAAAAATAATACTTAAAACAACAGAAGTTTTATACACCACAAATGATCTCCAGGTGGAAATTAGGGAAAAAAGGAGGAGGGGGTGGGGTTGGGGAGGGGGGGGGGTGGCTGAAGCCTCCATAACAAATTTGATTTTGGGAGCTTCAAGGTTTCTGAGCTCCACCAGGTTCCAGCGCTATTGGTATTCGATCTTTGAACAATCGGCAGTCGACTGGTGATGAGATCAACATCAGGCAAAACGACTCTACTGAACAATACATTTTCTAATACATCTTTACGAGCGGTTCGATCTTTGAGTTAAGATCAGTTTGTAAAATAGTGTAAAAATTAAAGTCAAAACATCCAGATTTATTTTTAACTCTTTGTTCTGTAACCACGTATGTTTCTATGAACATTTGATGTCAGCTATAAGTACGACGGAAAATTGGGCCGACATATACAAGCTTGTGATACCATTTAAAAACAAGAGTTCGTTTGATGTCACATCAGAGATGGTACGACAGGAAGGCATACCTTTGTGGTTCAAAATTTACATTTACAGCCCTGGCTCAGCAACACTTCTTCTTCTTAGCATTTAAAGCAGATAATTCCAGTTGGTTCGTCCACTTTTTGACTTCAATTTTGTTCCATAACTTAAATTGTTTTCGTGCACATCTGATTGATAGATCTGGTTTACTTGTATGCAGTCTGTTGATTCCTTGCCGCTAGAAATGTGTTCTGACGTCGAGAACAAAATTTCAAATTAGTTTCTTCTTACGACATGCTTGTTAGGGAGGCAAAGTGTCTATTCTTTTTTTTTTCCATCATAATGTGGCTGCAGTGTCCATACGGACCTTCTACATTGACATTCCGCTATGTCCATCATGTCGCCTGTCTCTGTCCACACTCCTGCCCAAAAAGGATTACACATGATCAATTTCATAAAGGTGAGGCCATCAGAGATGTGTTTATACAAGGATGAAGACTGCAAAAGAGGGGGTGTGACAGTATTAAGCTCATCGAGCTTTGTTGTTTGGAGAAGTGGTCAACTCGTTTGGCTCGTAATTTGAACTGTGTGAGTTTCGCTTCGAACTCTCTTTCTGTTCGCGAGTTTAATTGATTCGGAGATTAATAGATGTCCGGAGTTTTCAGTGGTAAAATAATTATTCTACAGAGGCCGAGCCCCATTGGATCTATTCTGAAAAAAAAAAAAATTTTAGGTACTCTGGATTTTTAATGATTTGTTGATTTTTTGGGGGGGGGAATTTCTTTGCTATTTTTTTTTTTTCCATCATCCTCATTGTCACATAACACCAGAGTCGTTGAGTCAGCAGTTACGTTTGACAATACATTCTCTCACCCTCTGTCGCTCAGATGCAATAAACTCTATGTTTAGATATTTCAGGCTTGTCCAAGCAGCTACGTTTGTGTATCCATGTCTATCCTGGTCTGCCTCTTCTCCTCTTTTCTTCCACTGAGTGCTGTATTATCTATCTTAAGAGACCGGTAAAGATTGTTCATATGCGAATCATTGCATTTAAAACATTTTTCACTCTTGTTTAAAGAGGCTTCTAATGGCCAGTGCAATTTTTTTTGAAGATATAATTTCCAAAGCTAGCGTTTAACACGTTAAGGTGCATATGTTACAGCCGTATGTATAGTGCCAGTGCCCTAAGCAGTCGTGTTTTTTGTTTTTAATGAGATGTTCTTGAATTTCCTTATTTTTTGCTGTTTTACGAGGAACTTAGAGTAAGGGGGGAAAAAATTAGTTTTTAGATTTAATCTACAACTTTGATAACACATGTTTTACTTTTGTGGGGTTCAGAAAATATTATTGACTTTATTTCAGAACTTCACCATTTTTAGGATGATTAAAACGGCTGAGAATTTCCTCACTTCCTTGGGCTTGCAACAAATGGTGCCCACATTCTGGAACAGATCCAGACTGACAGCCGAGGAGGGATGGTGCTACCCAATCGCTGTGGACTTCTTCGACGGAAAGGACTTCCGGTTTGTTTTCCAATACTAAAGCTGCAGTTAAGTTTAAACACAATGTTAAGGTAAAGACCCCTTTTACTCATCTAGCCCGTCCGGCACTCAGTAGATGATGTGATGAACATTACGCCAGTCACTTTTACTTCCGAGGACTCTACCTAGTATCCATTTTAGACTGGGTCAACGCATGAGCCAAGGCCAAGTTTGAAAAAGAAAATTCGTTTCGACACCGACTGAAACCAAGACCTTGTGTCAGGAGGGAACCGCCTTCGATACCGCATTTCCCAAAGTGAAAGTTACTTGCTGATATCTTTTATAGAACGTCAAACATCTACCGTCACATCTGCGGGCTGTTGATTGTGGTTTTTCCTTGGCAATTGTAACTCTTTCAGCTCCACACAACCCGCAAAGCTCTTGTTGAGTTCTAATCACAGAATACATGTTTCTTATCTCCTTGTGCTACATAAAGTTTTTACTTTAAACCACACTGCTTTAATTGTGACATAAACATTTTCTCTCTGGCAGTGTTGTTATTTTAACTCATTCTTATGCACAAAAATATTACTTTAAATTCTTTTTATTACATATCTTTTCTTGGAAACAATCATTTGAAAATTAAGTGGCTGATACTGAACAATCTAACCACTATGCTACAGAGTGAACTATACCACAATGAAATAGATGTATTAATCTTTGGTATGGGACGTCGCAGGTCGACCCAGCCTAAAATGGGTACCAGGATGGGCTGTCCTGGGAAAGTAAAGACAGCCGGCGTAATGCTGACCACATTTACCCACAGAGTGCTGATAGTCTGTAAAAATATGGGGCGCTCTGCCCATATGCCCGATGCGCCGAAAGGCGTGGAAAGGGAACTTTACTTACTTTACTTTACTTAAATAGATGTGGCTTAAAGATATGAATGATTAAATCAGTCAATCATTGAATCAGTCAGTAAAGGTATGATACCACTGCACACAGGGCTTTCGATACCCACGAGATCTTCTTGCACAGTAGCCAACGAGTAGTTCCTAGACTGATGGTGCCATCTGAAGCTCGATTAATTGCCTACCTGTCTTTTTCCTTTGCACGTTGAAAACCGCCCAGATCCTCCCCTCACTACCCGCTGAATCAATCTGTGGATTTACTGACACTGACTGTTCCGTTGTGTCAATATGATCGTAGAAATGCAATTTCAGATACTCTCAAATGTGTGCTTTTGTTTGATCATTTCAGTATTCAAATATGCACAGTTATAACACATTCAAGTTTCATAGAACTGCACCGTTTAATGGGTCAAGCTGCTTACATGATGGAGTACAAAGATCAGCCAGTCGTTTACAGGGAAAGCGCTAATCCAGGTAATATATATCAGCTTCAATATCATCATCATCATCATCATCGTCGTCATCATCATCATAAAGTGCCGTGCCGACCATCACGAGAGTGCATTGTCACAGGCCCCTGATGGACCTTGATGGTGCATGACTTGTGGTACAGAAAATGTATCCATACACACACACACACACACACACACACACAAAACACTAAACGAAACCCCACAGAGCACAAAATACTCGTTAATGAAAAATCACAGACTAACATGAGACAGTTGACATCGACAGATGTAGACAGCCTTATCCTAGACGCAGACTGTGATGGTTTACAACTCACCAGGCACGCCATTCCATCTCCGTGGATAATACTCAGGTCCAAACCCATGCTGCTTCCACAAAGCTCTTATTTTCATGCAACTGGACTCTACCAGAATCACGCAGTGCCTGTAAAGTGTGGGGTCAGGATGCAAGGATAGATACCATCACAACAACCATTCCAAAACCAACCTTAACTGTCCGAACACCTAAGCACTACTTGCGTAATACAGTAGGACAAAACATCTGTCACTGTCGGACGCTACACAACACACAAAAGCTATGCTATCACAACAAAACACATAATCACAATCTCTTCGGTCTCTAGAATATTGCTATAACAAGGTAAGATTCTACACCGTCCAACTATATCAGTCTCCTGTCCGCTGTCATAATGCCCTTTGTCCCAACACCTGGTCGCTTTTTGTCACCGTCCGCTCGCTCAGTCAGGACCATGTAGAAATCGTGGACCCGACAGTTGAGTGTTCAGTTCAGCCATACTTTATCGCCGTCACAGCTGTATCAGGTTGAACTGTATTTTGCATCTGTCGTACCAGCACATACATGGACAGTCATGAGTCCTCTGTGGCGTCAATTCTCCATCATGTAGATACACATAGTACACGGTCTCTATGATATGCACCGTTCTATGACTGTACAAACAGGGTTCTGACATGCATGCTTATTTGCACCTTGCGATCTTCAAACTGTGTATCTGTTTACATGCTGACACCCTTCCATGCCATGACTGTTCTCTCCCTGTCTCCTATGGCAGTATCTGTTTCTTTCCATTTATCAGATTAAAAAGTGTATGCCGTGTTGTACGCCTTCGGGTGTATTAGGAGTAGAGCACTAGACCTATAATTTATAGACCAATCGGCATATGGTCAGCATCACGCCGGTCATCTTTACCTCCAATGACTTTACCTGGTACCCATTTAAGGCTGGGTCAGTCGGGAAGCTAAGGTCATGTTAAGGAACATAAAATACAGATGCTCTGCCGGACCTGAACTCAGGTCCTTCCGATCCGTAGCCCATGTCTCGCCCCCAGTCACTATGATGTCGAGAAATGTATTACCATTTTCACAGAAATACATTAGTAACGTCGAAGATGAGTCCAATCTATGCGGTTTGCTTTTGTAAAGTTATGGACCCTTTCCACGCCTGCGAGCATACAGGGCATATATAGTTAGACCTATATTTAATAGACCTTTCGGCACTCAGTTGTTGATGTGGTCCACATCACGCCGGCTGCCTTTATTTCCCAGAACTCCACTTTTTACCATTCAATGCTGGTTCAACCTGGGTACCAACATAATCTTGTGTGTGTGTGTGTGTGTTTGTGTGTGTGTTTGCCTTGGTGCTCACTGGGAATATAATTGATAGAAACACTCTGTGACAGATAGAAACTCTCTAATCCTAGAAATGTGTGGTCATTCTGTAGAAATACCTGAAATTATGAAATGGCCCTTTTCCACTAAGAATTTGTGGATCTTTTGAATGAGCTCATGTGTCACACATGAATGTCGTCCTTCCCCACTTTCATTTGGCACACATTTAGGCCTGTCTCTGAATTTCCTGCACCAGTTTCTCACAGAACTGTCACTCATAAAGTTTTCACCGTATGCACGACACACTCGACAATGAATGCTAGCGGCGTTTTGACAGTACGTAGGAAATGCAATAATAGTGCCCATGCCAACTCGCTCACGATTTGTGAACCACTGAACAAATGCGACTGTAGATTTAAGTATAGTGAGCTATAAGACAGCTGAATGATGCAAGCACTGAACAGTGTCTCTAGCGCACACGGTTTAATTTTATCTGCCAATCAAATGTTGATTCTAGAATATCCGTAGTAATTTGACACAAATGACATCCTCTATAGTGAATTACTCCAGCAGATGGCGTAACACTGATTTGTTTAAGTGGGACATGACTCATACGGTTGTTTAGTGGATTCGTAAAAACATGATACCCGTGACCATGATGCGCTGATGTGGATAATCAGGAAAAGAAATGTGGAAAAAGGAAAAATGACTGCAAATAAATTAGGCGCTGCGCATAAGAGAAAGCATGATAAATACCTTACAACAGCAGCAATGATCATTATATTCAGTTTCTAACTGTATAATATTTTTCTGAAGGTAATCAGGTTTTGCTTTTCACACTCCATATCGCCAAGTGTGACCATAGCCCGGTACAAAACCTGTGTCGCTAAAAACGTTTACGTGTCAACTAAATTACTCCATGATTAGTTGACCTTCATTCCAGGCATGTATGTATCGAGTATGCGATTATGAAGCTATTTATTTTTCCAGCTTTCCTGGAGGCGATTGGTAATATGATAGCCCTGTCATATCAGTCACCCGAGCATTTGAAGAGACTTAATCTGGCTGATGACATACCTACAGATTATGGTAATAAACATATTATCCTCCTCAAGTAGCAGATTCTTTTGAGAACATGTCTTTGGTCAAAACATGTCTTTGGTCAAGGCACGCTTGAAATCCACTAGTTCTCATGCGAGTCCTCCGCCCCTTTTTTCTGGTCAACTTTCATGCCAACATGTTCTTGACGTCATTTATCCACCATCGTTCTAAACAATCTCGTCATATTGTAGCTTGTCTAAAAAACTTTAGCTGAGCATCAGTTTACAGGAGGTTGAAAACCAACCCAAGTATTTTTGGCTGTTTGTTTCACTAGGCAATACTTTGTTGACGGATTTGTCCACTGCATGGTCAGCGCGCGATTTTTTAAGTCAAGCAAAATCGGCCTCCTGCCAACTCACAAACCGAGGGAATGAACTGGGTATCTCGTAATTACGAAGCACGTTCACAACGCCTAAGCCACAGAAGCCAGTGATTTTGTGTAGCCTTGGTATTAATCAAGTTTTTGCAAAGAATGTTTTTTATCTCTATGTACGAAATCAAATGGACGGTGCAAAAGAACAGATGGGGAATCCTTACATTAAAGGACAAATTAAACGGAAGGGGTTGGGGGAGGACGTGTAGAGGTTCTGGAAGATTTTCAGCTCTCAAGGGGAAACAGAGGCGGACTTTTAATGAGGTTGCAGCTGGTACTATTAGCTTGTCATCTCTTCGTTGGTTACCGAAGAAAGGGATGGAGCACGTGTGGAAATATCCCGAGTGCAGTGATGCCAGTTCTTCATTTATTCATTCACCGGAGGACGAAACAGCATCGCGCCCCTAAACTGAATGGCTGCGTTTCGGCAGAAACATCTCTCTTCAGACATTTCCATCCTGGTACACTTCATTTCATGGGGTCCTGTCTTTAGATGGGCTCTTCTGTAAGGAATGTGTCCATTATGTTTCCTATCTATTCTGATAATTCAACAATAATCTTATTACTTGGTTCAGTAACAAATGAACGTAATGGTACATATTCCCCAAAGTAGACTGTGCTACCTCTACCGTGAAGCGTCCTGGAAAGGATCATTGATTATTTTCTTTTTAAATAAAATCCCCACTGAATTGCTGTGCCTGGGAGAGAGAGGGGCAGTAAATTGTCACGTACAGGGATGGAACCTAGATTACTGGCTAGGTCATCACTCCTAATATCCCTTATACTAATGCATTTTGCCCTTTTAGTACAACTATAACTGTAGGTGGTGTAAACTTTACCGAACGTCGTAAACCGATCCCTCAGTTGTTAGCTGTTTGTGGTTTGTCTGGGAAATTTCATGTTCAGTTGTTTCAGTCAACTAAACGGTGGGTACTCTATATCATTTTTTTTTTAAACCAAGGCAAAGCAGTCTGCTGCAAATCGCCTGCAGCTTAAGCCAATACAGGATTTCGGAATTACAAATCAAGATTTCTTCAGCATGATAGTATTTTGATAGGTGAAGGGGATTTTCCCAGTAACACGTTTATGTGCACCTTTTATCTATTTCCTACCCACCTTTTTCACACCCAAACAGTTGCCCGCCCTGTTCTATCCCCCTCGCCTGCCAACCATTGTAACCCCAGTCTCCAACTCCTCACTCTCAATGATCAGATTTGACGTTTTCTCTACCTGGCTCCTCTATAAAAGCGATACCTACCCCTTCTCTTTTGCTGCTTTCTTATCCTTACGTCCTTTCTAGGACGTAATTTTTTGTTATTTGAAGCCCCACTCTGGCTTTGCCAGGGGCCGCAATATAGGCAGGCCATAAATTTGGCCAATTGTCTGAACGCGGTTTCTGGGACCTCTCCACGGTGATCCTCATCCACATGGTGGCACTTTGTGTCATCAGGTGTTTATCGCTTGTGTGATGTCCTGGTGGGGTAGAAATTCATTCATTCATTCATTCTCTTTTGCTTTTACAATTCACAGAGGCCAAGTATCTTTAGTTAATACTGTATGCCAATATTTCGTTTATAATTATTTCGTTTTTTGTGTGTGTTGTTGTTTACATAATTTCTGAATACCATAACGTTGTCATGAAAGTCAGTTCATTTTGTAATGTGTTGGGTTTTTTCCTTTTCATTGTTCTGCGGATTAAAGCAAATCGCCGCATAGTCCCCCTGATTGCTTAATGTAAGTGGTTTTATAAGGCTAGCATATGCTTTTAATGTTTTGCTTTTTCTCTATATTTTCATCCCCTATCTTTATCAATGTTTTTGGGACAACATGGTAGTATCATTTACTCCTACAATCAGAGACGGACATAAACTTTCTGATGAGCGTGGCTTTGAAAACATTGGCTGGGCTTCCCTATGCATATCTGTTGGAGACATGGCGCTGGTCAGTGTTCGGTGGGAACATCACGGAGGAGAACTATAACAAGGAATGGTGGAGACTTCGGTAGGTGTTTACTGTTTGTCAGCTGGCGTTGAGCTGATTGGTTTGATTCTTTTTGTATGACGTAGTTTTTATTTGACCCACGCAACGGACACAAAGAAAGCATCGGGTGGGCTCAGCCCTGTTATAATATTCTATGGACGTAAGGGAGTAGCCAGGGGCCTAAACAATGTTAGAGTGCATTAACAACTGCTGCTAAATATTTTTTTTTATAATAACATTTAGGTTAACTGCTGCTACAAATGCTACTACTACTGCTGCTGCAATAGCTACAACAACAGCCACAAAACAGCAACTACTACTACTAGCCGTATTGGGCATACAGGCCTAGACATATATTGTACAAACCAAATGATTGAGGAGCTTTTAATAAGCTCTCTCTTGTATATATATGTGCATATATATATATATAATATATATATATATATATATATATAATATATATATATATGGGGGGGGGGGGGAATTAATGTTTTTGTGCTCCCAGGTTTCGACCTCCCTGTTATGACTAAGTCCTGTCCAGTACAATCACCAGGTTCAACTGTTTACTTATAAGTCGAGCGCATCGGCTTGGAGGCAATGCACCAACAATCTGCAAATGAATAAGTCAGACCTGTAAAAGGAATGTGCCTGCAACACTCGGTTTCTGGAATTAGACTAAAGTCTAGTGGTGGACGAACAACCAGACTTTTCCACCGGAGTTAAGAGCCAATGAACGGAAAGACAAATTAAGACAATAATGTTTACAAAATGCACAAAATGTTTTTAAAAAAGTAATCCTAATGCTGGACACTGAGGTGCTCATTGCCATCAAAAGAGAGGACCAATTTCTTGCAGAAGTTTTATCTGATACTCGCCAGTATCTTTCGGCAGAAAGACTATCCGCTTGCTGAGAGCGTCACACAAGGCACTAGCTCCATGATTCCAGCAACAGTCAGGAGTTAAGTTAAAAAGCCTACAATCGTGAACCGAAAAAAAAAATTACCTATCTAAACCAAGCATAAGATTCTCAGAGCGTCAGGCTGGCTACCACTCCAGTGTGCCAACTAGACTACAATCTACCAGTAACAAGGAAGAGTATGTATACATATAATGACTGGAGGTGGATGCGTTTCATCAGATTGTTTAACGTTGGAGTTGTCAACCATAGGTCACAATACCATTTATGTGTTATCTCTAGTAATGGAGGGAGATTGAGAGATTTTAGAGATGTGTGTATGACCGATCAAGCCAAAAGTTGGTAAGAAATGTTATCAGACAGTGTGGTTATGATAATAATAATATGAAAAGTAGAGACTCCACTCCAGAAGCATACACAGCAGGAGTCCACCCTTCATTAGCAGAGGGCGTCCCTTTTAGACAATTGTTTCGGCTTATTATCCTCCTAGATAGTTTAAGAGGATAGGCCAACGTGGGTCAGGACTCCAGGCCACGGACATCTCTTGCTGCGTTTTCGATAATCAGACAAGATGAACTGACTGACTTTCTGGGATAAGGTGTCCGTTTCGTTCTCGGCACGAGTTGGCCTGGCGTGAGTTGTCAGGGGCTAGTTTCAATCTCAGCACAAGTTAACCTTGTATGCTTGTATTATCTTCAAGAGTAACTTAGTTACGTGACTCATTAGGCTAATAGTTCTGTAATCTTCACAATCAACAGCTTTTGATTTCTTGGGTAGTGTGATAAAAACAGATGTTTTCATGTCCCTGGGAATGTACCCATAGTTATAAATGTCATTGCGTATTTCTGTGATAGTATCAATTCCAAAAGTAAATAGTGATTTTTACATTTCTGCAGTTATGTTGTCTGGACCTGCAGCTTTTCCCTGCTTCATCTGTTTAATGGCTTTCTCTACTTTTGATGTAGCGTTATCTTTTTTTATGGTTTCAGTTGCGTAGGCACTGAACAGTGTCACCCCAAATTGTTTGGCCCTGTTATCATCACAAGTATTGCTCATAAATATGGACTTAAACATAATTGAACACTGTGTTTAACGATTATTAAAATCCCCCGCAATTCACACCCACGTGTCCACAGGACATGGTAGCCAACATTCGAGTTTGATTTTCACATACCCGAGTACGAAATATTTTTTCCGCATGGATAAAGCGTATGCGAATGTTATACTGTTGTACAGAAAAGTAATTCTGCGGGAAGCATGTATTTTATGAGAAGTGTGTACGTCTGTTTCCGTCATTGCCGCCTTGGTAATGTGATCAACTATAGAAATGTATAGTGAAAGTGCAAGTTTTTTTTTTTTTTTTTACGTCGTTTAGTGCAACAATGTCTGGATGCAATACACAACATCTATTGCAGGGCTTCTTAACTAAGTTTACTCAGGGACCAACATTTTGGAAATGTGGGTCGTCACAGGTCCGAGGCCCGAATCCCAGCAAAGAAAGATTAATAATACTACAACAATTGGCAATGATCCGCAGGCCACATGCTAGGCCACCACTGGCCGCCAGGTGAATAACCCTAATCTAGTGTGAGAACAGAGGTAAAGGCAGTCACAGCAGCTTTTTTTGCTAGCATGAGAACCAGGTGCACAAAGATTATAACAGGTCCACAAACCAGGCTGAGAATTGCGGAGAAAGACATGATCCTGCAGAGTGGGAACTATAACTTCAGAGGGCATTCGTTGTTAGCATCCCTTAGCTACTTTTTATTGGTAATGGAGGTGTGCAAAGAAATGAACATGCAGACAATTCGGCAGGTGTTGCGCTAATAGATGGTGACGAGCTGCATGAAAGTTACATGTCGTCAAGTAACATTGGAAGCAAGTGAGTAATGCAAAGTGCGAATAGAAAATTACGGTGTAAAAAGAACGTCGCGGCGGAAAGTGATCAGGAGATTAGGCCGGCACTTTACACTCAGAACAAAGGCAAGGACTCAGTAAAACTGCTTCTGACACTAGGTGGGCCACCACAAGGAAAAACATTGCGGGGGTGGGGCTCAAACCCTACCAACACACCCCCCCCCCCCCCCCATACTGCACTGCAATTTTTGAAATGAAAATTTCGGGGTGGAACTGTGAGGCTGTGTCGGTCTTCGGCGATTAGCAAATATTTTCCTACCCAAGTTAAGAAAACATTGGGCAGGGCGCCTGAAGTCCCACATCCCACGTTCCTCTTCACCTATGCAAAATTTGGGTGGGGCTAATACCCCTTCAGCCCCCCCCCCCTTTTTTTTAGGGCCGCCAAAATAGACAGTGAGAAAACAATGAAAAACCTGCAACCAAGCCCCTTAACCATCGTAAACATTTTCAAGGCAATTAAGTTTTTTTTTTCGGCGGGGGGGGGGGGGGGGGGGGGGGGGGGGGGGGGGGGGGGGGGGGGGGGGGGGGGGGGGGGGGGGGAGAGAGGAGTTGAAGCCCCTACCTAATACTTTTTAAGGAGGTCGAGATGCCTTTTTAGCCCTGTATGTGTGCATGTGTGTGTGTGTATGTGTGTTTGTGTATCCATATATACAATTCTCAATATACATATTTGTTTTCCTGTTCACCTATTGTAAATTTCGGCAGAAAGTTATGGTTGTTCGTCCTCTTCTAGGCTTTAATCTTGTTGCAGAACTTGAGCTGGCTGATTTAAATGGTGAATGCTGGTTGCTTGCCTCTCAGACCGATGCACTCCGACTTTTAAAAAACTGCTAATTAGTCGACGTTTACTACATGCTATGTAGGGATGAAGTGTCTACTCTTTTGCTCCACACTGGGATCCAGTGTCTCACAGTAAAAGTCATGTTAAAAAAAGTTTACTTTTACAACAATTTTCATGTCTTATTATTACCAGGGCTCTCATTTAAAAAAAAAAAACACACATTGAGTGGGGTTGGGAGGAAAAGGGGAGGCTTTACAGCAGTTCTCAACTTGGCGGTCGCGACCCTTTCTTGAACGACGCTTTCACAGGGGTCGACTAAGACCATCGGAAAACACATATTGATTGAAGTTATAAGGGAAAATAATTGGGTGTCGTTAAAACATGACGGAACTGTACTAGAGGGTAGCCACAACATGAGGAAAGTGTACTAAAGGGTAACCACAATATGAGGGAAGTGTACTTACGGGTAGTCACAACATGAGGGAAGTGTACTAAAGGGAAGCCACAATGTGAGGGACGTGTACTAAAAGGTAGCCACAATATGAGGGAGGTGTACTAAAAGGTAGCCACAATATGCGGGAAGTGTACTAAAAGGTAGCCACAGCACTAGGGAAGTGTTCTAAAGGGTAGCCACAACATGACTTAAAGGGTCGCGGTATTAAGAAAGTTAAGAGCCACTGGTCTAGAGGGACCTGTGCCCTCACGTTCTGAATCCTAAGTGAAGACATTCCTACGTTGTTTCGCCATCAGATCACCCTAGACAGACTTTCTCACCTGACCACTTACTATTATCCTCGTTAGACAATACGAACTCTGGCATGACAATATATCAGTACCTGGAGAATGCTCTAATCAAGTGTAGTCGCTCAATAATGTTTGAAAACTGCATTTGAAAAAATGTAGCTTACTATATTTGTCCGAAAGGGGGTGGGGGAGGCTAAACAACATCCCCCTCCCCCCCACACACACACACAATTATTTTGTTTGGGGGTGCTATGATTTTAGACTCAACTGGCTCTTTTTCTTCTGTTTACCGCATTCTCAGATGTGAACTGCAAGGGGTATCCCCGCCAGTTTCAAGGTCAGAATCGGACTTTGACCCCGCCTCTGACGGCTACATATCTCTGGACGAACCTCGCATAAGGTATGCCGGTTTGGATTACTTCCAGTCTTTTGTAACTTTTGTCTTGGTAATTTGTGCTCGTTGTCGAATTAATGATAAGAAACGTAATTAAGGAAGACACATATATTTTAACAACTCATGAACTTTTAGCAACTTTTTTCTTGTCAACAAGATGCCAAATATGTTGTCAACTAGAGAAATAAACAACACATTAAAAATGAGAATCGTCAAATGTTTTGTATAATCAACTGTCTTGTGTAGTTTAGAAACTAGGTCAATGAACAGGCACCTAGAGAATCAGACTCTCTAGAAATATGGACATACAGAAAAATGGCTCGTATTTCATGAAAACAACATTGTTAAAAACAGAGTGAAAAGACTGCATATGAAAAGAGTGTTTTTGAAAGAAACACAAAGGAGACTGTTGAAATAAATTAGCAACATTAAAAGACAGAATAACTTTTTTAGAAACCATCCCGGAGGCAAAAGACCAAGAGTTAGACAACGTTTTTATATCCAAAACAATGCATCGCTTCCTTCTTCTGGGGGCCTTATTATAAAAAGCGATTACTTCTTCACTTCCTATAGTTTGATTTCTTCTGTGTTTACAATGTGATTGTTGTGTGTTTGGCTTTACGTGTTTGGCTTTATATTGTGTGATATTTGAGCAGGTTCAGAATTATGCCACCGTTTTCAAAACGGAAGGGTAAAGTCCCCGCCAAAAAAAGTGGAAATCGGTTTACTTCTGCTTCAAAGCGACCTTCACCGGTAAACTTACGGTCGGACCCTCGTGTCCGTCAGTTTCACACTGGTTTCTCTAGCAGGTTACTTGCCTAGTTTCTGATAGAAAAAATAAAGTTTTAGTAATTTCCTAATATGTAAGTGTCACGCCCACAAACTCAGAAAAGCAACCGGGTGACGTACTGTGGTCCGGGTTCAATCCGGGGTTTATGGAAACAACATTTCTCCAGATTTAAGATCTAGATAATAAACAAGAGGTGGCGATTTTTTAAGGGTTAACAACTCATATACTTTAGTAATTACAATGGGAGTGAAACGAATGAATTATCTAAGCTTGTTTAAATAGCAACATAATTATTGTTATTTTTATACATTGATATAAATGGATATATTGTGTTAGAACGATTAGTGTGTGCAAAATCATGATAGCCTCGGATTAGTTGAAACTCAGATGGAAGGTTGAGGGAGTAAGCTGTAGCTTCCAATCCTCCATTTAGAAAATGTTTTTACTTCTTAGAATGAATAGCACGAGGCTTTGGTCACCATGATAGTGCACATTTTTCTGCTTGAAAAAAATAATACTATCAATCTTGTGTCTGTGCTAGACGTCCTTCCATGTCAAATTCTCTAATATCTTATGTCTTAGCCGTCCCCGGTCTGTCTTTTACCCTAACTCTCTGTCCAATATTACACAGAACATCAAATGGCTGCTGCAAACATGTAATGAGATCATGATGGTGATGTCTTTTTCTAGATATTTTCTGGGCACAATTCTCCAGTTCCAGTTCTACAAAGCGGCCTGCAAGGCGGCACAACACGACCGCCCCCTACATAAATGTGACATATCTGGGAGTGCAGAAGCTGGCAATAAACTTCGGTATGATATTTATCATCATCTTTAATCTGCTTTGTCTTTATAACGAGTATGACAAACTAGAGAAGGTAAATGTGCCTAGAAAAAACATAACAACCAAAGAATGCTGAGGTGGCTTCTGCAATGTTCAGATTAAGGAGACACTATGACTAAAACGTGTCTCTAAAGTTTCTGTTTCGCTTGTTGCGGAAACTATTGAACTCTTGTTAATCATATTTTGTTTTTTTGAAAAGGTGGGGGGGGGGGGGGGGGGGTGCGTAGCTCTTATACTATACTCAGGGGGGATGGGGGGGGGGGCGGGGGGGTTGCCATACACCAAAACAAAGGGCGGGTGATTTGAAAAAGGCTGAAGACCCTGGAGACATACTTTCGTCTGGACGGACATCTATTGCTATGAAACAATGCTTTTGTCTCCCATCTCTTCACTTCACCATACAATGATACCAGTCTTTGTACACAATGTACATATTGTCTACGATCTCAAAGACTGTGTGTGTTACAACAAACAGGTGCCTCATTTCAGAGTAAATTATTATGGCGGCTTACTTTATTGATATAACTCACAAAAAACCAATTTATTCCACACAAATTCATACACTCTGGTCAGTCTGTCGACCATTAGGTAAACAGAAGGAGATTTTATTGTTGAGAAACACAATGTCACAAAAGACAGCAGCTTTTATGTAGTTCAGTAATTAGCGATTATGTTTTGTGCTACGTAAAATGTTGATGTAAGTACAGTACCTTATAATACACAGCTAAATATGTCAGAGAATAAATAAAACAATTATCAATGCTAGACGGGAACAATGAACAGAGAAGCAGATTTAAAAAAAAAAATTACAGCCGCTGAAATGAGATTCCTATAAAGGGCTTTCAATATAACAATAAGAGATAAGATCATGAATGATGAAATCAGGAGACCGGATGTAGCAGCAGCTCTGGATTTTATTAAAAACAAGAGGTGAAATTATTTGGCGACATAATGCAGAGATTACAAAACAGTATGCCACAGCAAGCAGGCGGGAATCAAGCAATGACGTATAGACCAGGCGGGAATCAAGCAATGATCTACAGACCAGGCGGGAATCAAGCAATGATCTACAGACCAGGCGGGATGCAAGCAATGATCTGCAGACCAGGCGGGATGCAAGCAATGATGCACAGACCAGGCGGGGAGAGTAGAAGGGGTCGACAATGCAAGCGATGGACAGAGGGTACAACAGAGTCGGTGTGAATACCCGTTTTTAGAGCGCACAAATGGGAATAGATATATTTTTCAATTTAAATTTAAAAAGATAAAACAATTTTGTAGGACGTGTGTGATTGGTAATATTCCAATTGACTGGCAAATTATAATTTTGCAATATCCTCTATCCTTGATACAGGAGTATGATGAAACTGGGATCATCTCAACATTGGCGGGTGGCGCTCAAACAGTTCACTGGGTCCAGTCAAGTGGACATCGGGCCACTATTGGAATACTTCCAACCGCTAACTCAGTTTCTTGAGAAGAAAAATGGGAAAAACATTGGATCGAATTCCCGTTGCTAGCCAGTCCTGTATAAACTACTTTGGGATATGTGTATACCTTCGATATGTTGCTATCGTTCTAAGAGAATTATCAGTAAAAACTGTTTCGTTTACATATTAATAAAGTATTACAACCCATTTTCTGACTGTAAACTGTCCCATCTATTGATGTCTATTTTGTTTGGTTCTTTTATTTCATATACGTTTTTATCTAAACATTCTTTCATGTCTGTTTTATCTTTTTATGTTAGGCCTTAACTTTCCTTTTTTCCATAAATATATAATGGATTGCGTCTGACGATTTCGAACAAAGAAGAAGAAAAAGAAGATGAAGAAGAAGACGAAGAAGAAGAAGAAGACGAAGACGAAGAAGAAGAAGAAGACGAAGAAGAAGAAGAAGAAGAAGAAGAAGAAGAAGAAGAAGAAGAAGAAGAAGAAGAAGAAGAAGAAGAAGAGAAGAAGAAGAAGAAGAAGAAGAAAAGAAGAAGAAGAAGAAGAAGAAGAGAAGAAGAAGAAGAAGAAGAAAAGAAGAAGAAGAAGAAGAAGAAGAAGAAGAAGAAGAAGAAGAAGAAGAAGAAGAAGAAGAAGAAGAAGAAAGAAGAAGAAGAAGAAAAGAAGAAGAAGAAGAAGAAAGAAGAAAAGAAAAAGAAGAAGAAGAAGAAGAAAAAGAAGAAGAAGAAGAAGAAGAAAGAAGAAGAAGAAGAAAAAGAAGAAGAATGAGAAGAAGAAGAAGACAGAAGAAGAAGAAGAAGAAGAAGAAGAAGAAGAAGAAGAAGAAGAAGAAGAAGAAGAAGAAGAAGAAGATGAAAAAAAAGAAGAATGAGAAAAAGATGATGATTAAAATAAATAGCCTATAAAGAAGACAGAGAGAGGGGGAGGGGGGGGGAGACAGAGAGAGACGTAGAATAGGTAGGAAGAGAGAAGAAGAAAGAGAGAGAGAAAGCGAGAGAGAGAGAGAGAGAGAGAGAGAGAGAGAGAGAGAGAGAGAGAGAGAGAGAGAGAGAGAGAGAGAGACAGAGCGAGGAAACAATAAAATTGTGGAGTCGCACAACCAATGCAGTCAATAACATTATTTTAGAATTTGTTTCTTTTTCACGCTATATTTTATGGTACAAGCTATGCCAATAAAGGTCCACTTTCCGACCTTCATCCGTTTTGGGCATATGGGGCTAGAACTGTATTATAAAGACCGATCGGTACTCTGTGAATGATGTGGTCAACATCACGCCGGCCGCCTTAATTTCCTTATACTACCTGGTACCAGCCAAGGCTAGGTTGATCTGGGTGCCTAGTCCTTACTTATAGAAAAGTCCGGTTCCGTTAGGTCCCAAACTCCCGACCTTCCTTTCTACAGGCCGGCATATAGCTGTTATCTACAACAGTTCCTACATTTTTGGACTGTCATAAAACAGATCCTGTTCTTACCTTGTCACAAATCTAAACAGTAAATTAACATAAGTAAAAACCAGTTCATGATATTATACGCATTTTTTAGGGATAAGCTGTCAGAGAATCACCAGTTAGGAACCGACATATGAAACATATGGATTGACTAAGTGAGGGTATCACTGGTATTTTAAATGCACCTGACAGAAAAGCAGAACACATCCTGAAAAAAAACTATATGTAGATACTTTGTAAAGACCAAACAAGGTTACATAATCATTCTTCTATGGAGTGCGTACTGCTAACCTCTGGTTACGTGACTGATAGGGATTGTGCTTCTGTGGCGTTTACCATTCTGATTGGGTAACTATTCACGTTATTTTAAAGCAGCGCAGTTAAAATGACCAACCCGCTCATGCAAACAGAAGTGCAATGGGGTTAACCCCATTCTTCCGAAATATATCCAGTTTCGTCCTTTTTAGGACGACATTTTTTGTTATTTGAAGCCCCATCCTGGCTTTTGCCGCAATAAAGGCAGGCCATAAATATGGCCAATTGTCTGAACGCGGTTTCTGGGACCTCTCCACTGCGATCCTCATCCACATGGTGGCACTTTGTGTCATCGGGTGTTTATAGCTTGTGTGATGTCTTGGTGGGGTAGAAAGTCAGTCAGTCAGTCTTCCGAAATGATCAAGCAAATAATCGCAGATTTTCATTGGTGATATTAACGTATAACAAGAGACAATGTTATTTAGGCAATTTAGTTGAGAGGATTAATTTGTTGTGCTTTATTACGTGTTGAAGTAATCATCGCTATGGAAAGGGAAGCAGAGAGAAAACAACAATAATCTCGTAAGAAACATACCTGCTACGATACAACAAAAGCATGTTAGGCAATACATTTTGCTACGTATTATTTGTCGCCTCACAGTTCAATGTACAGAATTAAACGAGAATTATCCGGGAGAATGGTGGCGATAAATGGAACTGGGTCACACTGTTCATGGCAACTCCTAGGCTGTAAATACCCATGGCAGTAACTGTAATGTGGCTAGCTCTATTTCTTCACAATGAAACAGTGTGAAAGACGTGATAAGTTGATTTACACTGGAAATGTTGAAAAAAGTACCACAATGAGAGACTTGACAAGTTGACCAACAGTGATTGAGCTCACAAGCTGTAGGACAGTGAAAGAGGGACAGTCATTCATTGTAGTAAACGCTGTTTGACAAACTCTGCCCCTTTTCTGTGCCTCTCTGGCATTTTTGTTTAAACATAAAAACACCTTTACTTAAACGCTTTCGTAGTGTTCTATATTTTCACATGCGAGAAGTATCTGTTTCCACACATCGGCTTTGAGGTTATTTTATTGTAGGAAAGTTTCTTTATCTAGAAACACGTTTTGTTCTTAAGCTGCTGTTTTCTGTAGGACATCAGAGAAATGACGGAGCAGCCGCAAGTCTTACCTTTTTCAAGAGAAACAAGATGGTTCTGTCTTGAGCACATTCGGAAATGAATCACACACAGACTAATCAAATAAGGACTGAAAAGGCAAATCTAACTTCGAACGTAGACGAAGGAGGCTAAAGATGCCTGCCTGGATTATAACCACAATATCGAACATCGTCTACACGATTTAACTGAACAGCACAGCATGATGCTGATGACGATTGTTAACATGGATGAGATTTATGTATACCTAACTATCTGTTTTAAGCAGTTGACCTGTGTTATAACATTTTTTGCATGTGGTATAACCTAACAACAGCCAGGGGCTGTTGTAGTTGGTTCTGCAACGTCCTGTAAAGGATACGCAACTAACCAGTGTCACCTAAATCATATGCTGACTAGTGTTTCGAGGTGGGCAATTACCAGCAGTGTTTTTATAATCATAGCATTTTTTAATTATGTCTTGATCGTTAGTAAAATTAAAGGCACAGATTTTGCCTGCAATGAAATTCGATCAACTTGTATGTCACAGAAACAATAAACATACATCAGGCAAACAATAACATGTAGCGGAACATTTGATGATGGTGACATGAGACCAAACATTTTATGTGGAGTGGAATATGCCAACTAAAGATAAAACTCAAATGAATTTATAAAGTTGACAAGTTAAAAATGTTAGAAACCTCTAAAGAAAACCTAACGTTGAGAAATAGACTTGAATGCACCCGGTTTACATTGGATGTCTGAGTTTCTCTGCACAAAGCGCTGCACAAAACTACGAAACTCTTACAATGACCCTGTGACTCTGAGGCAAATCAGTTTCATATCAGGTCACTCAGTCGTGCAAGGAAATGAACAAACTGATAGTAAGTAAAAAAAAAAAAAATGTAAAGATCCCTTGTCACGCCTTTATGCGCATCGGGTATTTGGGACGAGCGCCCATATTTATTAAGACCATCGGCACTAGGGGGGTAATGTAGTCAGCATTACACCAGCCGTCTTTACTTCCCTAGGACATACATCCTGGTACCCATTTTAGGTTGGGTCGACCTGCGACGCCCCATACCATGATAACAATACACGCAGCCAGCAGTGGGTTTCGATCGCGGTATGTTGGGATTACGAATCACACTCGCAACGCCTAAGCCACGGACTGATAAAAAAGCTACAGTAGTCGGCGGACGTGTCATGGTCCCAGCTGATATACTCAAAGATCTACTAGAAGTGAGACGGTTGCAAGAACCAAGTGATGACTGTGAATCTGCAACCTTGACAGACTACAAGAAAAACATGTTAAAAGGGGTGTGGCCAGACAAGAGCTCTGTGGAGGGAAGTTAAAGAAGAATGAGAAACCAACGCAGGATAGGTGTCATAAGCCGCTGTACGCGGCGAGATTTACTGAGGAGGGAACCTAAGCACTTACTGACTAAATAACTAACTAACTAACTAACTAACCAAGTAACTATCTAATGTTCAGTTCTTAGGTACTCAGAATCACATAGGCTGGTCATATTTAATCCATATGGTGATTTAAACAGTACCCAATCCATTTTCTATTTTTAAAGGAGTAGAGTCAATGAAAGATAGACGGACATAGAGAGAAAGAAAGAGAGAGAGGATTTCAGAGAGAGAGACAGAGAGAGAGAGAGAGAGAGAGAGAGAAAGAGAAGGAGAGAGAGAGTGGGAGTCTTTAGTTTTATTATTGCTTTCTTGCATTAAACACAGTGCATATAACGATGACGTAATAGACCACTTCCACATTAGTGCCACATCGGGCATCTGTGTATATAACCATAATATAAACATCCACAAACAAAGGGTAATATGGTCAATATTAACCGGCTTTACTTCTTACACAGCTTCCCACTGCCGATTTTAGGCTACGACAACCTGGCAGTACAAGTCAGTTTAGCGTTGTGTTAAGAAGTGTCATGTCGATGTCCGATCGATAAACTCTGGGGGGCAGTGAACGGTACAGAACCGACCATACTAAGGATAAATACGGATTCTGATCAGCTCATTACCTCATACAACATCATAATAGTGACGTAGAGGATCCCAGGCCACCCTAGCAAACCAGGTAATGACAGAGGTGACATACTGGCAAAGAAAGGAGCGACACAAGAACAACCGACCCACAGCGACAACCTTACAGACAGCAAACTTTTAAGAACTTTAAAAAAGTCACTTGGTCGAACAGATGGGCCATGGGAGATACTAAAAGAGAGGTTTATCGACACATGGCTGGCCATGATCCTAACGACAGCATTAGCCATTAACAAGTAGGTACCAGGTCACCATCTTCAGACCGAGAACACAACATATTCCACTCAATTGCCGTCTAAACAGAATACAGCCACATCCCTCCCCAGAGTGACATCTGTGTAACTACCCCCTTCGAAACCGTTGACCATCATGTCTTTAAGTGCCCAAAACTCAACGAGACTAGAAGAATGCTACTCCCTCCGAGACAAGACAAGTGGAACAGGAACACCTTGTTTTAAGGAAAAGAACAGCTTGTGAAAACAGGTAAATTTCATTACATGGCATTGGGCCAAATGGCAAAAGCTCATGCGCCCTAGATTGATAACAGCAACAAGAATTGCTATCACAGCACTTGGCAGTTTAAATATATCAAGGGAAAAGACACACACACAAAACATCGAGAGCTTAGTTGACTTTGTTCTCTACTGGCACTGGTGCTCGGTAGCATTTAGACTAGATTAGGTAATATAATAATAATAATAATAATAATAATAATAATAATTATAACAATAATGTGCCATAAAACGCAGCCATTAGGTAGGGGGCGGGGGGGGGGGGGGAGGGCCAGGCTCCTTGGGTTATATATCCGTCTAGATTTTCTCCTGAGTGCGGAGTATACATACATACATACATACATACATACATACATACATACATACAACATACATACATACATACATACATACATACATACATACATACATACATACATACATACATACAGTACATACATACATACATACATACATACATACATACATACATACATACATACATACATACATACATACATACATACATTCATACATACATACATACATACATACATACATACATGCACGCACGCACGCATACATACATACATACATACATACATACATACATACATACATACATACATACATACATACATACATACATACATACATACATACATACATACATACATACATACATACATACATACATACATACATACATACATACATACATACATACATATACATACATGCATGCATACTACATGCATGCATGCATGCATGCATGCATGCATGCATGCATGCATGCATACATACATACATACATACATACATACATACATACATACATACATACATACATACATACATACATACATACATACATACAATACATACATACATACATACATACATACATACATACATACATACATACATACATACACATACATACATACATACATACATACATACATACATACATACATACATACATACATACATACATACATACATACATACATACATACATACATACATACATACATACATACATACATACATACATACATACATACATACATACATACATACATACATACATACATACATACACATACATACATACATACATACATACATACATACATACATACATACATACATACATACATACATACATACATACATACATACATACATACATACATACATACATACATACATACATACATACATACATACATACATACATACATACATACATACATACATACATACATACATACATACATACATACATACATACATACATACATACATACATACATACATACATACATACATACATACATACATACATACATACATACATACATACATACATACATACATACATACATACATAACATACATACATACATACATACATACATACATACATACATACACATACATACATACATACATACATACATACATACATACATACATACATACATACATACATACATACATACATACATACATACATACATACATAACATACATACATACATACATACATACATACATACATCATACATACATACATACATACATACATACATACATACATAACATACATACATACATACATACATACATACATACATACATACATACATACATACATACATACATACATACATACATACATACATTTATACATTACATACATTACATGCATTCATTACATACATTACATGCATACATTACACACACGCACACTCACACACACACACACACATACATTCTTAAGTACATGCATGCATGCAAACAGACAGACAGACAGACAGACAGACAGACAGACAGACAGACAGACAGATTTAAAAGTAGATATAGCTGGGGACAAAATGATGTGAAGAAACATTTTTTTTGTTTGTTTCACTATTCACAATGCCTCACCGACTATCCACTCCAGATCTCTGATATTCATTTGCTTGTAAAATACAATTGAGACAGTTTTAAATATCAAATATGTATTTAATCTTGAGATAAATTTTTTATGCGCTGTTGGAAATTACACAGATTTTCTCTCTACCATCGTTTACCTTGCAGGGGGCATTCATAAAGTGTGGTGATAGCTGGGTTTGTCAACAATTCGTGTTCCAGGGTTTTTCGTCTATATTTTGCTTTTTAAGGAAATTGAGCAGGGGTTTGAAGTAGTTGAGAAGTGGCTTGCTGGAAATGGTGTCCTTTCCTGTCAATTGTTTCAGCACTTGTGGCCATGGCTTGGAGGATCCCAGTTGCATAATCTGTCTGTGGATACGGCAAACGTTTTTGTTGACAAATGTTATCTTAAGATTACAAAGTAAAACTTCGGAAGATTGAGTAACAGTAATAGATTATATAGTAAAACAATGAAAGATTAAGTAAAGTAATGTAAAGTAAACGACATTTTCCCCACGCCATCAGGCTTATGGGCATATGGGGCTAGACTTATATTTTATAGAGCAGTGGGCACCCCATTGATGATGCGAGCAGCGTCACGTCAAGGGCCAATATTTCCCAATACTTTCACTTGATATTCATTTAAGGCTAGGTCGACCTCAGATCCAAAATCCTTTCTGGAAAAAAAGGGAAAAAAAAAAGAAGTCTAGCTCCTTTGGATTTGAACCCACGACCTTCTAATCCGAAGGTTAGCAGAAGGCTAGAGTCCTGCAGGAATATATGTTAGAGAGTTTTATGTCCAATCCTCCACAGAAAAAAATGGGTTTGGGTGGGGGGGGGGGGGGGGGGGGCGGGGGCATACGGATTCCAACATTTTGTGTACGGCAATGGAAAGAGGCAGGAGAAGAAGTTGGAGAGAAGGGCGAGACAAGGATTAATATGAGCATGCAGAAAAATCAACTGGTAGTCATAAGAAGAAACAGGGAGGATGAAAAAAAGGAGAAAGTTGGCGAAGAAAGGTAAAGAAGAATAAGCACCTGATAAAGAAAAAATAATATCAGTGGTATTACAATGTAGTTAAGGGGTTTCAATCAGTATCGGATTCAAAAACATGAAATCACCAAGTGGGAAAAGAAGGCAAAATACAGAGATGAATGGAGGTATCTGCATTGAAGATGTTCGCTGAATCGGAATACTGGGCAGAAGTATCTTCTTATGGTAACAGTTTGAGTGATTTAAATTGGGCTTCGGGAGTCATCGTGCCTGAAAATGCTTACCATGGCATGTTATAGGAAAGTAAAGGCGGCCGGCGTGATTTTGACCACAGCAGTTGATCATTGATAGCTAAACCATGGAGCTATGTCGTATTTTATGTCGTAGTGTTAATGATGTTAACTTAATGCAGATTGTTTTTTATAAATTGATGATGGTAAGTGTGTCTTAATGAAATAGAGACAGACTATAGACCAAAGAAGTAATGAAACCGATTTTAAACTAGATCTTGACCAACGTTTAATCAAAAGTTAAAATTGCAAAGGGCTGACTTTAGTTCACCCGATTTATCCCACATTGCACCGTCGCTCTTGTCAGACCAACTGGCCGCTCTATGAGAGAATGACATAGAAGTGAACTTCGTAGTCCGGTTGATATATTCACATACAGAGGGACATACATACACAAATATTTTTTAGATACACACAAACATGCATACATCAATACAAACATACATACATTCGTTCATGTATACATAAGTACGTATATAACATACATTCAATACCATCCACATACATACATACATACATACATACATACATCTACATACTACATACATACATACATACATACATACATACATAAATAACTACATACATACATACATACATACATACATACATAACATACTACATACATACACATACATACATACATACATACATACACGACATACCTACATACATACATACATACATACATTACAGAACATACATACATACTACATTACATACATACATACATACATACATACATCATACATACATACATACATACATACAGTACATACATACATACATACATACATCATACATACGACACAAACATACATACATACATACATCATACATACATACATACATACATACAATACATACATACATACATACATACATACATACATACATACATACATACATACATACATACATACATACATACATACATACATACATACATACATACATACATCCATACATACATACACCATACATACATACATACATACATACAGACATACATACATACATACACTACAGACATACAGACACATACATACATACATACATACATGAAATACATACATACATACATACATACATACATACATACATACATACATACACATACATATACATACATACATACATACATACATACATACATACATACATACATACATACATACATACATACATACAGTACATACATACAACATACATTACATTACATACCTACATACATACATACATACATACATACATACATACATACATACATACATACATACATACATACATACATACATACATACATACATACATACATACATACATACATGCATGCATACATACATACATACATACATACATACATACATACATACATACATACATACATACATACATACATACATACATACATACAAACATACATACAATTATACATACATTTTGCGCTGTGTCTTTCAACTATTTACATCGACGATAAATTGCAAATCTTATTAAGGTCTGTTGGTTTTGGCACCTCTTGATTAACTCAGGAGAAAATTACCCATCTAGTGTGGGAGCTTCTGAAACTTCCATACATACATACATACATACATTCATTAAGTGTGCATGCTTCTGAGTTTTGCCAGGACTCATCTTTTTGATAACTAGTTTTCAAATCAGAGAGCAATGTGCATTGCATTTGATTTGCAGTGACACTGATAAAGAGGAATGCATGGCACCCAGCTGTAATAACTTTGAAACCTCGATTTTCGACATTAAATTGATGATGTCTTGCCAGCTAAAATAACTGGGTATGTAATTCCTTTCACTGACAACAAAAATAATAATATATCCATTCCACGCATAACTAAATGCAGAATGGTAGCTTTCCTGAAAAAGTGCGATTTTTAGGCGAAATCTTCTTATTCTTATTTGAGTTCAACCGGCTGTAACCTCCGGTGGAAAGTTCTAGTGTTCATCCACTTCTGGACTAGTCCTGTTCCATAAACTGAGTGTTATGTGCACATCCGTTTCACAGGTCTGACTCACTTGCTTTCAGACTGTTGTGTCTTCGCCTCTTAGGCAGATGTACTCCGACTTCGAAGGAAGCTCTTAATTAGTCGACTCTTGCGACATGTTTTTAGGCAGACAGCAGGTTTATTCTTGTTGTCACCACAGTGGGACCCCAGAACCCGCACGGGGATTAGGCGAAATGAGTGTGAATGTCGCAACCTGTTTAAACAGCTTTGTCAATTGCAGATTGAGATTTTGTCAGCGCCATCATTATCGCTTACATGTGAACTGACAAAGACGATAATGTTAGTCTATCCACATCTATCCTATTAAAAAGTTATAAGACTTTTTATCTCCCATTCTATTCTTCAGACTATCGAGTAAGTAACACTTTGATTAACCGTCACTCGTTTAATCGCCAGCTTCTGTTATCCATCATTGTCTTTAATAAAAATGCGTATCAAGAAATTGTTCACGCGAGAAGGGATTAGTTATTAACCAAATGTCTACAGATAGTCACTCAGAAGCAGAAACAATGTTATCAGGCTGCATCGACTGTTCTGAAATGCAAGAGGAGGCAAATACAACAGATATCCTACTCCTGCTTAAGATAAGGAACACACATTTCGAGCCTCTAAGACGCGAAAAGAGAAGTCAAATGATTTTAACGTAACGTTGGTTTATAGTATAAACTATATATATAGTAACTAATAGCGATTGCTTGAAAGAAGCTAATTGAAAGTAGATCTGTATATACAACAAAAAGAAAGAGATAAACACTGTTCTTTGGCCACATAATGAGAAGGGAAACATTGCAGAACATCGTGCCACCTGTAAAGATCAGTGGAAAAAGGGGTAGAGGCAGACCAAGAGAGATGATGCTGGATAAGCTTAAAAGCTGGCATGGAGAGATATCGCCAAGACAGCTTTCAAACCAACCAGGGATCGTAATCTGTGGAGACGCATGAGTGCCTTCGCCAGTTGTCATGGCACATGATGATGCTATATATTTATATAAGGCTAATGTTATTTTGGACGTTATGTTGATAGCTTTGTAAAACTAAATACAATTTGTATGTATTATTCACTTTCAAAGGATTTTTTTTTTTTCGTTTACTTTCCAAGCCGCAGTGAAATCACATTATTGAATATATGAATACAGAGATTTCGGTTATCTGTCTGTTCGGTTATTCGTCAAATTCCTGGTCCTGCCGGTGACGGTTAATCCAAGTTATACCATAATTTCTGTGTCTGTGAGCATAAGACAACATTTAATGCAAAATTAACTATGCCATAAATAAGTGTCTTACCTGAGTTTTCTACCGGCTGCCTTACTTTTGTATATGTCACATCGATGTATAGGGCCTTTATGCTTTGCCTGCGCACACGCAACTTTGTGAAATTGAAATTGGAGAAAAAAGCCGAAGAAATATCTGAGGAAATAAAAGTTCTTGTGTTAGTTTCACTTTGATAACCAGCTTATTTCAAATAAATAAGAGACTGTTATAAATAATGTGGGTTGATCTGCGTTGATCTGGTAAAGGATTCGACATCACAGATTTCATAACAAGCATATATTTCCCCCGACTTCCTTCTCCACAGCACGCGAAAAGTACTTCAAGGGAAAGCGCCAAAAAATCGACCGTTCGTAATTGTCCAATCATGAATGTTTTTGTATTTTCACCGTCGTTGGCGGTGTCTGTCCTCGGTTGTGGATGTCCTCAAAACGTTCAAAACTTATAACACCTGACACACCTCAAACATATTACAACACGTTGAAACGAATAAGAAATCACATAGGCAAACGAGAGTGGGTGAGAATTGTGAATTGCACCAAAAGCGACTGAATCCAGCGCACAAAACAATACACACGATAGCATATCCACACCTCGCGAGATGGATACACTGGGCAGTGAGCAGACGATGTTGCCAACACTGGACGTTGAAGGAAAAGGAATACTGGATTTTCAGTCAGTTTGCCTTTAGTAGAGAGACACACATGGGCCTGTCGCAAGTGCGTTAAAGTCAAATCAAGATTCATTCAAAAACATTCATTAATTTTCCCATTCAAGCATTCAGTAATTCATTGATACAATAATAAGTTCATCCAATAATGGACTCAATAATACATTTGTTCGTTTATTCATTTACAAATTAATTTTTCTCACTATCAAACATACTGCAAAATGAAGCCATGTTGTGCACACACACACACAATAACACACCCACAATAACACACACACACACACAACTGTTTGTGCAGACATGAGATACCTGATTTTATGACTATGAACCCACATTGCAATTGGAAACTACTGAAATAAAATGTGCCTACAAAAACCACAACGGAGAAAAAAAATGCTGGGATTGGTTTTGCGCAGTCCTGTAAATGATACGACACTTTGGGAGCTTTGTTTCCATTTGGCTGCTAAGAATGCAAAAACTGCGAGTAGAAGTCAGCGCAGCCAGGCACGAGAGGCACACCGGGTGCATTAAAAGTTTTGTGAATCGGCTCAGAACTGGCACTTGTTAACATACTGAATCTTATATATATATATATATATATATATATATATATATTATATATATATATATATATATATATATATATAGAGAGAGGAGAGAGAGAGAGAGAGAGAGAGAGAGAGAGAGAGAGAGAGAGAGAGAGAGAGAGAGAAGGGAATCTGAGAATCAATGAGTTTGGCCTGAGTGCCATGAACTGATAACTCACTCATTCATTCTATAATTCACACAGTCATGAGTTTATTAATTTATCATTCACTCATTCATTCATTCCTAAGTCTGCAAGAACGTAAATATTTAGACCAGACGGCACTCGATGGCACTCTCTGGGCACAGCCACTACCGAAAACATTACCTGGCACCTATTTTATGCCTTTTAACAACGAACAAATATAACAGCCTAATGCTCAAGATGTTTCTACTTCTGACTATCCTTCACATTTTATGACCCCGTAATGACTTCAAAACACATACAAGAAAGAATCACATCTACAGTATGTCGACATCTCAAGGTCAGACAGAGAGACTGTAACAAACAATGTATACCCTTGAGGAAACAGCAGTATAACTACCTCATAAGTGGTACGTTGGCTGGTATTTGTTGAAGTATGCCAGGATAAAACTCGTCTTCTGACCACCAAGAAAGTGCAGATATCCCCGTCAACTTACATCTTCAAATAGGATAACATTATTGTTCATTTATTATATATAACACAGTGCGATTTAAATGTGTTTTTTTTCCGACTTTGTTTTACATGTTAAAACCAAACACTGTTGATCACCTCCTTAGGTCAAGAGATAAAAAAAGAAATTGTCGATAATTGTTTTTGTTTCCCCCTTAGTTTCACTTCATTTAAATAGAATTCATGGATCGGTCGTTATCTATGTCTCTTTGTCTCGTGTGCAAAATGTGTTAATTATTATTCTTTCGTTATCTGCCCTCTTTATTTTACAAGTAAAAGAATATAAACTGTTGACAGGTTGTTTGTTCCGTTTTGTTTCATAGGTTTAAAGTACTGAGCCCGTCCTACTGTCTTGGCAGGTGAGTAAATTCATTATAATGCCACATTGATTCATCTCTTAAAAGAAATCTTTAAAATCATATACAAGAGGAAGTCACAAATATTGATTTAAAAATGATTAAAGGCGATAACTTGAAAACCGTTTATTTATACGTATACACTGTCTCTATATTTTTCAACATAATTTCAACCAACATTGATACATTTGTCACATCGTTTTATCAATCTCCCGTTTTCTAAACCACATTTTTACTTCACATTCAACTTCTGCGTCATTTGCGAAATATCTACCGCCAAGGTGGATTTTAAGTGGACCAAAAGGGTGGGAAATCGCTAGAGGCAAAGTCAGGGCTGTAAGGTGGAAGTTTCAGAAGTTCCCACCCTAGATGGGTAATTTTCTCCTGAGTTAATCAAGCTGTAAATGTCCTGGCTTTGTCAAAAATGAGGATTACTCCTCTGGTCAGCAGGCTTGAACGTTTTCTTCAAATTGCATCATAAAGCATCGATAGAGCTTTACAGCATGAATCAGCATTTCACTTTCTGCTGATGGCGTAACCTTGCATTTTTTAAGACAAGGCGAAGAAGGAAGTTTCCATTGCATTAAAGCACGTTTTGATTCGGGCTGGTAGTGATGCACGCATGATTCGTCCCCACTAATAATCCTGTTCAGTATTTCTTTTTCTTCGTCTGTGTATCGACAGAGATGCTGCAAGGACATGCCTAAATAGTTCATTTTCGTATTCGTCCTACAATTGTCTAGGTACCCAAGTTAAGCATACTTTCTTACATCTCAGTCTATCATGTATTATATTGTATGCTGAACCATGTGAGCACCCTATTGCAGCTGTTACAGAGTCATCTGTTCCTAGCCTGTCACCTCTAATCATCACCGCCACCGGTTGCACTGATGTGTCTGTTGCAATCTCAATTTTAGAGTGTCCTTGATAAATTGTTTTTGCCAAGCTATGTACAGCTTTAAGGGATAAACATTTAACACCATAAACAGGAAGCATTTTCTTATGAATGTCGTTAGCAGGCACCCCTTCTGCCCAAAGAGGAAGCACAGCAGCACATTAATCTTTGAGGGTACACTCCGTAAGTACAGTCGCCACTTTGTTTCTGTGTTGCGAATACGCATGCAACACCTAGCGCTACCTAACGAATTTAGCTGTCACCTAATAACACTTTTAGAAACCACAAGCTACATTTTTCTGCCATTGCATAAACATCTGTAACTTATTTATTGACTTCATATATATATTTCTCATCCCCGTTTTGGGCGCAGATTTTCGTTGTTTCGTAACTTGTTCAGCCCAGGTGGCCCAGGTACTTGTGCTCGGGTGATCCTCACCGAAAAGGGCACTTTGTGTCACCGAGTGTCCTCGTGGGGTTGAACGACAAGACACACGACAAGCCGTTTTCAAGCCATTGGGGCGTCGGGTATTTGGTAACATGACTCTTATCCATGCCTTCAGACTGTTGGGCAAATAAAACTAGACCTTTATTTTATAAACCAATCAGCAATCAGTGATTGATGTGGTCATCATCACGCCGACCTCCTTTACTTCTCAGGAATGTACTTGGTACCCATTTAAGGCAGGATCGACTTGGGAGCCAAGGAAAAAAGGTCAGGTATGGTCACCCGGGGTTGCGGTTCAGAAAGCAAAGTACTTGGTATATCTGAGACATATGTACACAATTTAAGAAAGAAAGGAATCGGGCCTAGATGAACGACCTTACAAGGCAAACTGTGGGGCATGAGCGAAGACCCCGGTCCCCTTATGTTTTAGTTCATGCTGAAATAGATCTAGAGCAAACGTTGATCGCTGAATAAGAATGAGATTGTGTCAATCTACTATCATTAGGTGAATGTCAAAAAGCCGCCATGAAGTGGATCCAGTCAAGCCCCTTTGAGCCGACAAACAGTCATCTAGCCTCTGTGTTTCAGCATCTTCTATATAACATTCTTTGTGTAGCTTTTCAGTCCGGGAATAAGTGATTTGTAACTCACTCTTTTCCAAAACCTAATCTTTAGAGTATGATCTGTGAGTCTTCACCAGGGAAAATAATACTGGCGTGGAAATAATACGTTGAAGTAACAAGTGAGATAGAGCAAATCAGAATAACAGATATCGGAGATAACAGAAAGTCGGAGATTTATACCATTTATAAATGAAAAAGCCTTAGTCCATGCCTTTGTCGCATCTGGCTTATAGTGCTAAACCTGGGGGTCTCTCTGGCGAAGTGGTCAAGCAGTTTGCCTCGCGCTCTGAAGGTTCTATTCATGACTGAGTCGCTCAGTTCACGAGGGCAATTTTACGGAGATCCCAGCGGATCGTCGCTTGATCTACGGAGTTAAGTCGTTCTGCGGAGAGAGCGTGCTAAATAGGATGAAACCCAGTCAATGAAGACGATCCTCTCGACTTTAACCGTTTTAGTGTTAGTTAGTTTTTATACACTGTGTCCGTAAAGTCATAGTGTACTTTTGACCGGTCACAGGAAAGCGACACAAGAAGATAGAAATGTGAAACATGCACACACACACACAAAAAAAAAAGGAAAATTCCCTAAGTGTTGCAGTATGATGTGCAAGCGTGTGCGCACTGAATAGTTACGAAACTTGGCGAGTTTTCCGTTCATCTGGTGCAGATTACACATTTCTATCTTGTTTCGTTGATTGTCTGTGACCAGTCAAAAGTACACAATAACTTTACAGTCACATGGTATACCAGTCAGCATTTATGTGACCGGTCAAAAGTGCACAATAACTTTACAGACACATGGTATACCAGTCAGCATTTCTGTGACCGGTCAAAAGTGCACAATAACTTTACAGACACATGGTATATCAGTCAGCATTTCTGTGACCGGTCAAAAGTGCACAATAACTTTACGGACGCACGGTATACCAGTCAGCATTTCTGTGAAAGGTGGCCAACATCACGCGACAGCTTTTATTTCCCAGAACATCGCCGGATTCCCACTATAGGCTGCGATGTTCTACACAAAATGTTAGTTGTGTATCCTTAACAGAACGTTGTAGAACAAACCCTAGCAATTTTTAGGCTGTTGTGGTTTTTCTAGGCAAATTTACGTTCAGTAGTTTGCCATTGCTTTCAAAACCATCGGCTCTCAAACCACTGTCAAAATCAACGCAGGGCAGTTGCTGCAAACCGCATGCAGCTTTAATCGAACATTGTACCTTGAAACTACGAATCGCGTTCACAACTTTTAAGCCGCAGACCCCACCACTCTAGAAGCCAAGGTCAATTTTTGAAACAAACAACGTCTCGATGCGGATTCGAACCCTAGACCTTTGGACCGACAGACGAACTTTAAGCCACAACGTTACCGCGGTTGCCATATGCCATTTTAGCTATCAATAGACCTGTTGAGTTGACTGGTAATCAAAGAATTTAACATCTGCAAGAGATGAAATAAAACTGCCAACAGTCAATACTTACCGAAGGCGGTACCAGTCTTTCATGTATGTATCTTCAGTGGTGCTGCCATTAAAGACTGACCACCGCCACGCTTCAACGAAGTATGTAAATGGAATATAGGCCACCGTGTGTAAAGCTTGGTACATCAGAAAGTTGAGGTTCGACCCTGAATCGTGAATGATTTATATTGATTATTTAGTCCTATGGGTGATTCCCTTTGAGAATTCGGTACAATTAACTATTCGCATTGAGTATTTAGTGCTCCAGTTGGTTCATGTTGAATGTGTAGTATACTATAAATGATTCATTCTAAAAATTTATTAAGATTTATTTATTCGCCTTATATAATCCCACTGAATGATTTACGTTCAGTAATTACTGCGATGAATGATTAGCGTGGAATATTTCATTAATTAAACTTTACGTTCTTTAATTCTGGTTTGACTTCGACGTACATTGATTCATATTTTCTTACGTTAAATGACAACGTGCAGCAAATGAATGGAGGTGACAAACGAAGAGCAGCGTGGCGATGGCTGGAGGGAAGTAGCAGTCGTAATACTAAAGTTTTATCAATCTCGCAGAGCTTGCATGCTGGTAGCAGGAAATAGATGGTGGGTGCCATGTTCATCACATCGCCTATGAAATACTGATTCATCGTCATCATGTAACAAGTTGAATCGTGAATTAGAACAAAATTAAATCATTGCACTCGGGACACTCCCATAAGCGCTGCTTTCCTATCTTCAGTAGCAAGCGAAGAGTTCGAATTCCGATGGTACCAGTAGCTGTTTGTAATCCGTTTCACCTTTCCCTTGAGTGTTGAGCGTCGGCCAGATCTCCTGGCAACTTCCCTCAGCGCCGTTCTCCTCAGGCTTTACTGACCTATGTGTGCATCGCACTGTTCAAGCGCTCCCAAGGGGCCCTCACAACGTATAGCTTGTCACAGATCAAATCAACGCCAATTCATGATGTAGCAAGCTATTTCATATGTTACTTTTTGCTTTTAATAACCATAGTGTTATTTTTAGTTATGAGCAGGTAAAGACACACAGCCCATGGCGATGGTGAGTGTGACTAGCAAGACCTGCCAGGGTTCGCAAAATTCTTCAACAATTATAGATTGGGATTTCAGGACCGCTGTTGCCATCATCAATATTGAGTGTTTATTTAATAAAAGCTTATAAATAAAAAAAAATCAAGTATAATTTTTTGTGTGTGTGTGGTAAGTTACTGTGAAACGGATGGCGAAATGCCTATAGATATATCCATCTAGCACGAAATACCCAATGCGCTAATGAAGAAAAAAAGACTCTTCTCTTTTCTATTATATACCACACCCTGAGCGGCTTGCATAACTTGATTAGATTCAGGTCATGGGCATGTGCATGTGCATTCTCGATATTTGTGCTTGCGGTGTAAAGAGCAAGCTGAAGGATTGGCTGGCCACTCTCTTTTGGATTTTCTATCTCTCCGTGAAAAAGATAATGTGTTGAATACTCTCAGGCGTGTCTGCCACTTGTACCTCGGTATTATCTTTACCTCTGTTACTGTGTATTTTCTGTCTCATATATCGATGTATGTATTACCTCTGTCTGTTGGAACCTTGGAGATCAGTTCTAGTTTCTTTAGGTGTTCTGGTGTCAACACCGACAACCTTATGAGATCTCCAATAGCTTCATGAATGGCTGAAGATATAAATGATACGTTTCAGTAATGTAAAAATACGGTTGAATAATTCTATGAAAAATTATATTAATGTTATTCTACGTTTTTTTTTTTCCTGATCAATCAATCAGTCAGTCAATGCCTTTCTACAGTGAAATGCAATGTTTTTCAATGTGGTCGACATATCTAAATGGTGGGTTTTTTTTTCCCTTCAGCAACTCTTTTTTTAAATCCTTATCTCTTTAAAAGCTCTGAATTTGATTGTTTTTGTCTCCATGAAATACGAAATAGTTTGTTTCTAATCTATGTCTCCAGAGATTTAATTCGATTTTTTAGTTGCTTGTTCATTAATCAGGTTTTTGCACGATATAATAAAGTTTAGTAAACACAACATATGGCAATACTCATTTTTATTGTGTTGTTCGTCTATATGGTTGTGAATATTTTTCTCATCTTGTTGAATATATATTTGGCCATTCCTATACTCTTTCTATATTTCTGTTTCATCTCTAGGATCACCTATTGTCACGTGCCCAAAGTAAGAGAGAAAGGTGTTACTGATTCTAATATTGTGGTGACATTTTCCGTTGGCGCATTCTTTCCATTGCTAACTATCGCAGTTAAACAAAAAGGTTTAACTGTTAATATCTAAATCCTATTCTACACTCAACCTATGTACGTTATTTCTTCAATCTTGTAACTATTTGCTAGAAAAAGGGCATCAGCAGTGTTTCTTAAAGATTTTCTAATTATTATATTATTATTCACCCCGCTCAGTTCTCTAAATTATTAGAAAATAAATGTTCTGTTAGTCTTTGATATCTTTTATTTGATCCTAAGACAAGTTTTATTGATCTTATCATAAGTTTTTATATAGACTTCCGGTTCCGACATTGATAGGGAATGGATGACGGTTAAGAGCTTGGCTTATGTTGACCGTTCTGGTCGCCGTTTCTCCTAGAGTTTCGATGTTGCAAGATTGTGGATGGCTGGTTTGCAGTGGAAGCTACTGAGTTTAGTGCTCCTGACGGCACTATTACCTGGCCGAGGCTGTAACTTGCCGAGGACATGCAGAGAATGGTAAGAAATGGTTTTAATCCACTCATCGCCCATCTATTCGTCGAATGAAGTTGATTTTCAGCGATGACACCTGGTCCCGCAGTGTGTTTAAGGAGGCATGCACCTTTTGGTTTGCCAGATCAAATCGTGTATGTTTTGATGACAGAGGACACTTTGAATGGCTTCTGCATTCACTTGAAGTATCCAGCAAATCTGACTCAGTTTGTGACTGGAATCACTGGCATAGGCGGTTGAGCAATTATGGGACAAGCTCCTGTGCTGTGATGTCGGAACCGTAACGACTATCTAACTAACTAACTAACTAACTAACTAACTAACTAACTAACTAACTAACTAACTAACTAACTAACTAACTAACTAACTAACTAACTAACTAACTAACTAACTAACTAACTAACTAACTAACTAACTAACTAACTAACTAACTAACTAACTAACTAACTAACTAACTAACTAACTAACTAACTAACTAACTAACCAACTAACTAACTAACTAACTAACTAACTAACTAACTAACTAACTAAACGCTGACGAAATGCTTAAAATTTTGGTTTCCCCGTAAAAAAAAATTTATGATCGCATCCGTAGCCAATCATGCTCCGCCTGCTGTACCTCTTTTCGGACGGAAAGTCTGTCCTCTCAATGTGTCTCTGAGTTCTGCAGTCAGGTGACAATCACGTGGTGCTGCGTCTAGCTAGTACGATGGGTGTGGTACACACGGGAAATTAGGATCTCTAATGGTTTCAACCGGTGCACTGCCAGTATGGGGGGGGGGGGGGAGGGGGGGGGGGGAAATCGAGCATTGTCAGGTGGCAAAAGGGCATCTTTGCAGAGCGTTCCATGTCATTTGGATTTGACTGTGGGTCGAAAATGATTCCTGAGAAGAATTGTATACGTATGACAAATGACACTTTCCCCTATTGGCATGCAGTGCTCTAAAATAATTCCTCGTTAATCACAAAACAGAATCGGCATAGGCTTTCCTGCAAGCGGATGCGTGCAAAACTTCTTTGGCTTCTGTGAGAAGGGACATTACATGCTGGTTCTCTTCGTTTCTGACCCGTAGTAATGAACCAAGGTTTTATCTCCACTAACGATTCCTAATAGGAAACCACCACCTTCTTCTATAACGAACCGCAAACATTCTTCACAAGCGTCAATGCATCGTTGTTTCACTTCTGGAGCAAGCTGCCGTGGCACCACCTTGCAGACACTTTGCGGTGCTGTACCAAGCACATCATAGATGATGTTCAGATGTGTAGCCTTGTTAATTAAATTCATTCGGCTCTTATCCTGTGCGAGGCATTCATTGACTGCTGGGGTCACTAATCGGTGTGCCTGACACATTCGTGAACACAGTCTATCTCCACGTCACTTTCGCTTCCACTCATTCCCCTGCTGGACAGACAGGCATGCATCAGCACACTGCACGTTTATTCCTGGAAACATTTCTTTGGGTTTTGCCTATTCCCTACTCATAAAACGCCTGTACTTCCAGCATACATTGTTTTGACCTTGATAGAATATGTTGTATTTTTCCCCCTAGCATTCTGCTACCTGCGTTGAATATACATCACAAAGTTTATACTATATATAATCAGCACTAGATGCTGCAGCAACACCATCTACTTTACCAGGGTTAGCACTATCCCTGTCGACAAATGGCCGGTTTTTGTATGCCATGAAGTAGGCTACATGAGCCATCTCATGATGGGCGGTCACAAAGTCTCTCTCATCGACTTGACTACACATCTTGATCCTGAAATGAGAAAACAGCAATTATACCACTGTTGAAATACCGTTTCTTTTCTTTTTCATAAATGACCTTGGCTCCCAGGTCGACCTCTCATTAAATGGATAGCAGGTAAGTCCTTCGAAGTAAAGGCGGCCGGCGTGACGTTACCACAAAACCCACCGTGTGCCCATTGGTCTATAAAATATTGATCTAGTGTATTCCAATACGAATGGAGGCGGGGAAAAAGGACTATTACTCTATTTTTAATTGTTTGTGTTTGTGGGTGACATGAAATATAGAAACAAATATTCATAAAGAGAACTATGCCTATACATGGTTGACCACTTAGACCTGCACATTTTCGGGGAGGGGGGGGGGGGACGGTGGAGTGGAATGGGGACCGAGTAATGCGATGTGTGCAACATAAAGACATTAGCTTACTCACACCGTTAGGACTTCACAGAAACCTAATGCAACGTGTACATCAGAGGAAATGGCTGGACGAAAACCTACTGAAACTATTTTTTTTTTTTTTTATAATTGAAAAGAAAGCTTACCATTCGATAAAAACTCAAATAGGTGCAAGTAATTGTCTTTGGAAGTAAAGGCAATATAGATTGTGTTCACTCTATCATCAGTCTGGGTTAATCTGGGTGAAGATTCGACATCGCAACATTCAGGATACGACTATGTTTGTTCCGTCTCCCTCCTAAACAGGCAAGGAAGATTCTCCATAAGGATGGTACCCGTTGTCCTGTTTAACAACTTGTCTCCCCCCCCCCCTCCCCACCCCACCCCCCCCCCCCCCCCCCCCCCACACTCTCTAGTGGCGCCCAGAGCCCATAAAAAACTGCTTGCTGCACCTATTACCAACTGAGTTTTGATTGCTGTATACACAATGAGCCCTCAGGTGACAGCGCCCATGATAAGTTTCGTTCGAGATGAAAAACTTTTTTATGAGAAAAGAACAGAGAAAATAGCTGTAGTCTTAGTCGAGGTTTTAACCTCACTGCAGTCATGGCACTCTCTCCATACTTACTCTGTTCCTGTGCCAGGGAAAATCAAGTGAAATGTCCCTCACTGTCCCATTTGAAACACTGATGAACAAACAACTTATTCTGGAACAATCCACACACACACAAATAAAAAGCCACCGTAAACCAGCTATCGACCATACTGAATACCACGACTGAAAGAGATTCCACATGAAAAACACAAATCACAGTGCTACACCGAACACTAAACTCAGTAGCGTAGACAGCGAATCAGTGCGTTTAAATTGCATGGCAAAGCGCTGTTGGAAGCAAAATTAACTTTGAAGCTAAACATTTTGCCGTGCCTTCACCTCTATATTGCACTGAACTGGTTATAGCATTAAAAAAAAAGAATTATACATATTCTGAACGCCCAGTCTCCAAAGCGTTAGGCAAAGTGTAAAAACGCTTTCAAACCAAACACCCGGGATCAGTAGTGTCACGTTCATGAAGTCAAGTATAGAACAATGTTCATGTCAGGGGCGCATGGGGCATATGATGTTACATTCGTGTTTGTATGGACCAATTGGTGCTCAATGGCTGATGTTGTCAACTTTTCATAACATTTTTACACTCGTTCCCTATTTAGAGATCAACGAATTGTCAGTTTTGGAAAAAAACAATGATAATTGCCAGTTGACCTACATCGGCCGAACGGAAAGACAGCTTGGAAATAGAGTGGCAGAGCACATACCAAAATGGCTACATACACAGCTCAGTGATTCTTCCAAGGTGTCGAGACCAGTCAAGAAGAAAGAATCCGCTTCTTCCATGACGTCTTCTACTTAATTCCTGACACATAATTGAGACAGACAGTGCTTTCCTTGTGGTTTACCACATGCCGAACAGGAGACTTTTGAGAATCCCAGAAGCCATACCAATAAAAATCAACAACCCCCCCCCCCTCCCCCATTTTCGTAAGCAGACGGAATTTATCGTACATGTGAAGTTACCATGGTAGTCAGTGACTACAGTGAGCTTCCGGCGGCCATGAAAGAGAGGCAATGCATCGAAGAAAATATTCGCATTTTAGTTGAGTTTATTCAGTTTTTTGTGCATTTTGTTAATGTTGATGTAACTCTGTAGTAATGCACCTGATGAGATACAGCGAAATATGCATGGCAATAAATTGTGCAAAGTATTGTTTGTATCCGCATTATTTAAATAATAATTTAAAAAAAACCCACATACGTATTACACAGGGATTAGCACCCAAGAGCTGTGTGCTGGCAGTTCAGAGTCTCGCCACATGGATACCTCGGCACGAATAATTTACATCACTTACCAGGAGAACACAAAAGCGATTAGACGACCTAAAAAGTCGTTGTATCAGATACGAACTCAAGAACTGGGCGGTTTGTGCTTTTACTAGGTAATTTGACGTTCAGTAATTTGCCATTGCTTTCTCGATATCACTGTCGAAACCAACACACAACGGTCTGCTACCAGATCTCCCATAGCTGAGATCGAAATAGTGTGGGGTTTAGAGCTATAGAACTGGACACGGACCATCAATAGTTGTAATGCGAGTATAATATAAAAGTTTGATTCCGCCGTTGAACTTCAAAATTGTGGGTGACACGCTGCATTGTGGTTTACATTAGTGCTCTGCAAACCTTCGGCCACGACCCAGTGGAAAAGTTAAGTGGATAGCCAAAGATTTCTGCTAAATTATGTAACGGGGTAGAGTATGTAGTTTTTTCTCTTGCAAGATTGCGGCCTAAAGAATCAACACCTCAAGGATGAGAGTTAGTCAGGTACAAATCGGGCACCAGACGCTTACGTAAATGGTAATCCGGTGTGGGCTGGAAATAACGACTAATGCATACAGTAGGAAAATACAGAATAAAGTCCAATTTTTGAAGTTTTTTTTTTTTTAAATTATATTTACTCACTTTAGCTGATTTTAGCCAGAAAGTGATATTGAACACTTTAAGTCAACATCTGAAGGCGTTAGCGGTTGATTATAATTTCCCTTGAATAAGTTTTCTCGTATTGGCAAACTTTGGATTACTAATATTTTCTTAAAAGATAAAGATCTTCCTCTTCTTCTTCTCTTCCACCCTGTACCTCTGTGAAGTGTCGGGAGGACATGTAACGCTCGTTGATGTGCTCTGTCACCATTAGGATTGAAAAGATTAAGAAGATCAAGCGCATTTTATACCTCTGAAAAAAAAGAAGAGCTGGTCGAGTTTTATTCTGATATGACTCCTGTGTCCAGATGTAAAATATAATCATTATGCGAGTTGTTGATATCACATGGAAAAGAATATCCTGTCCTATTTATGTGAAAATACTTTCTCAGCCATACAAATCACAAAGAAATCAAACATGTTATTGCAGGGCTTCGTGTTTCACTATATCCGATTTTCTAACCTCTAAAACGAAGCAGATGTCGCATTAGCGGAAAACTGTAACTTTATGACAATGGATCAAACAAATAAACTGCTATGGACATTTGTTTTTGTGTGTGTGTTTTTGTTAAATATAAAGTGGACCGCGAAACCCTTTCCCCTTTTTGTTTTGCAGTGTTGTCTATGCCGGGCGCCACAATAGACACAAAGTGTTGTAGAATTTCTCGGACGTTACGTGTTTATCTTATTCTTGGTCTACATTGTGCTCTGCCTCCTTCTTCTCATTTGGTGAATGCCATGTCTGGTACATAGTCACATGGCATTCTATCTAAGTTGGTAAACAACTTGATATGCTGTCTTTTTATGCAGCTCACAATATTTATGTGCCGAGTTTTTTTTCCCTATGACCTTATTTCTCATGTTATCTCTTCTGGTGACTCCCGCAGCGCTTCTCATTTTCTTGGTTACTAATAGCTTGTTGTGAGTAACCAGGTCTGGCACTGATATCGTAGAGTGAGAATGCAAGAGCTTTCTTGATATGTTTATTTCTGCTGATTGGGACACTCTTATGCTGTTAACAAAAACAGAACCAAAAAAGTGTGGGGAAAAAAGGGGTGGTTGGGGGGGGGGGGGGGATTAAGTGCCAGTATTTGCTTTGTGACATCTAATGTTAATTTTTTTTTCACCCATTTGTCTCTATCATGAGCTACTGTTGTATCTGGATATTCTAACTCAGATGTCTGTTAAATGCTTTCGCTCGCTGCTGTTGAAACAGATAGTAGATTTTATTCAAACTACATGAACATATGATGAGTTGCCTAATACCTAGAGAGGTAAATAAACAAGATGATTTAATGAAATATACACCTGTAGTCCTTGCCGTTATAGAAGTCCCAGGCAGATGGCTGACAGTCCATTAGCCTTCCGTAAGGCTTTTCAAAAACTGACTTCTTCCAGAAAGAAGGCAACATTCTGCTAAATCCCATGGACGTTAGGAAACTTTCTGCAGTCTTAAACATCTCCTGCACTGTGAAGCCCTGAAGGAAGGTTAACAATGGAAAGTACATTGAAAAGCAGGAGAGGCATTATTATTGTTGTTAGTCATCGTACACTTTGTGGGGGAAAAAAGACATTGCTTAGCATCCACAAATGAATAAAAGAATCAGTCTATTAAAACAGTAAACACAACTAAACTTGGGACATTCCTTCCCAGTAGCCAAGGAAAAGACTATGCAATTATGTTACCAAAGTCAAATTTGTTGTGGATTCTCTTTCTTCTTCTTCTTCTTCTTCTTCTTCTTCTTCTTCTTCTTCTTCTTCTTCTTCTTCTTCTTCTTCTTCTTCTTCTTCTTCTTCTTCTTCTTCTTCTTTTTTCTTCTTTTCTTTCTTTCTTTGTTTCTTTGTTTCTTTTTTTTTTCTTTTTTCTTTCTTACTTTTTTGACAACGAGACGAATAAAGTAATTATTGTTTTCTAATTACAACAAGATTGTATAGCTGTTTTGTCAATTGTTGCAGAAAAATACAATTTAATAGCTTTCTTTTCAAACGTTACACTGAGATAACAAGTGTAACTTGCCATCAAAATAAAGGTTGTTCTGTTTGGAGAGAGCCCTGACTTGTAGTACGGTAGCTTTTCAATGAAATATTACACCAAGACAAATGTAATGGTCCTTTTTTGATTAGTTGAAGGAAAAGGCCGTGCGCCTAAAAATTCCTGTGCGCAAGAACTGTCAGTTGACTGAATAAACCCCCTTTTTTTAATTTTTGTGTGCAGTATGAAAAATTGCACCCATAAAATGACAGATACTGTGAATGTCAAAGTGATGATAAAGTGGTATTTCTTACAGTAGTTAGTATTTTTTTTTTTTCTTTAATAGTATAGTAACTCTCTCGACGAATGTTACTTTAAGTTTAATAGGGGATTGGGGGAGGGAAGGGGGGGGGGGGGATAACTTTACTGTCGAATGTTACACCAAATAAATTGGCTAACTGATATGTTTAGGTTTTCTCCTTTCAGGGGTGAAAACAATAGCCGAAGAAGTTTGAATTTATCTCTCAAATGATTTTACCTTAGGTGCATAAACTGAACAACAGCAAAGTTGAATAATTTCGTGGGTTGAAAATATAAACGAAGATAGTAAATGAGGGACGTTAAAATATGCCTACCAGGATTCATTGTATGCATGTAATTATATCGTGCCCTGTTCGGTACAAAAGGACAATAGCTGATCACATAAAACATATCATAAGGATTTGAAAACTTGAAAGCCGCATGAGAGCTGGAAGCTATCCTACCTGCTCGGAAGTTTAGAGTTCCAAAACAAGCTGAACGTAATTTGCACAATATGGACACCGGGAATAAGTCTGTGAAGTAAGTCTTTCATGTCGACCATGTCAAATATGGACCCAGGGAAATATTCTGTGAAGTAAAACTCTCATGTCGACTATGTCAAATATGGACCCGGGAAATATTCTGTGAAGTAAAACTCTCATGTCGACTATGTCAAATATGGACCCGGGAAATATTCTGTAAAGTAAAACTCTCATGTCGACCATGTCAAATATGGACCCGGAAATATTCTGTGAAGTAAAACTCTCACCCGGGACCCGGGAAATATTCTGTGAAGTAAAACTCTCATGTCGATAGTGTCTAATGTGGACACAGGGAAATATTCTAAAAAGTAAACGCGATCTTCGTGGTATTCTCATCATCACCCACTGAGTTCTTTTAGTGTTCGACAATTCAAACTTAACACCAGACATCGAGCTTGTCTCCTGACATGAACATCTGTGCT
>CAJHNH020002911.1:0-5000 GCA_905116865.2 Candidula unifasciata
TGACATAGATTTGACATAAACATGTGGCGCAGGTTATGTGCTGAACCCGCAAACAATTTATATGTGCACGCTGTCCTGAATATTATCTTTCAGTGACCGTGAATTCTATACACCCATCATCTTCCCCCTGGGGTTATAAATCCCTTGTTTAGGTGAACACCTTAAGTGAGCACATGGTGGGCACACAAAACGTAACAGCATCTCTGCACATATGGGCATCATGGAAACAATATAATTACATTTCATTATATCAAATGTCATTGTTCACATCTTATTTTCTACACATGAAAACATACACTGAAAAACATGTGACACAAACATACAAGAAAAAGGAATAGTTTAGCAGTTCCCTAACTGAGATAATGAATTCTCACAAAGAACTATTTCAAGCAGAATGTGCAGACAAATTAGGAAAAGGTAGTATAGACTAAGCTTAACTCCCTAACCTATGTATACAAGATTAAAATTAATATTTTCTCTCACCTGGGAACTTTTCCATCTATCGCCAAACCAGAGTACGACAGTAAAATATACCTTTACGTCGACCTGTTTGTTTGCCGGCAGGCTGCGATTAATGACGGAAATTCCACAGACTCGAAGTATAAGTATCAATCTATTGTCCAAATTAAACTCCTCCCTTTCCTTAGTTTTTACCCAACCCTCAAGATGATGGCTTAAGCACCGCCTATGAGGTAACTATCAGATCACTTGGCTAACCAGTGACCTGTCACTCACAGTGAACGGCCTACAGTACGACCTTGACCAAGATAAACCATTCCTAATTGCCAAACACCTGTACTCTCCAGAATTACACTGACGTGTTAAACTCCGACCTCCCGGCTCCACAATGTCTAACGTCTACTCAATTCCCCTGTTCAAAAGGGCCCCGCTCAGTCTCTACAGTCTGGTCAGGAGATAACAGTCTGACACTGGCGTGAGAATCCGACCTCACATCCCTAGTCTGAACCAGCGGGCTGTATTACGTAGTGTTAGGTAATTTTAAACAAAGCGCAGTGGCTTTGTCTGGGAGAAGGACTGGTAACATTTAAATCAATTTGGTTTAAAGTAATATTAGGGTAAAGGGCAGAGTAAATATAATCCTCTCTCTTTAGAACCAGAAGAACTTATTACAAGTACTAACTTCTGGAATCACTGAGATCGTCTCGTGACACCAGTCACGGCCCTGACCTTTGTGTCAACCCTGGGGTGTCACCTCAACACGCACACCTTACGGTGTGGTACATTCCGCCACTGACTGTACTCACAGGGTTGTGACAGTGGTCCAAAGCCACAACCGAAGAGCACCGAGACACGGTGATACAGCAGATTAGGGACACCGAAAACGAGGTTCGGGTCCAGAAAGCCGCCAAACAGTCGCAGCAAGGCCAGTGGATCGGCCTAGAGATGACCTTGCCACGAGTACTCACATGGGGTGAGATCTGGCGAATGGTCCCGCTGCGACTGAGCTTTATCGTACGATCTGCCTACGATGTATTACGGTCCGGTATTAACATGGTAAAGTGGAGTGCGACTAACGACCCGACTTGCCTGCTATGTAGAGCTAAACAGACGCTCTAGCACGTATTGTCAGCGTGCAGAAAAGCCCTAGGTCAGGGCATGTACACTTGGCGCCACAACAAGGTGCTGAAAGAGTTAGCGGCCGTTGTGGACCCAAGCTAAGATGAGGGCCAATGCTTGGGCCAGTCCTACCGTCGTCCCCGTTCGCTTCCTTAAGGCTCGGCAGATTTATAAAGGTAAATTCAACAAGTCGCATACGCTCCATCGATTCTTGACAGTGCGAGGGACTGGTTACTGGCGGTTGACTGAAAAGTACCCTGAGGTAATCCGAAAGACTGGTCTGCGACCCGACATAATCCTACACTCTGCGGAAACGTCAGCTCATCCTGATCGAGCTGAAAGTGCCGTATGAGTCGCAAATGGACGAAAGCCACATATACAAGCTCGAGAAGTACAGTCACTTAGCGGCTGGTCTGAGGAGAGACGAAGTGTTCACAGTAAGAATCTTCGCCATCGAGGTAGGCGCAAGAGGTCTCGTTTCTAATTCATTGTACAATGTGATTAAACAACTAGGCTTGCGAGGAACTGAGCGCAAACGATGTGTCCTATATACCAACCGTAAGCTTGCCACTTGGTAGTCCAGGTATGCTGAGTGCTCTAATTATGCTACCGTAGCGACTATGTAAATATAGTATCTCACAGTACCTCTTGCAAAGTCACCGAATTCGTCTTGTTCCTGTCCGAGAACATCCGGTAATAAGCTCAGCAGGAGAAAATCAACCCTAAGGCTCATGAACTCAGGTGGGCCCACTCTCTAAAAATGTCTAGGAGCTCGTGGGCCCAAACATTTGTCGACGAGAGGTTACTTCTACTGATGACTGGTAGACTCCTGCTGTACATGCTTCCCTGTGGAGTTTCTTCTTAGTTAAATTGCCTTGGTGCAAAGGAAATGCCGCTCCGCGGCTTAGAGGTTAGTAAATGCGGTTAACAGTTTCATGAGCAACGAGAAATAGGGTCGTTCCCTGAAGTGGACGGTTTTAACGGCGACCGAGTCGCCTATTGGCTCGACGGTAAACGACTTCGTCACTGTTAGGGACAGTATTTGAGTCTGTCTCTTTTGATCGCATCAACACTGCAGGAGTTCTGTTCAGGGCTACTTGGTGGCAAGCAAAGCTAAGCCATTTAATCTGGCGCAAATTACCTAGTCACAATTATAACTAAAGCTCCGTATTCGGGAAAGCTGGTTGAAATTGACGATTCTGTAGCAAAACAAGGAAGTAAAGAAGGAATCGGTCTCGCAGTTTTCGGACAGTGGTACGAGAGTCACACTGTGAAAGGACTAGGGCTTCACTATCTAATATTTTCAAAGACAATAGTGGTAGACTGTAGCCAATCTTCATTGTGGAGAGGGTACAGATATATCGTTTGAAAGCTATAAAATAAAGTGTCAGACATTATACTTTGGGTCAAAGTTAGAAGTGTTTTTGAGTAGACAATAAAAAGAGAGAGGTTAAAAAAACAGCAAATATTTGTCAACCCACTTGCGCAAAAATGGTGACCTTAATCCCTTTCCTGTTTTTCTGTCATTTTGATTGTGAAATAATCGGCTGAATGTAAGTTTAATTCGCAGGGAATTTACATAAACACCCCCCTCCTCCCTCCCCCGCACACACACACACACACACACATGCTCTCGCGCGCAAACACACAGGCTCACCTATATACTGATAATTCTTGTAGAACGTTGTCTTCTTTTCCTTAAGCTATTTGATCATCCTATTTTTCCATCTCTTCCTTCCCTTTACCTTCCTTCTCCTTTTTTTTCGTTTCCGAGTAAGACTTGATTTAGGTGCGCCCGTTTAAAAAAAAAAAAAAAAGATGCGATATTTGCCCTTTCCGCACGCACTCATTAAAATATGCCACGTTTGAAGCACCCAAGGCCTATTCTAACAAATGCTAAATGTTTAGTCAAAAAAAAGTGGTTTTCAGGTTAAAAAATAGTTAATTTTAATGGTATCAGTGACAGCAGTATCAGCAGTTGTATCGGTGGTTGGAGTTGTGGCAGCGGTTGTATCGGTGGTAGGAGTCGTGGCAGCAGTTGTATCGGTGGTAGGAGTTGTGGCAGCAGTTGTATCGGTGGTAGGAGTTGTGGCAGCGGTTGTATCGGTGGTAGGAGTTGTGGCAGAGGTTGTATCGGTGGTTGGAGTTGTGGCAGCGGTTGTATCGGTGGTTGGAGTTGTGGCAGCGGTTGTAACGGTGGTTGGAGTTGTGGCAGCGGTTGTAACGGTGGTTGGAGTTGTGGCAGCGGTTGTATCGGTGGTTGGAGTTGTGGCAGCGGTTGTAACGGTGGTAGGAGTTGTGGCAGCGGTTGTATCGGTGGTTGGAGTTGTGGCAGCGGTTGTATCGGTGGTTGGAGTTGTGGCAGCGGTTGTAACGGTGGTAGGAGTTGTAGCAGCGGTAGCCGCTGCAGTAATAGTAACAGTCGTAATACGTCGTCAAAACCACATCTTGCAGGGAAAGTAGTGCCTACCAATTCCAATTCCAATTTGTCCAACAAAAATTCCAAATTTGATCCTCTTTCAGCCGCCCGGAGGCCTGCTATATCGAAGAAGGTTCCTTAGCTGTCTTATATGGTTTCCTTTTATTTATGGTGTGTAGCCACACCTGATATTAGGGTTGTTTGCTTCTTTGCTGTGCTGCGGTGATTGTGGTTTTTGGTTCTGGTGTGATCCAGATTTCTTTGTGATGATATCGACGGTTACTAGCTGACTGTTGCTGGTGCTTGGCTTGCCTCGTGCTGGTCGCTGTGCTGGTGCCCTGTTGCTGCTTGGTTGCCGATCTGTAAGCCGCCGGAAAAAGTCAAACAAGCAGCAGGTCATAACGCCTCTACACAATGTTCCTTTTCAGTAGTGCCTACCCCGCAAGCTGAACTGAAATATTCAATACTGTGACCCAGAGGAAAGCCTATATGTCAGTAAAGTCATCAGTTATCTCCAAGGAATACCGCACTCTTAGTCTGGAACTTCGCGCAAAAGGTCCCACTATTTTCATAGTTAGGACCTCGTACAGACAGACAGACAGACAGACAGACAGACAGACAGACAGACAGACAGACAGACAGACAGACAGACAGACAGACAGACAGACAGACAGACAGACAGACAGACAGACAGACAGACAGATAGATAGATAGATAGATAGATAGATAGATAGATAGATAGATAGATAGATAGATAGATAGATAGATAGATAGATAGATAGATAGATAGATAGATAGATAGATAGATAGATAGATAGATAGATAGATAGATAGATAGATAGATAGATAGATAGATAGATAGATAGATAGATAGATAGATAGATAGATAGATAGATAGATAGATAGATAGATAGATAGATAGATAGATAGATAGATAGACAGACGGATGGATGGATAGATAGATAGATAGATAGATAGATAGATAGATAGATAGATAGATAGA
>CAJHNH020002911.1:10000-15000 GCA_905116865.2 Candidula unifasciata
TCTGTTAGGATGTCAGTACCGCTGGTTTTCTTTGTCCATGGGATTCGGAGAATCTTTCTACAGCATTTCACTTCAAAAGCTCCCATTTTCTTCTTCAAGGACTGCCAGATAGTCCACGTCTTACATCTGTTTGTTGTTGTTATCTCCACAATACAGTTTACAGAATGGACTGCAGCCCAAATTGGATAAACAACCAGAACTTTCCGCCAGAGTTTACAGCTGGTGAACGTGAAGAAGACAAAGCAAGAAGTTTACAGAATATGACATTAAATTCTTAAGCCAGCAATAAAACTACTACGTCACTACCGTATTTTCTTTTCTTCTCATTCATTATTTTTCATTCTCCTCATCCTGCTGTTGTTCTCGAACTTTTACGCATCTCGGTATCTGTAACAAAATATGGACGATCTAATCCATATATTGGATTAAATATTATTGAAATGTTTAGATTCCAGACTTGGCTGGCAGATCTTCTAGGAGTGAACTTCCGACAGGATGATAGACAGCACTGTTCTTCTGATCCAGCAGCTTCGGCACCAAGCTTTATTCACACGTATGTATGTTACTTTTCCTTTGGCGTAAACAGGCCAGGTCGAGTTATTAATCACGGTCGATGGTCTTCACAATACTGCCCAGGCTTTGCGCTAAGAAGAGGAGGAGTGCAAAAAAAAAATGTTGTCTGGAAAGACTGAAAGGTGCAAATAAGAAAAAACATTGTTTTCCAAAACCATTTATAACTAATAATTGTTTCACTTTAGGTCAGAATGAGTTGAGGCAGAGAAGAACAGATGTGGGAAGAGGATATAAAACAAAAATGTATGAGGTATTAGAAGTCAACAAATGCATGGTTTGCTGAATATAATTAAATGAGTTAAAAAGCTAGTTCTGATTAACTGAAAACTCAAGCAACAGTACTGAATGAAAAACTTTCTCCCCATTTCCCAAACAACCAGCAGGTTTATCCCACGTCTGTTTTCTCAAGACTCGACGTTCTTACGTAGCAAGTTGGCGAGAGGGGAGTGGGGTGGGGTCGCTGTTGTCGGGCAATGTAGCCTTCAACTGTGGCGCTAAGGTTGATGGTATTGGGCGCACAAGGCGGCTGGTCAGTTCCAGTCTAGCGCACAATTTGTGACAACACGGCTGAGCGTAGAAAAGGCGGGATTGGGGTGGGGTGCTGGTAAAACCAGCGGAAGAAAATAATCAGCCTTAATTCAACTCTAGCCAAAGAAATGTTGTTCAAGAAAACGTTACCTGAATAAAGTGGAATACAAATAAATAAAATATATCTGGAGAAGCTAACAGTTAACTAAGTATTTCCACGTCCGTAGCCTATAAAGTGACTCAGTAGCACTGGATGTATACGGGAATCCCGTATTTATAATATTAAGTCTCTGTTTGGTTAATACGACAAGTTTGTGACTGATATGTTTAATAAACATTGGGAATTCTTTTGTACTTCAAAGAACTTTCGAAACGGACATTTGTTTTAGATGTTGGCATGTGACAGTTGGCATGGTGGTTGAGGGACATGTGATACTTCATCAAGCTTAAACCAAGTAAGTGCATTTTCTCAGTTTGTGAACTTTAGACTGTTGTCGCTTTGATGATCGTTCAGTTGTACTGTTTTGAATTTTTTTAAATAGTTCAGCTACCGCACACAACAGTCGGTACCAATAGTTATAAGACAAAGATGATGGCGCTATGCTGGGACACATTAGGAGAATTAGGGGGCAAAGAATCACAAAGCAGGAACTGAAATGGGAAACAAATGGGCTGGAGAGACTAAGACGGCCAAGAGAAACACTAAGACTAAGATTTATGAGAGAGACCACATGTGCTTGGCTGCATCCCATCCATGATAGCGAAAGGATTGCCAAGGGTACTGTGGAATGGAGGAATAGACTAAGAGCCCTATGTGCCATGTAACGGTGCAACAGAATAATGATGATGATGATTATAACTATATTCCGAGAGAGCCACCAAATTGCATAACTCCTCATATCAATCAAACAATTTCCACTCTCTTTAGATTATAAGTTCCAGTCATGTATTACTTTACCCATTATGTCCTAATCGTAACTAATCTTCGTTGCTTACATTATTTTAATTATACGTAATTTCAATTGACTGAGACATATTTTTCTAGTCATCCCCTTGTGGGATGCATTGTTCCGTTATTTTGAAGCCCTACTCTGGCTCTTGCAATGGGCCGCAATATAGCCCGGCCATAAATATGGTCTAATGGCGGAACCGGGACCTATCCACGGGTGATCATCATCTGCATGGTGGCACTTTGTGTCATGGAGTGTTTATCGCTTGTGTGATGTTCTGGTGGGGTAGAAAGTCAGTCAATCAGACTGAGCCTTTGGGCCGTTCGCCTGAAGCCACCATTGTGATACAGTCAATAATTTCGATATTTATTTACTCTTGCTATGCTAGTTGAAATTATATGTTTCTCGTTACTGTCATTATTATTTTTTTTCAGTAATTCATTAGACTTATTTCATTATAATTTGTCGTAGTGGTAACATTACTTCTTTAAATTCTGGTTATTAAATTTAAAAATAAATAAATTCGTAATAATGACATCACTCTTTCAAGATTAATTCATTCAGAATCAGTTCACCATTCTGACGCAGCTAGAACTTCCCCACCTTCCCCATTTCAGTCATTAATAAAAATGTATAAACCCCAATATCTTTTGTTATTTTAAAGTTCCACTCCTGGCTGTCGTTAGGGGCCCTAAAATAACCTAACGGTTGAACAGGATTTCTGGAACTTGTGCTCGGGTGATTCTCATCCAAATGGTGGCACACTGGGTTACCAGGTATTTGTCTTTGTGATGTTGAACGTCACTTACTCACTCACTCACTCACTCACTCACTCACTCACTCACTCACTCACTCACTCACTCACTCACTCACTCACTCACTCACTCACTCACTCACTCACTCACTCACTCACTCACTCACTCACTCACTCACTCACTCACTCACTCACTCACTCACTCACTCACTCACTCACTCACTCACTCCTTCACTCACTCCCGCACTCACTCACTCACTCACTCACTCACTCACTCACTCACTCACTCACTCACTCACTCACTCACTCACTCACTCACTCACTCCAAAAATTATATCTGTTGACCTGTTAAGTTGTATTTGCAACTTAAAATGCTTCCTTTACAGACAGAAACAAGTTAGTTGCATATGATTTACACAGCAAAACAAACCCAACTTTATTGGCTGTTTGCGGGTTCAAAAGGTACGTTTATATTTAGCTGTTTTGCTGCCAACACTCCTACACCTGAATTAAAACTCGTATGTCGCAATTATGACACTGCGATCATAGTCGCTCGAACATGGCCGCCCACGTCCCTTGAAGCACCCTCCCAAAATAAATAGGAGAGGAAGGTGGCAATATTTTTATAAAGGGGCTAAGAGGCGCTATTTAAACATTTATAGAAATTCTCTTACAAAATAGTTGTCTACAACTGTCAAAGGTCACCCCTCCCCATCCCCCTTTTTCGCCTCCTTTGTTAAATTTTCCTTTCTACCCCAACCATATAGTGGTTCTCCTTTTAGGCATTTGATACATTTCATATTTTAAATGTATTATTTCATTTTTTTAAACCTGCCATTCAGCACATAAAAATAATACTATGAAAAGTAATAACTTATGTTGGTACTAATACATCTCGTCCTTTTAAAGATGACATTTTTCGATCTTTGAAGCCCTACTCTGGCTTTTGCCAGGGGCCGCAATACAGCCTAGCCATAAAAATGGCCTAAAGGCTGAACGCGGTTTCTTGGACCTCTCCACGGGTGATCCTCACCCGCATGGTGGCACTTTGTGTCATCGGGTGTTTATCGCTTGTGAGATGACCTGATGAGGTAGAAAGTCGGTCAGTCAGTGAACTAATAACTACTGCAACTGTTGCGCATTCAAGCAAAGCTTAAGCTCCATGACAATAATTTTAAAGGAGGTAAGGGGGCGGGTCACGCGCACACGTGATTTCAGACTTGTTTGTCTGTTCAATAGTAATAACCATACAATCCCAACAACTCCCCCCAAACACGGGAATTCCATAGGTCACAGGACAGTCTTATATCTCAGGGAGTGGTAAGATGGTGTTTTCCACTGTGTTATCGGGTTTTCCGTTGTGTATGTGTTCCCTGTGTCTCCGTTGTTAAGCGTTGCCAACTGCTGCCAAAGTCTGTCTGTCTGTCTGTCTGTCTGTCTGTCTGTCTGTCTGTCTGTCTGTCTGTCTGTCTGTCTGTCTGTCTGTCTGTCTGTCTGTCTGTCTGTCTGTCTGTCTGTCTGTCTGTCTGTCTGTCTGTCTGTCTGCGTGCGTGCCTGCGTGTATGTATGTCTGTCTGTCTGTATGTATGTATGTATGTATGTATGTATGTATGTATGTATGTATGTATGTATGTATGTATGTATGTATGTATGTATGTATGTCTGTATGTATGTATGTATGTATGTATGTATATTATGTATGTATGTATGATGTATGTCTGTATGTATTTATGTATGTATGTATGTATGTTATGTATGTATGTATGTATGTATGTATGTATGTATGTATGTATGTATGTATGTATGTATGTATGTATGTATGTATGTATGTATGTATGTGTACTGTATGTATGTATGTATGTATGTATGTATGTATGTATGTATGTATGTATGTGTATGTATGTATGTATGTCTGTATGTATGTATGTATGTATGTATGTATGTATGTATGTATGTATGTATGTATGTATGTATGTATGTATGTATGTATGTATGTGTATGTATGTATGTATGTATGTATGTCTGTATGTATGTATGTATGTATGTATGTATGTATGTATGTATGTATGTATGTATGTATGTATGTATGTATGTATGTATGTATGTATGTATGTATGTATGTATGTATGTCTGTATGTAGTATGTATGTATGTATGTATGTATGTATGTATGTATGTATGTATGTATGTATGTAT
>CAJHNH020002911.1:17500-62500 GCA_905116865.2 Candidula unifasciata
CACACACACACACACACACACACACACACACATATATATATGAAGGTCAGTAAAGGATCCTTTTCCGCACCCTCGGGCATATAAAAAACCATAAACGGGGGAGGCGGGGGGGGGAGGAAAGGGGGGGGGGTGAATTCAAGGGATCTGAGCACCAGATTCTGGTTACTATGGTGCAAAGAGAGCCTAATCAGTCATCATCATCATTATCTTTTTCTTCTTCTTCTTCTTCTTCTTCTTCTTCTTCTTCTTCTTCTTCTTCTTCTTCTTCTTCTTCTTCTTCTTCTTCTTCTTCTTCTTCTTCTTCTTCTTCTTCTTCTTCTTCTTCTTCTTCTTCTTCTTCTTCTTCTTCTTCTTCTTCTTCTTCTTCTTCTTCTTCTTCTTCTGATGCTTTCGTATTTATTCACCCCAAACAGACAGTCCACTTCTTCAGGGGGTGGTAGATAGGCTGGATGCAGTCGTGGGACCTAGGCTGTATGCAGTCGTGGGACCTAGGCTGAACTCTCTCATGTGACGTAGGTGGGTTGTAGTTAGGTCCAGTTCTACATGTTTCGGGGTAGCTGAAAGCACCACCAAGCTGGGAAACCCAGTTTTGCCCCCCCCCCCCCTATAAAATACTGGACTGTCCCCGTGACGTCTTCGGGGGGGGGGGGGGGGGGGATGGGGAGTGACTTCTTGCAAAAGACACTTCCTTCTTCTTCTTCTTCTTCTTCTTCTTCTTCTTCTTCTTCTTCTTCTTCTTCTTCTTCTTCTTCTTCTTCTTCTTCTTCTTCTTCTTCTTCTTCTTCTTCTTCTTCTTCTTCTTCTTCTTCTTCTTCTTCTTTTTCTTCTTCTTCTTCTTCTTCTTCTTCTTCTTCTTCTTCTTCTTCTTCTTCTTCTTCTTCTTCTTCTTCTTCTTCTTCTTCTTCTTCTTCTTCTTCTTGTGTGTCTGTGTGCATGTTTGCGAACAGAGGAGAACAGAGTCTGTTACAGTAAAGCCAGGAGAGAAGAGACGGACAACTGTGAATCCCATCTTGAAGCTCTTTGGTGTAAGCACAAACATGAACTAGAAAAAATGAAAAGGGATGGTTTATGACCGGAGATAATCTGAAATAATCTTGGCCAGGTAAGAAGACACCTGTCACTTAACATGTTTTACTCCAGAGGTAAATGGAGAGAGCAGAAGTTGGGGGAGCTAGGGGAGAAAGAGATGTAGGATTTAGTGGGTAGTAACGACTGGATAAACACAGCGATGGTAAAACACGGTTTATGAGAGTGTAAAACGTAATAAATAAGCCTATTAAATAGAGTTTAAGGGTGTTAAAGGTAAAGCAATCGGCGGTGGAATCAACTATATGTCACTTTTAAATATACTTTAAAAGTACAATTAAGGACCATTTTCCACGTCTTCGTGAGCATTGGGCATATAGGGCTAGACCTATATTCTAAAGACCAATCGTCACTCAGTGGGTGATGTGGTCAGCATCACGCCGGCCGCTTTTACTTCCCAGGACATTTTAGAAAAAAGTCCGGCTCCTTCAGGACCTAAACCTGCTACCTTCCGAGCGTCTAGCCGCTACATCATGGCGGCTTCATTTAAATATGCTATAATAGAAGGTTAATTCTATCTGAAGTGGTTAAACTTATTTTTATGACCGTAAACTTATTTTTATGACCGTTTAACATGCTTTACAATGAGACTCCAATATCTTCCACGGTGGAATTCTCAAAATCATTGGTTGAAAGCCACGAGAATGTTTATCTTTTAAACCGCTTACTGTGCCACAGAGTCGTGATAATTGCTTTCTAGAACGCCCTACTCTTACATTGGAGCTGCATGGTGAAGCTGTTAAGTCGCTTTCTGGTCTCTGAAGGTTGTGGAATCGGATCCTGAGTGCAGGTGTTTTCAAGATATACGGAGATCACTAGGGGTGCTACAGAGCTGGTGTTGGTACCACTCTCTCGAGGGCAATCAGCCGTTCTGCAGTGAGAGACAGTATCAGATAAAATCAAACTCTAAATAAAGGGCGACCATAATATCTTGAGCAGAAAACGGGACATCCCACTTAAATCTTGAAACTGTCCTATGTATATTTGTTCTGTGCATCTCCTCGTCTTTCCAGGCGGTAGTTCTATACTGCGCTATGGGGCGGTATGGGCACCGCAGCCCATGGTGATAGCGAGTTGTTTTCCCCTAGAACAATTGAAGCCAGGGACGAAATCTGTCGTCTCCCCAGCCTACAGCCTAAGCTTTATTGTAGAGAATATGGGTCGCATGATCCCTCCTAGGCTTACCTTGTTTACTCCAAAGGAAAGGTAACACCAGCACGTTTGGAACAACGTATGCTGTCAAGGCATGCGAACGACAGGAGCAGTACTGGTTCTTTACGCTTGCCGGAGCTTCTCTCCTAGACCTGATGCCAGCCTCGGCTTAAGTTCCTGTCTGAAATTTCCTATATGTTATCTGAAACATGTCTGAATTGCAGGTATTTCAGTATTTGTGTGTATGTGTGTGTGTGTGAGAGAGAGAGAGAGAGAGAGAGAGAGAGAGAGAGAGAGAGAGAGAGAGAGAGAGAGAGAGAGAGAGAGAAAGAGGGAGTGGGGGTCGGAAGCCAAAAAATTTAGGCTCTCATGCCTAGTGCAGTCACCACAAATTGTGCAGATGACTTTTTTTTTGGGGGGGGGGGGGAAGCGGGGGGGGAAGCGGGGGGGGGGGGGGGAGGTTGCCTTAGACAAAACATTTTCTCCCAGACCTTAGCAGTCCTTCGTCCTCATGTCTCCTAAAAGAAATGCCTAAAATGCTTGCAGCTCGACCACCCACTCCTCATCTATATATGGCCCATCTATTTGTTTCTGCGACGTCCTCGAGCTTTTTAACTTTTCCATCAATCATATTTTCATTAGATTCTGCTTCTTCCAACCTGGGCGCTTAACTGGAGTGTCGAAAGTCTCGGGTTCGAATCCCACCTTTATTTTAATTGATCCTGATTCTCAGCTATACTTAGCCTACAATTAATACCAGGAAATATCATGAAAAGCAAGTATGATTTACCAAATCATACACATAGTGCCGTAATCGTATATACAATATGAAAAATAGTATGGAATACCATATGCGCCATTATTGCGGGAGGTGCTTATTATTGTTACTTACTTCTTCTTCCGCATTGTTTTATAATTATAAATCATTACTTCTCAACGACCTCACTCTGTCAGTTATATAAGAACTTCTAGTCCTATATATCGGAAAGACAGATTTCAGTTTTAGTCATGGCAAGCCATTTGCTTCTGGTTACAGTTAGCTGTTGCATTGTCTCAATATATGGACTGAAAGTAAACATACTCTTACTGTTCAGTGGCCCAGCTACTTAGCTACTCGAGCTGCGGATTTCATTTAGAATGCTTTTTATCTGTGCCTAGTGTTGTTTGTGCTTGCAAGTTCAGAAGGTGGCTAATTGCATGTTGTCACAGACCTGGCGGTGCCTTATCAGATTATCTGGGTATGCAGCTACAGACTTGTTGCAGTTACTGCCTACATCAAAATGAATTTCAGTTCTGATGCTGATTTATTTGTGTTGGCACCTCTGACGACCGCTTTATCTTCTTCTTCGTCTTCTTCTTCTCTTCCGCAATTTACCTTAGCTATGTGCTGTCCTGGGGAAGTAAAGACGGCCGGCGAAATGCCTACCAGATTACCCACCGAGTGTTGATTGGTCTGTAAAAAATATGGGACGCTCTGCCCATATGCCCGATGCGCCGAAAGGCGTGAAAAGGGATCTTTACTTTTTACTTTTTTATGTGTTGGGGCGAGATGTAAGGATCGTTTGTGCGTTTTTTCTAATGCCTTGTAAAAGTTGGTTTTTATTTCTGTTAGGTTGCTCCTGATCATGTCGCTCCATCTTTTGCGTGGTCTTCCCCTTGCTCTGTGTTCATTATATTTCTTCCGCCTGGCTCTCAGTGACAGTTGGTACCAGGCATTCTCATCAGGTGGCCAAACCATCTCATTTTTCTTGGGTTCTGTAATTAACTGTATGACTGGTTTCAGTCATAGTCTTCTAATTTCTTCATTCCTGATTTTATCTATTCTTGTCACAACGGCAGCTCTCATAAGACAGCTCATCTCTGAGGTTACGATCTTCCGCTCATTAGTTGTAGTAAGGGTCCATATTTGGCACTGGTAGCACAATGTCGGCCAAAAAACTGCTCTTATGAGGTTTACTTTGGTTAACAGAGGTAATCTTTGTATGTGTAAGAAGTGGTGTTAATTGTGCCATAACCGGATTTGCTTTCGCACATCGTATGTTGATTTTTCTAGCCATTCTTAATCTGAGGTGGAAAATGACCCTAGATATTTAAATTTGCTCATTTTGTTGTTGTTTGTTATTTACTTTAATTGAAATTGTTTCTTCTTGACGGCCTTATGCATGTGTATAATACTGGCTGTGCAGTCTACGTCAGATATTCTACAAGGAAGAGCAATGGGTGTTTTGGGTCGATTTCACTGTCATAAGAACGGACTAACTATTGGCGCCGCCCAGGTGGAAAAGAATTGTGTAAAATTGTCGTAGTAGTAGTAAATGTTACCACACCAGGACATCACACAAGCGATAAACACCCGATGAGACAAAGTGCCACTTTGTGGATGAGGATCACCCGTGGAGGTCCCGGAAATCGCGCTCAGCCATTAGACCATATTTATGGCCGCGCTATATTGCGCAAGAGCCAGAGTGGGGTTTCAAAACAACGAAAAACTGCATTCCACAGGGGGATGACTGCAATATCAATGTGTAAGATTGTCTAGAGTGAAAACTATTTAAAGACTGTTGCTCAAATGTAATGGGTTGGGTTATCTTTACGGCACTCCGATCACAAATGTATTGCTGAAATAAATCTACTGAAATAGACTGCGCTGTAGTTAAAGCTGTAAAAATCTCAGAGGGTTAATAAAGTACACACAAAGAGCCCACAGTACTTAATCTGGATAAAAATAGGTCAATAATAGCGCCAAAGTTTGAGACCAACTGCTGCCCAACACAGAATTGTCTCCCTTAATCGGGATTATACTTAGTCTCCTGGTGTGTCTTTATAAAACTAACGATGTTTTCAGGAAACCTAGAATTACAATGGGAGGGGTGGGGTTAGGTTTTACTGGTATGTTGCTATGATACACAAGGAAAGCAAATAAACGATATAAGAGAGACCTCACTATGTAGAAAGTTTAGTTCTGAAATCAGCCAACCGTGAACAAATCGGCACAACTTGTGGTGTAAGTTGTTTGAGAGTATTTGCTTCATTTTGGAGATAAGACCAAAAAAAAAAAAAAAAAAAACCGATTTAAAAACAATATTAAAATAAATGTTCGAAACCTTGCAGACGTGAAAGCGCAATTAGCAAGTGATCTACGGTATTCCGTAGTAGGAGGATGAAATGAATATAATTCACTCACTCACATGGAAATAAGAATACTTCATAACTGTTTTTTGGTGCTCCTATTTAACTGTGCTAAGACTATTAGAGTTACACTATAAACAGGCATAGGGGAAACACCACTTTATTTTCCCTAGCAAATCATGCCTTCAAACCAATCGTATTCGAAAATCGAGGTTCAACATGTGATACCCGACCGTTGTCTAGCTACTGTAGAGAAAGAACATGTCAGTTACATCCTTATTATTCTTACATTGCGCAGACCGCAAAATTGGACAACATCAAGAGGGAAATAGTGAGACTCAGTATCAAAGTATTAAGAATTAATGAAATGCGTTGACCAGGAGCCGGAGAAAAATATTCAGATACACACAAAATCATTTACTCAGGTGGGAGGGAATATAGCAATGGTAATATAGCAATGGTGTTGTATCATTCTGGACCCACAATGTGCAAAAACTGTAGAATGATATTATTGGAAAATTTCCACAGCAAACCACTTAATACAAACTTAGTGCAGTTGTATCCTTCAACTTCAGACAACTCAGAAGATGCCATTGATGACATTTATAAAGATTTAGACATGACTTTTTATTAGTATAAAAATGTTAAAGTAACAATAGTTGATTTCAGTGTGCGAAAGTTGGAAGGGAAACAGTGTGTGGAAAAACAGGAGCTATGGCCAAAGAGGAAAGAATAAAAGAAGCGAAGGATTAATAGATTCGCGTGCGTCACATAACATGACAATTTCTTACAAGTGCTCTAAATACTATTCTCTTCAAATGTGGACTTGGAAAAGTCCTGGCGATAATGTCCGCAATCATTCATTCATTCATTCAGTAGCATGTCCCTCGCGGAACCTCGCTGCCATAACAACCCTCCGGAAAACCTTCCTATCCTCAGCAAGATGTCCTGCGTCTGATACACCCATCTGGAGATCATCTGCCACATCCTGCACCCATCTTCTCCTTGGCCTTCCTCTTCCTCTCTTCCCAGGCATATACCCCTCCATTATTGTTCTCTCTAGACTTCCATGACGTTTCAAGTGACCAAAATATTTCAATTTTCTTTGTTTTATTGTCTTTACTAGCCAACCCTCTTCAATATTCAGCTCTGGAAGTAATCTTGTCCGCAATCAGGCTGAGAATAAATTGATTCCAAAAAGATTCAGGAGCAGTTCAATAAGAGCAAAGACTAGACCAGGTGCAGACTGCTACAGTGATTAGAAATCTGTTGAGTCATGAGACAAAAATGTTAGTGAATAATTATGAGAAAAGTAAGAAACAAGGTTAAACCAGAAATTGGTGAAGAACAGTGTAGATTTATAGAAAGGAAGGGTATCAACAATGCCATAAACATTCTCAGGACTCTTTCAGAATGAGCTATTAAAAAAATCTTTACGTATGCTTCATTTGCTATAGGAAAGCGTTTGATTGTGTGAGACATGAAGAAATAAACTACTAGAAAAATAAAATATTGATGGAAAACATACGAATTATAAACAACGTTTATTGGCAACAAACAGCAGCTATAAGAATTAATAACAATTTCAGAGCATAAAGAAAAGGGGGAAAAAGGGGGGGGGGGGGGGGGGGGTGGGGGGTGAGGTTACGACAAGGATGCATACTATCACCTGATTTGTTTGTATTATACAGTAAATATATAATGAGATCTATAATGGGTATGCCGGGATTTTCGGTTAGTGGTCATAACATAGCCTGCGTTCTGCTGACGACACCGTCTGGATAGCCACAAGTCAGCAAGAACTACATGCATTAAAAAATGAGCCTCAGTTTGAATAATGCGAAGACGGAAGTAATGGTGAGTTCCAAGAAAATAATAGCTTCTAAATGTAAAATAAAAGTCAAAGGTGTTATTTTAGGACAACTACGGTGATTTAACGGGGCGGAAACACGGAGAACAACTAAGACAATTACTAATAAATTACAGACATTCATTAACTGGTGCCTGCGCAGAATAGAGGGAATTAAATGGTATGATAGAATAACTAATGTAGAACTTTGGTAGAAAACCAAACAGGCTCCAATGGACCAAGAGGTGAGGTAAGACGCTGGCGTTGGATAGGACACACACTGAGAAAACATTGGAAGCTTTGCATTGGAAGCTACATGGGCATAGGAATAAAGGAAGGCCAAAAAAACACGTGGAGAAGAGAGCTGGAGAATGAAGTTAGAAAGATGGGGAGGACATGGGGAGAGCTCCATGCAATGGTGATGGATAGAACGACTTGGCGTGAGTTGGTTGAGGGCCTATGCTCCATTGGGGGCTAGAAAGGCAGAAGGAGAAGACGACAGTGATTTAAGTATCTAGTCATATGGATAACGTCGAATGGAGGATGTATCACAGAGATTAAGAACAGAATAGGACATGTCAAAACTGCCTTTTAAAAATGAAGAACATTTTGTGTATCAATTAATCCATGCCACTGGAGGTCAAGAGACACATTCTCGCAGGCTATATAGAGCCAGTTTTAAAACTTGACTGTGAATCCTGAACTATTATACAAGCAGAACAATATCTTGAGGCCTCGAAAATGTGGTTTTACAGAAGAATCCTTAAAATTACTTGGACCGTCCAGACGAGCAACCCAAATGTTTTGAAAGGGGCGAGTGCTCGAAAACAACTTATCACAGACATCATAAAGAAACAATCATAAATTTATTGGTAATGTTATGAAAACAGGGAAATAATAATATCCTGGGACTTCTGGAAAGATCTGTGGAAAGAGAGACAGAGAGATACAGCACGAGAAGATTGTTGACAGCCTTTTGTCATTGCAGGCAGAGAGTCAACACAAGAACTGATACGCGCAGTTGCAGATCGCTGATTGTGGAGAGGCATAATCGCCCACGCCAGTCGGCAAGGCATTAATTTATGATGATAGAACGGGGGTGGAGGGATGGGAACTTGACCCTAATGGTTAGCACAGTCGTCACGGCCTGTCCATGCTGGACAGTATATTGTGCAACAAAATGTAAGCTGCCTTATTAAAGGCTATATCAAGCAACACAGATTGTGCAATACACCGTATGTCTTCTCATTACTCACTTTTCAAATTATTTGTAAAACACCGATTCCTAGTTATGTTCAAATTCCTATCTACAGATCCTCCTAAATTCTCCCATATCTTTATCTCTAGACAGGGCGAGGATTTATCTTTACTGTGATAACAGATTCTTTAAAAAAAAAAAAAAAATTGGCTATAACACAAGAAGACAACCATAGATTGGTTGCTGATAAAATGTCAAGATGATTAGGGGATATGGAAGCAGTTTCACAATTCCAGCATGTTCGGCTGGACTTGATCGGGGGAGGGGGGAGGAAGGGGGACAGACAGACAGGCAGGCAGACAGACAGACAGACAGAATGGCTGGCTGTCTGGAAGAAAGGACGGACTAACGGACGGACGGAAAGACAGACCGACAGACCGACAGGCAGGCAGACAGACAGACAGACAGACAGTTAGACAGACAGACAGACAGACAGACAGACAGACAGACAGACAGACAGACAGACAGGCAGACAGGCAGGCAGGCAGGCAGGCAGGCAGGCAGGCAGGCAGGCAGGCAGGCAGGCAGGCAGGCAGACAGACAGACAGACAGACAGACAGACAGACAGACAGACAGACAGATAGATAGATAGATAGATAGATAGATAGATAGATAGATAGATAGATAGATAGATAGATAGATAGATAGATAGATAGATAGATAGATAGATAGATAGATAGATAGATAGATAGATAGATAGATAGATAGATAGATAGATAGATAGATAGATAGATAGATAGATAGATAGATAGATAGATAGATAGATAGATAGATAGATAGATAGATAGATAGATAGATAGATAGATAGATAGAAGTCAACTGCAAGCGAATCTACATAGATCGTTTTATATATATTTCCATTTCTTCTTGAGCGTCGTAGCATTCAGAAAGCAATGGCAAATTACAGAATGCATATTTGTCTTGTAAAACTAACGACACAATCGATAAATCCTGGTGTTGGTTTGGGATGTCCTGACAATTATTTACAAACCCAATTAAAAAAAAAAAAAAAGATTTTTGCCACAAAGACTGGTTCCTGTCTTAATTTATAGGAAGTATAAATTAAATGCCGGCGTCTGTGGCTTAGGCGTTACGAACGTCCTTTGCAATGCCGGGGTGCCGGGTTCGATCCCAGCTGCGGGACTTGCGCCTTGCGTTGGTTTCGACAGTGATATTGAAAAGCTCACCGTCCTGAAAGAAATGACAAACTACTGGACGTAAACTTGCCTTGGCTAACTACAACAGCCCCCCTCTCCCCCCCCCCCTTCCCAATGCTGGGGTTTGTTCTACTACGTCCTGTATAGGATACGTAACTACCTTTTAATAAATGAAATGAAACTAGGCCAGCCAGTTAAACGGGCGATAAGCAAGTAACGATTGCTTCCTGCCATTGTGCTCCTGATTAAAGAGATGGACAACTAGAACATGGCAATTTCATTTGCAACTGGACTCGATATTAAAAAAGCTTCTAGCGATACTCTAGTCCAGGGGTTCTCAAACTGTTCACGCCGCGGCACCCTTCTAGGGTTTTTAAAAAAAATACTATATGGCACACCTTTCCTTAAAGTGGTGTTTGAATACTTAGGAAGAGAAGAATAAACGGTGCACATCTAGTGTTCATTTGTCTTTTTTCGATAAATGAAACTGTTTGAATGAAATTTTCACTATTTCCGTAATGTTTTCGGGAAGTTTAGTTAACTGTGCCATCAAATCACTTGAAAGTTGCTCCTGTATCTAGTTTTTATTTTTTATGCAAGCATACGTTAAGAATGCACTGCAGCCGTGTCAATAGCACTGTCTTCTGAGTACACTTGCATCCAGTGCTTTTCTTGGCTTCTTTCATGGTATTTCTTCTTTAAGCTGCTGTCTTCGTTGATTTCAAGCAGATATTGAATAATTCTTCATTATTGCCGCGGCACCCTTGGCATACGTTTGCGGCACCCCTGAGTGCCGCAGCACTCAGTTTGAAAACCTCTGCACTAGTCTGTGCTTATTACGTCAATGTGTCTCAGTTTATGTCAGCCTTCTCTGTCTAATTACAGGCCTAATATTCGTTGTCGATCAGTTCGTCTGTATGTCTGCCTGTTCGTATGTCTGTCTGTCGACCCAACCATCCATGTAGCGTGAGGACATAGGAATCGCTCTTCTGCGGACCTGGTGATCGTGGGTTCGATTCCAAACGTGGCTTTTTTTATTTCTTTTCAGAAATCCCCTTGGCTCTCAGGTCGAGGCAGCTTTCAGTAAGTACTAGGTGAAGTCATGGGAAGTAAAGGTGGCCTGTATGCTATTGACACATGACCCACCAAGTGCAGATTGATGTATAAAATATACATAGGTCCCATAATATATATATCCCCACCACTGCCCCCCCCCCCCCAGTCCCATGTGTAACCGTATTTGTCCCCTCTCTTTATAATAATTTAATATGCGTCATCTTACAATTAATATAACTTACTCTCCTGTAGGTTTTTTAATACAAAATAATGATGATGATGATTATGACGATGATGATGATGATGATGTTGATGTTAATAACACTTGTGATTATAATGTTAATGATAATGTTGACACCACCTGCTTATTCCTTTATACAATTTTAAAATAGCCGTCCTATCGATTGTTCATCGGACACGACACTTTCCTTTGTAAATTAGTAAATCAAAACAAAGGCAGGACCAGCACGCGTACAGTAATTGGAAATGTGCGTAAGCATACGAATTTCACTCTTATCGCTTTTTTTAAAAATCAACTTACACACAATCACAATGAAACCTTCGCAAGGAAATTGTCGTTACATAGTTCACTATCCAAAACTGTTCCACACCTGGTGTAGAATGGGAGTGTTTTGCTCTGGTCATGTTCCGTGTACACGACCCATCTAGAGTTGTCTTTAACGATTAAAATGATTGATATCGCTATGTTCAGAAAGCAGTGGCAAATGGCAAACTACTGAACGTAAAATAGCCTAGGGAAATCACAAATAGCCAAATTGGCTGATGTTGGTTCTATAGCATCTTAATACGGTCAATGTAGACATATAAAGTTAGGTGCCAGGCTAGAAAGGTAAACCACTTTCACACAGTCTGCCCTAGAAAACTAATGCAGATTAGATGGCAAGACAAATACACGATACCGTAGTCCTTGAGAAAGCAGCCCTGCCCAGCATCCACAATCTACTGATGCGGTATCAAATTCGTTGGGCTGGTCATGTGGCACGCATGCTAGATCCCAGGCTCTCCAGAAACACTCTTCTATGGTGAGCTGCCAAATGGGAAACATTCCTAAGGAGGCAAAAGAAACGCTTTGAAGTCTTCACTTCAAGCATTTGGGATAAATGACACTAATTGGGAGGCTGCCTCTCAAGGCCGAAATGCATGGCATGCAGCTCTACACAAGGGCGCGGCTACATGTGAAGCAAACAGAACAGCAGGACTGATTAAAAAAACGATGGACAGAAAGGCAACTGCAAGAGATCCCTTCCCTGACACAACGCTCATTCCCTGTCCGCACTGTCCAAGAACTTTTCGGGCCCGCATTATCTTCATACTCATACTTGATGAAAAAGAGTGGTCATCATCATCTTAATGGACAACACACACACACAAAGTAAGGTAAAGGACTATTTTTTACGCCTTCAGATATATTGGCTAGACCCGTTATTTTGAAGAACAACGGGTAATGTGGTCAGCATCACAACGGCGGCTTTTACTTCTCAGGACTATACCAGGTACCCACTCAATGCTGGGTAGACCTTTGAGCCAAGGTCAATGTTGAAAAAACAAAAAGTCAGGATACGTCAGGACTTGGAGCCCCGACCTTCCGATCCACAGGCAAGCGTCTAGCCGCTAGACCACGGAGGCTCCCATTGTAGACATATATTAGCATGAGAAATGCATTTTGGAGAATTACCTCGTTCTCATACATGTAAAGTAGTCAAGGACTGAGACAGAGCAAACAGGGCTTGGATTGAAATTATTGTCTGTATTTATGATTTCTCAGAGCTGTAAAAGACAAGTGTCTTGAACCTGACGATTTAGAGCTGTATGGCTAATGCAATCGCCATTGAATGTGCAGCACACAATTTTATTTCGCCATTGACCACATAGCAGTTCACATAATGAGGATAAAAGCAATATATTGCAGGTTTTCCGCTTGCCATATGTCGCTGTATCTCTATGTGTGCATTATTGCAGAGTTTATTTACATCGGCGTACAAAATACAAAGCACCAGTCCATTTAACGGAAATACACTAAACACATTGTCTCTTGTTAAACTGTACATCGTGTCAATGAAAGGCTAAGAGTGACCATGTGAATACAACGGCAGGCTAAGATTAATGACATGACCTTGCTGTTTACATAAAACAAAAAGACGCGTATTAAAATGAAACAATTAAAACCTAGTCGTAAAGAAATACAAAATGTTGCTACTTCTTAAGAGATAAAAGCATGAGTTAAAGGCCACAATTTGAAATCGTCAGTAGGAGTCTATACCTCATTTTTGTTTATATGTTGTCTAGTGTGTATTACAATTATCAGGAGAAAAGCCAAGCAGTTATACTCAAATATTACATAAATGCTTTTGAAATATACTAGGTCAATAAAGAAAAACAATATTTTCGTTCAGTAAGATTTGAACATCAGCATTTTATTGTTTAACTGCAGTTTTTTGGAAGGTAAAATCCTTTGGTCTCATTAAACTGCACAGTGACTTGAAAAGTGCGTCTTGGAAGCGACTGTTCCTGGAAAACAAGGCAAAAATAGCAACAGTGGAATATAGATACAACTGACTGAAACAAAAACCCTTAGCTATAAATCTTGCATTCTCAGCCTTCTCTTTACTGTTAGGAAACTTGGGCGATTTATCGTGAAGGAGACACTGCTAAATATCTTTTACGTGCGATATATAAGAAGAATACTTGGCATTAATACCAAGACAAGATCACAAACACTGAAGTTAGATTTAAACACACACACACACATACCACACACACACACACACACTCACACACTCTCTCACACACATACACACACTCACACACACTCACACACATACACGCCAGTCGTCAAAGGCTCAGATGGGTAGGGCACGCCTGAAGAATGGTAGTCCCCTAAGAACTTTCTCTTTATTCTATATTAAATTTGGAATGTTTGTATGCAGACTGCTGGTTTCTCGCCTCCTGGGTAGATGCATACCAACTCGAAGGAAACATCCATAATTAGTCAACTCTTACGACATATTTGTAAGGGGCAGTGGGTCAGATTTTCCCCTAACAATAAATCCCCAGTACCCACACGAGGAGTATGATTCCCCAACAATAAATCCTCAGTACCCACACGAGGAGTATGATTCCCCAGCAATAAATCCCCAGTACCCACACGAGGAGTATGATTCCCCAACAATAAATCCCCAGTACCCAGACGAGGAATAATTCCCCACTATTCCCCACCCACACGAGGAGTATTATTCCCCAACAATAAATCCCCAGTAGTACACCAGACGTAGATTCCCCAGCAATAATCCCTCAGTACCCAGACGAGGATAAATTCCCCAAGTAAATCCCCACTACCCAGACGAGGAGTATGATTCCCCAACAATAAATCCCCAGTACCCACACGAGGAGTATGATTCCCCAACAATCCCAGTACCCAGACGAGGAGTATGATTCCCCAACAATAAATCCCCAGTACCCACACGAGGAGTGTGAGTACTGAATGGCCAAGGGTTACTGCTCACTAACGACGAGCATTTGGTGTGTGAGGAAACCATCAGGTGCATAGACGTGTTTTCGGCTTCCGGATTTCCTGCTGAGTAGGCAGGCTCTGCTAGGGCGACCATGTTATGCCTAATTACCAAATTCATATGAATGTTTAAAAACAGAAAGAAGAATTAGCACCGGAGCAACAGAAGGCGTGCACTGAGATTGTTTCCCTTTTTCTTGGCCAGTGAAGAGATCAGCAGAGGTTAAAAAACTTTTTGTTAATCACGCAAACATTTAGTCAGATTAACTCTGGCATTATCAGTACACGAACTCTTCGTTTGCCCTCGGAGAAGGAAAGACAGAGCTTGAATGGAAAGGTCCCTAGAGCAGTGATGTGTCATTTCTAGATTCCTGTAATCGTGTCATTCCTTTACTTGAATAAATACCCAATAATATCCTTTTTCTCTCAATGCTATTGAAACGGCCTCTGTTGTTTCCAAGAAATTGATATTTCTGTGTACCTACGTGGGCGAATTGTGTGTACCCTTGCTGTTACCATAATTGACTTCCACTCTGAGTGATTGCCCCTGGTCGTGGCGTCTGGGTCAATTCTGATTTTTGATTATTGTATAAGGTAGTAGTTCCCGAAACGTCCATTCCTAGCAGTTTCAGAATACAAATGTGCTAGCCTGTCGCACTGTGTTTCCGGCTAGATGTAGAAAAAGGAGTTTAACTGGCGACAGGATGGGCAAACATTCATTGTACGAGAGGGTTTGAAGGTCTTTATAGCAACAACCAAAATTTTTAAACTATGTTCAGTATATCTGGGGCGTGGAGTATCATGGATGACCATCTACGAGAGGGTTGCATGAAGCATGAAGCCTTTAGCTCGTAGCAACATAACTAGAATGTCTTTGCGGAAACCGCAAAGCTGGAGAATGAGGTTAGAAAGATTGGGAGGACAGCTCTGCATGCAATGGCGATAGAACGACCGTGAGTTGGTTGAGGGACTCATTGGGGGATTCGAACAATCAAACCACCTGCAGTCGATACCAGATTTCATCGAATCTACTCTACTTTCACCGCGGAGAATCGGAGCCTTCGAAAACAGATTAGATAGCATCGCCATTTTTAACCTCAAATAAATAAAAATGGTCTTAACAGTTAAGGTTAGCTGCAATGGATTTCCAACACTGTGTCTTATTTTAGCTGTATACTTTCACAGACTACTGTTTGTTTGTTTGTTAATGTTGTCCCCCCAACTTGTAGTGTTGTCTACCTCTTGCCTTTGACTTCTTAACCTAGTCAGTATTAAACAGCTCTCCATATTTTTGTTTATTAGAAAGCTGAAGTGACGCCATGTAAAGCACAACTGTCCACCGACTGGGTGTTCATGAGTTCGAAACGCAATCGAGGCGGATTTAAAAAATTGACCAATGCCCCCTGGTCAATTCAGTATAAAATAGACGGCATGAATTGTCCGTAAAAGTAAAGTTACAAGGGACCCCCAGTCCCTCCCGATCGACTCCAAATCAGTCGACTTATTTGCAGCGGTAAGTCAGACATACCTTTCCCTCCCTCTGTCAATGTGTTTCTCGACTTTGTTTGAGAACCAGTGTCATGAGGCAACACAGTCTCTTCTAGTTAATGCTTTTGACTATAATCAGCTGATGCTTCATATTAGGTCTGGTTGGCGTTTCGCATTTACGTGTGCTTTTTTTGGGAGGGTCCGAACTATACGTTGTGGCTGAAATTGATTAACAATATCTTAATTTGTCCTAGAAATCCAGTGCACACGCATTTAGGCCCAATACGCCTAAGGGCTTGGGAAATGGTCCTTTACTTTAGTTACTATATGATCACCAAAGGCGTGGAAAATGGTCCTTTACTTTAGTTACTATATGATCACCAAAGGCGTGATTTCGGAAGGACCCTGTACTTTCATCAGCACTTATGTGTAAAACATAGAATACATTTATTACCCCCATTCATCCGGTATTCCTTTCAGACCATCCGAGGTCACAGATAGCTTTTGTGCGTGTTTCTGTGAGAACACAGAAGGTTTAACATCTTTCACTCCCCTTTGCAGCGGACTTACTCAAAATGCGCGATAAAAGGAGCTCTCACGCAAGGCGATCATCATTTGGCTCCCAGTTCATAGAACTGTTGCGCACAGTAAATATGCGCAGGAATTGAACCCAGACTTAGGTGGGAGTTATTTTAAAATCCTAAATCGGTCAAGCCAAACATAATTTATCCTCATGGGTTAATGAATTATATGCATGTATTATTCAGGTCAGCCCTTTCTGCTAACATGTTGTTGTGTTTCAGTAGCAAGCCAAGTGGGAGCTTGTTGTATCCAGTTATCCTTCTAGAAACGAAAAGCAGATGGCCGAATGGTTAAGATCTTAGGGCCCTCATGTGAGAGACCAGGGTTTGAGTTCCCGGTAAGCATGGATAATTTTTTTTCTCTCGGGGGCTAAAATGAACTCCCAATCTGCACAGTCCGTGGCGACAGCACTAACTATACGACCTTAAATCCTCAGAGTCAAATACCCACTGCTTCCCCCTGCATACACAGCAAAAGTTGCAAACACAAGCAGAAATGGCAGAAAAAATACAATTTAAATTATTTGGTCATGCGATAAAAAGGAGAAAATTGGATCACATCGTGACAGTAGGAAAGTTGGAGGGAAGGAGAGGCAGAGGGAGACCCAGAGAAACGATTCTGGACAGTTTAACATCATGGTGGGAGGATCATCTGTATCATAACTGATTAAAGTTCACGAGACAGAAGGTTGTGGATAGACAAACACGTTAAATGTTAAACGTTAAGTTAGGAATCGACATCACAGCACTCGGGACACTTTAACAATCAGCCCGTCCCCATCTTCAGCTGCAAACAAAGAGTTCCAAATTCCGATGACACCAGTAACTGTCTGATTATATATCCGTCTCGCCTTTCACTTGAGTGTTGAGCGCCGGTCGGATCCCCTGATTACACCTCGCAGCGCCATTCTTCTCAGACCGTAATGATCTATTTGCGCTTCCGCACTGCATGACTACCAAACCACCAAGCTAAGAAGAAGAATGGCAGGAATAAAGAATCCAAGAGAATGGGAGCAGCATTAGATAAAGAGCTAGCAGGGGGTTGAGTAGCCAGTGTAAAGGAAAACGCCTTTTCACGCCTATAGTGCATCGAACTTAGATTGCTAGACATCTATAGTTATATACCACTGGCACTCAATGAGTTTTGTGCTTAAAATCAAGCTGCCCGCCGTTACTTCTCAAATAGACCATATCTTCATTATACTGGTTCAATTAAGGAATTGACATCACAACACTCGGGATATCCCCTAAGTGCTGTCTATCTGTTTCCATCACACTTTTTTGGTAGGAACCAAATAAAGGAAGTCTAAGTATCAGAGGATATGATATCAAGGTACACAGGCATAGAGCAGGTATTCTTAGAACCTAATAATAATGCACCAAGTATGAACGGACTAAGTCAGAGTAGCTAGCTAAGGAACAAGTTTTTGGGGACCAAATGTCAGTTCATCGAGAATGTGTCAATCAATGTATCTGAAGACGAAGTTTTGGGGTTAACATACTGAGCAACAATTTGCAAACGAAGCATACGTGCAGCAGCAAATTACAGACCAAGTATCTAAGCAGCAACAATTTGCAGACCAAGTATCTAAGCAGCAACAATTTGCAACAGAGGAAATACAGACCATATATCTGAACAGCAACTATTTGCAAACCAAGCATTTGTGCAGCAGCAAATTACAGACCAAGTATCGGAACAGCAACAGAAGAAGAAGAAGAAAGAAGGAAGAAGTAGGAACCAAGTATGTGGATGTTAAGTATCAGGAGACCAAACAACTGTGGATTAAATGTAAGTGCGCCAAGCATTTGGAGATTTGGGGATTAGGTTTCAAGACACAAGTATCTGGGGATTTGGGGATTAAATTTCATGACACAAGTGTCTGGGGATTTGGAAATTAAGTTTCAGGGCACCAAGTTTCTGGGGATCTATGAATTAAATTTCAGGACACCAAGTATCAGCTGATTTAGGGACTAAGTCTCAGGAAAAAAGTATCTCAGGATTTAGTAATTAAGTTTCAAGACACAATAATCTTGCGATCTAAGGATTCTGTTTCAGGACACAAGTATTTGGGGGTTTGGGAATTAAGTTTCAGGGCACCAAGTATCATTGGATTTGAAGATTAATTATCAGGATACAAGTATTTGAAGAATAGCTGATTAGGTTTTAGACACAAGTAACTTTATAGCTACAGCAACGTTCCTCCATTAACCCCAGAGTGTCACTCTGGTACCCATTTCCTAGAGGCTGGGTGAACCCCGGAAACCGCCCAGTATCGAACAGCGACAGTGGCTGCAGCGAGTCACACCTGGATTTGAAAGCGAGCCTCGTATCGACTGCGCTAAAGCGGCACCGACCAGGTATCTAAGAATTAATGTAAGCCCTCGAATGTCAGAGGCAGAATATCTGTTGACCGAGTATAACGGCCGAGTACCCGAAAAAAAAAGAACTCTCTTCCCCGCTTTCAGACTTATTAGGCATCTATTGCTAGATAAATTGGTTCTTATTGGATAATGTAGTCAACATCACACTGGAGACCTTTACCTCCCAAGACTTTACCTGATACACACTTCAGGATGAATCGACTTGGGCGCCAAAGTCGTTTTCAGAAGGAAAAAGGTCATGCTCAGTTCGGATTTAAACACCTAGCCTTCTGATCTACAGGCGAGCGTCTACACAACGGCAGCTCCCGGATTCGAGTATCAGAGGATCAAACGCCAGCCGACCACGTGCAGGCGCAGGCATTTACTGAGCTGCAAACATTGCATTGGGTTGTCTAAATCACAAACCATTATAAATCAAACAGACACAGCATCAGAAAATATGGTATAAAAGGAAAGATTAAATTATCAAAATATGGCATTTGTGCGTGACACCAAAACGCGGCATACGTGCGTGACACAGAGGACGCTTTGTCTTATAAATTATCGTGACATGGCAGTTGATGTTGTGGTTAATTTCAATGTCTTCCAGATATTAAGACAACGGTGTAATATGATATTATTGTGATCATTAAGTTTGTCATAAATCGTGTGATTTGGGCAGGTCAAATCTAATTTGTTGGGTCTGAGCTTCTGTTGTTTTAATTTACTAAACAAGCAAATTATCATTTGTTTGTTTACGTGAAACTGGATAGTGAATTTTTGTAGTGTTTTGTTATAATGGATAACTGGTTTCAGGAAGCGATTACTCTGTTAGTAGGCAGGGTACCGTGTACAATTTCATACCGGCAGACATTCTCTGACAAACAGAGAATTACAAATATGCCACACAGACAAATAGGCAGACATGTAGACAGACACACATGGAAATAAACTGCGCGACAGGCAGGTTCCATGCATATATAAATAGTTGGTTGAACGTGTATAATTTTGCGAAAGTTTTACAAATGATGCGAGATTAATTATTGAATCCTCATCCCAAAAAATGTGACCATTGTACACACGGGGACCCAGCGGGAAGAATGGATGCTAGAATAGTTCTGAGAAGTAAATACGACGGACGTGATGTTAACCCATTTAGTTCTAGCTCTGACACAAATGATCTTCCATGCCATGATGTCAAACTCCAGAATTTGTTCTCTTGGTTTCCCTTATAATGGCTCTACAGCATTAAAGCCGTTGTCCGCTCTGTTTATTTATAAGAAAAACGAAACAGCACATCGCCTAAATATACGTAATACGTATTTTACATTTTTTTTTAAAGTTTGTTTTAGTTAATTTCCCACTGAAGAATTACTGCCCTGGCACTGGTTTTTATTGTTTAATGGCAATGTTCTGCGTATTCTCCCCTTGATTGTCTTGTCATTTATTGCTGGCGTTTATGCTGCTACAGTCGTTATCCCAGGTTGTTACAAAACTGTTTCAGTTGTCTCTTTATTCCTTGTCGTTTACAGTTTTTGTGTTATATGTACAGTATTTGGTTGGGTTTTCTTTCTTTCTTTCTTTCTTTCTTTCTTTCTTTCTTTCTTTCTTTCTTTCTTTCTTTCTTTCTTTCTTTCTTTCTTTCTTTCTTTCTTTCTTTCTTTCTTTCTTTCTTTCTTTCTTTCTTTCTTTCTTTCTTTCTTTCTTTCTTTCTTTCTTTCTTTCTTTCTTTCTTTCTTTCTTTCTTTCTTTCTTTCTTTTTCTTTCTTTCTTTTTTTCTTTCTTTCTTTCTTTCTTTCTTTCTTTCTTTCTTTCTTTCTTTCTTTCTTTCTTTCTTTCTTTCTTTCTTTCTTTCTTTCTTTCTTTCTTTCTTTCTTTCTTTCTTTCTTTCGTGACATGACTGAGTATACATCTATATCACAATGTAAAGCAACGCAACGTTCTTCTGTTCTCTCTGTGTCTCAGTAACCCTGCACACCTGCTTGATCGCCTGCCTCTCTGCTTGCTTATGGGTCTCTCTGGTAAATTATCTTGTTACGCATTTTCAGCCACTGCTAGGTCATCATTTAGATATATATTCTTCTAGTGTGGGTTCCGGGGCTCCATTGTAAGAAAAACAAAAATAGACCCACTGTCTACCCAAACAAGCACGTCGTTACAGTCGAATTATTGGGAACTTCCTTCAAAATCAGTGTGCGTCTGGCCAACAGGCAAGGAACCACACGCGAATAAGGCAGTAAATCAGATGTAAACGCTAAAACTCAGGCCCTGGCACAAATCCAAACTCCAAATTGATTTAAAAAAAAAAAAAAAACTATGGCATTTGTCGGAACTCGCAGCCGGTGAACATAGAAAAAGAAGAAGAAGAAGAAGAAGAAGAAGAAGAAGAAGAAGAAGAAGAAGAAGAAGAAGAAGAAGAAGAAGAAGAAGAAGAAGAAGAAGAAGAAGAAGAAGAAGAAGAAGAAGAAGAAGAAGAAGAAGAAGAAGAAGAAGAAGAAGAAGAAGAAGAAGAGAAGAAGAAAGAAGAAGAAGAAGAAGAAAGAAAGAACAAGAAGAAGAAGAAGAAGAAGAAGAAGAAGAAGAAGAAGAAGAAGAAGAAGAAGAAGAAGAAGAAGAAGAAGAAGAAGAAGAAGAAGAAGAAGAAGAAAAGAAGAAAGGAAGAACATGAAAGAAGAAAAGAAAGAAGAAAGAAGAAAAAGAAAAGAAAAAGAAAGAAAAAGAAGAAGAAGAAGAAGAAGAAGAAGAAGAAGAAAGAAGAAGAAGAAGAAGAAGAAGAAGAAGAAGAAGAAGAAGAAGAAGAAGAAGAAGAAGAAGAAGAAGAAGAAGAAGAAGAAGAGGGAAAAAAAAGAAGAAGGGAAGAAGAAGTAAAAGATTTAGATGTTTTAATTTTTCTGACAGATTAATTTGGCGCCTAGGCAAGTCATGGTAATTTTTTTTTTTAATTAATTGATGAAATTCTGCCTTATGTGCCTCCGGCTATTGACTGATCATTGGTGTAATAATTTACTCTTCCATTTCCCTCACATCAAGTTACATAAAATAAAATAATATGATTTGTGTGTTTTCTATAACATATTTAATTGAGAGGCGGAGATAAAACTAATTTTGTCAATCACAAATCGAAATTAAATTATTTATATGGAAATAGGAAGGAACAGCAAATATAATACATCTATTTGTCAGTCTGATAAAAAGTTTTTATTGTCTTCCTGCTCGGTATTTGTGAATTCCAGACTTCCGATGTCCAGACTTCCTCGGTCAGTTCCCTAACGGTTCTTTAGAAATTAGGGAAACTATTATTTGCGAATCTCGCAACGTAATTTATTAACATTTGTATTTTTTTTACTCCCACTAGTATATTATATATTAAAAATATAACTTTTTTTTTTTTGCGACTATATTTTCTTAGCTATCGCTTATTTTTTTTAAATCTCATTTATTCCACATCACATATTTAAAAAAAAAAGTTACTCACGTCACCCCTTAAAGATTTGTATACTCTCCTCCTCGTTGTTATTTTTGTGTAGTTTGGCAAAGGCTGCCCGGCCGAAACGTTACGTTGATTTGTGTTGTTTTGTGCACGTTTTTCTGCTTCCCCATTTTGTTGAGCATTTTAGTCAAATTTCTCTGGAATTCCTTGTATTAGCTTGACTGCAGTCACATCCATATTTTCACCATTTTCGATATTTGTGTTTTATTTGTAAAATATAATTACTGTCTGAAAGATGTGTGGATTAAATGTCCAGATGTTAAAATGGTCAGGTTGTTCAGTTTGTGACACTGTTAAATAATTTTTTTTTTAAATCTTCACCTAGAGCCTACGGACACTCTTAGCTGCAACATTCTTTAAAGGTGTAGGTTTACAGTATCCTCCATTTTACTTATTGCCTTACCCCACATAGGAGATTTCACCTCTGCTTTGTACATTGCAGAACACCCCTAAAAGAGATCTGTCCGGCCAACCGTTTTGCCTGAAAGGTCTGGACAAAATGTCAATTTCTTTTTACCACCTGCCACCTCTGGATTGACGCAACTCATTCCATTCAGAGAAAACCTTCTTTATCCTCATGAGCATGCTTTGATAATCAGATTTCATGACAATATTTGTGGCTGAGATTTTGTCCACAATGACGTCCCATCTGTCTATCCATGACCTTTGACCCGTCAGTGTATGTAATCACATCTCCAGGCCTAGAGATTGCTCATTGCTCACATTCCCTTACCTTTCTAATGTAATTTCCACTTCGTACACTTTTCTCGGTCCTTCGAATATTTACCTTTTTTTCTAATCGGCTAGTCTGTTTAACGATCCAGATACTGTTGATCGTCTTGTTTGCCTGCACCATCCATGATCTGTCTCTCTTAGGTCTGTCATCATTCACAGTATCCAATCAACGTAAATTAAAAAAAAACGCAGGTGCCACATTTTCGTGTAGATTACATTTTTATTCTTCAGATTATGCTTTAGTTTCATTGTTCATATTCTATGTTCATTTTATTGTTAGGCACAATCCCGACTGCAGTCACATTTTGCATATCATCATGCCTTCTTCTTCTTCTTGTTCTTCTTCTTCTTCTTCGCCTTCATCAGCTTTAAACTCCGGCGGAAAATTATGGTTGTTCGTCCACTTCTGGACTGCAGCCCTGTTCCAGAACTTGAGTGTTGCTTGTGCATCCGTTTTACAGATCTGACTCATTGGCATGCAGAATGCTGGTTCCTTGACTCTCAGGCAGATGCACTCCGACTTCAAATGGAGCTCCCAATTAGTCGACTCTTACGACATTCTTTTATGTAGGCAGTGGGTCTATTCTTGTTTTCCCTAAAAAAGGGCCCCGGAACTCTTACCAAAACTGGAAGACTCAAAACTAAAGTTAAAGAAAAAAGGCCAAAGTTCAGAAATAGATGATCAACCAGATGTTACCGTCGAAATTTACAGCCGGTGACCCGAAGAGAAAAGAGATAAAGAAGAAGAAGCAGGAGGCGAAGCAGCTAGACTCTAGCACAGAAAATAAGAACAAAAGATAAGAACGTCTTCACAGAGTAGATTTCATAGACTCTGTAGCTGACAAATGTGGAATATAAAACTAGCAACATTAGAGCACCTTTAACAAGACTAACCAAACTGTCTCTCTGAGAGAAGAAATCTAGCCAACAACGACCATTTAGGAGACTACAAGAGGCAGGTAAGGACCTTGAGGGCACCTTCCTGTTTGTAATCCACACCATTATCATCATCATCATGTGTCGTGCTGGTAAGCGTAGGCTGACATGTTTCGCCATCTCACACGATCACCAGAATCTCGGATCAGTTCAATGCTTTTGTCTTTCCCAATCCGTCTGGTCAGGGAATCCTTTATTTATCTCTTGGCATTCTTATAGCTCACTTTCCACCAATCCTGTCAGTTGTTGCAAAGTTCTGAAGTCAGTTCCTTCTCCTAACAAGTACAATTAGCTTTGCCTGTCTACATCTAACTGTTTTAATAATTTTGCGACTTTTATCTGTCTTGCACAGGACTGATTCGTTTGTTTGTATATCCTTCCATAATATTCCTTACATTCTTCTCACTAACCACATCTTTGTCGCCGGTAAATATTTTTCAGCTTGTTTGCTTATTGTTTATTTGTCCAGGCATTAATAATAATATTAATTAACAGAAAAAGAAAAAGAAGAAGAAGACGAAGGAAGAAAAAGAAGCAGAAGCAGAAGAAGAAGAAGAAGAAGAAGAAGAAGAAGAAGAAGAAGAAGAAGAAGAAGAAGAAGAAGAAGAAGAAGAAGAAGAAGAAGAAGAAGAAGAAGAAGAAGAAGAAGAAGAAGAAGAAGAAGAAAAAGAAGAAGAAGAAGAAGAAAAAGAAGAAGAAGAAGAAGAAGTTGGAGGAGGAGCAGGAAGAAGAAGGAGCAGGAGGAGAAGGATAAGGGCAAAAAGAAGGAGCAGGAGGAGGAGGATAAGGAACAGAAGAAGAAGAAGGAGGAGGAGTAGGAGGAGGATAAGGAAAAGAATAATAATAATAATAAAAATAATAATAATAATAATAAATAATAATAATAATAATAATAATAATAATAATAATAATAATAATAATAATAAGAAGAAGAAGAAGAAGAAGAAGAAGAAGAAGAAGAAGAAGAAGAAGAAGAAGAAGAAGAAGAAGAAGAAGAAGAAGAAGAAGAAGAAGAAGAAGAAGAAGTCGGATGAGGAGCAGGAAGAAGAAAAAGAAGAAGAAGGAGCAGGAGGAGGAGGATAAGGATAAGGAGAATAAGAATAAGAAGAAGAAGAAGAAGAAGAAGAAGAAGAAGAAGAAGAAGAAGAAGAAGAAGAAGAAGAAGAAAAAAAAAAAGAAGAAGAAGAGGAAGAAGAAAAAGAAGAAGAGAAGGAACAGGAGCAGGAGCAGAAGGAGGAGGAGGAGGAGAGGGAAAAGAAGAAGAAGAAGAAGAAGAAGAAGAAGAAGAAGAAGAAGAAGAAGAAGAAGAAGAAGAAGAAGAAGAAGAAGAAGAAGAAGAAGAAGAAGAAGAAGAAGAAGAAGAAGAAGAAGAAGAAGAAGAAGAAGAAGAAGAAGAAGAAGAAGAAGAAGAAGAAGAAGAAGAAGAAGAAGAAGAAGAAGAAGAAAAAGAAGAAGAAGAAGAAGAAAAAGAAGAAGAAGAAGAAGAAGTTGGAGGAGGAGCAGGAAGAAGAAGAAGAAGAAGAAGAAGAAGAAGAAGAAGAAGAAGAAGAAATAACAAAAGGAGAAGAAGAAGTAGGAGGATAAGAAGAAAAATAATAATAAAAATAATAATAATAAGAAGAAAATGAAGAAAAAGAAGAAGAAGAAAACGATGAAGACAAAGAAGTAAAGGACGAAAAAAAATACCATAATAACAAAAATCCCTACAAAAATGTCATCAGTGCCGCTAACGCGTCTGTATCGAATGCGTTACGAACGCTCTTTGTAATGAAGGGGGGGGGGGGTGGGTCGGGATTCGATACTAGCTGCGGACGATTTGCCTTGTGTTGGTTTCAGCAGTGGTACCGAGAGCAATGGCAAACTACCGAACGTAAAATTTGCTTCGAAAAACCACACCAGCCAGAAAATGCTGGGTTTGGTTTTGCAACGTCATTTAAAAGATAAGGCAAGTAACTTTTTTTTTTTTTTTTTAAACAGATAACAGCAAATGGGAGCCGCAACCTATTGTCCATTTGGGGACACAATAGGCACACATGAAACAGCATTTTTTCTAAACTGCGAGACAAAAACGAGAGGAACAGCTAGGGACAGTTTGGTCCGCTGTCCCACATTCCAACACACGCTTCATTACTCGACGTTTTTGACAGTCAGCCGACTACCCGAGATATGTCGCGAATAATTTCCGTGTTCACCAGCCACTACGAACTTTGACCTACTAGTGTGTAGGCGCGTTGAACTCGCCCGTTGTAAAATTGTGCGTGAAGTACAAGAAAAGGAACTAATCAGGAAAATTTGGCTTCAACAATTATGTGTTACTTACTGTGTTCCGTTAACTGGAATGCTGCTACATGTTCATTTTGTTACGTGATAATAATTGTAACAATTCATTCATTCATTCAGTAGCATGTCCCTCGCGGAACCTCGCTGCCATAACAACCCTCCGGAAAACCTTCCTATCATGAGCAAGATGTCCTGCGTCTGATACACCCATCTGGAGATCATCTGCCACATCCTGCACCCATCTTCTCCTTGGCCTTCCTCTTCCTCTCTTCCCAGGCATATACCCCTCCATTATTGTTCTCTCTAGACCTCCATGACGTTTCAAGTGACCAAAATATTTCAATTTTCTTTGTTTTATTGTCTTTACTAGCCAACCCTCTTCAATATTCAGCTCTTGAAGTATGGATGCATTTGTTCTTTTCTTTACCCAAGATATTCTTAGAACCTGTCTGTAACATTTATATTCAAATGCATTTATGCGCTGTTCCGCTTGTTTAGTAAGTGTCCAGGTCTCACAGGCGTATGTTGCAATGGGAAAGATGCATGCTCTTAAAAATCTGACCTTTGTAATTCTATCTGTACAATTCCATAATTTATTCAGTTGTTTTAGTCTTTGAAGAGCAATTGATAGTCGCCGTTTAATTTCTTTCATTGTGTCACCATTGTTGGTAACCAGTGACCCAAGATATTCGAAATTTTCCACCACTTCCAATCTTTCCTCATTAAACATATATTTCCTTCTCCATGGCAGTTTTGTTTGTATGCATTATCTTTGTTTTTGCTGTGTTAAGAAATAAGTTATGATTTTCACTATTTCTTTGGAGTGAGGTTAATAAGTTTTCTAAACCATTTTTGTGATGTTGATAGTAATACTGTATCATCAGCATAACGAATTTCTGGTATTTCATGACCACCGATGTTTAGGGCATCATATTGTTCCTTGTTTATATCATCTCTTACATTTCTCATTATATTTTCGGCGTACAGGTTGAACAAATACGGTGACAGCACACATCCCTGACGGACTCCTTGCTTGATGCCAAACCAGTCTGATGTCTCTCCATCTATTCTGACTGCTGCTTGTTGGTCTTGATAGAGCATTTTAATGAGCTGCACTATATGTGATGGAAAGCCCATATTCCTCATGATTTCCCAAAGCTTCTGATGTTGTACACAGTCAAATGCTTTTGAATAATCCACAAAACATAAGAACAGATTTACATTAAATTCTCTACACTTCTCTATTATTAAACGCATGTTGAATATATGATCTCTTGTTCCTCTTCCCTGTCTAAATCCAGCCTGAGCTACATTAATCTCTTCTTCCATTTTCTTTTGCAGTCTTCTCATTATAATTTTTAGTAGAATTTTACTTGCATGACTGATCAGGGCAATAGTTCGATAGTTTGTACATAATTTCAGGTCACCCTTTTTTGGTATTGGAATGAAGATAGTTCTCTTCCAGTCTTTTGGCCAAATACCATATTTCCATATCTTTTCACATAATGCATGATAGATTTTTATGCTTTCTTCTCCTCCCGCTTTAATCAATTCAGCTGGTATCTCATCACATCCAGGTGATTTACCATTTTTCAGGCTCCTTATTGCCCATGAAATTTCATCTAATGAAGGTTCAGGTTCTGCCTCTACTGTTACTGGTTCATGTATATCATTCATATCCTCACTGTCATTCATATCATACATTCCGCTGCAGTATTCCTGCCATCTTCCTAGAATTATTGTAACAATTACGAGTGTAAAAGTTTACAATGATAACTATTTGAACCGCACCTTACAACACTGGCCCACGTGAGTACTACATTCCTATATTCCTGCTAAAAGTTATTCTTATAGTATGTTATTTCTAAATATGATTCTTCTTCTTCTTCTTTCTTCTTTCTTCTTTTTCTTCTTCTTCTTCTTCTTCTTCTTCTTCTTCTTCTTCTTCTTCTTCTTCTTCTTCTTCTTCTTCTTCTTCTTCTTCTTCTTCTTCTTCTTCTTCTTCTTCTCTTATCTTCATCTTCGTCTTCTTCTTTTCCTCTTCTTCTTCTTTTTTTTTATTTCTGCAGCAGCTGCTGCTATTATCATAAAACAGGCGGCGAATACATATTTTGGTGGCTTGCAGCTAAGCTGCGATATCCGCATCTTTCGGTCCAACATATTTGATTTCAACATGCAATTAGTATTTGTCCCCCAGTAATGCGTCCTTGAATCAACACGTGGATAAATATGATACTAATGTTTCTAAACATTTCTAATCTTGTTAACAACGGTGTAAATAAAATAGTGATTTATTCATTTACGTAGTTAGCTTAATTTGTTTTTAATCTTTGTTACTACCATTCATTTTCTGTTACAAACTTATTAAAACAAATATTTTTTATATAAATTATGTAATTTTCTACTATAGTAGTGTTTTTACTTTTCATTCATTACCCTACATTAATGAAGATGTCTTGATAGAAACTAACTCACTAAGAGAACCTATTGTCCACATTAGAAAGAGACTATATTCTTTGTTCTGGTTACGAGAAGGAGAAAAATAGAGTACATCGTGACAATAAGAAAGTTGGAGGAGAGGAGAGGCAGAGGGAGACAGAGAGAAAAGATGCAGTTTGACATGGAGGATCATCTGTGTCAGAGCTGATTGAAAGATCACGAAACAGAAGGTTGTGGATAACACACAACTAGAAGCGCCACTTTTAGAAAAAGTGTATTTACTATCTACCTGTTTCCATTTCCGATCTGTCTTTAATCTGCCAACGAAGAATAGACCCAACTCATACTAAGATCCCTGTAAACACGTTTGCGGTGTGTTGGAACTGACAGCTCATGGATTTTACAGATAGAGTAGTTAGTCTCACACAATCACTCTAATTTTCCTCTGGAGATATGCATGGCCGGTTTCATAGTTACTTTTCTTGTTCCATTTGTTGACCCCTATACAAACACTAGCCATTGTATTTGAAAAGAGCCTAATATTTCTTCTTTATTGTCAAGGCTGGTACTATTTATAGGTTTGCTAAAGTATGCGCTATCACCCCCTGGGTGTGCTAGACTTGTAGGAGCTGGATAATAATGGCAACAGCTGGGAGTATAAACGTTTATATTGATCATCATTTAGACTGGGCCTTACAATACCAGCCCACGGCAGTAGTACTTAGCTTACAGCTAAGCTGCGATATCTTCTGATTTTGGTCCAACATTTCTAATTTTTCAGACTTCTAATATTAGTCAGGCGAGAAGGAGTGTCTCCTCCCCGCTCCACCTCCATCAATGGGATCCAGGAAGCTAAACGGGCTATATGTCTCTTTAATACCTGTAAAATTTTCAATCCTGTTAACACTGGTAAATAAATGTAAAGTTAAAAATCAAACAGTGTAGCCTAACGGCGCTACCCGGGAAAAAATGTGGAGTTTAAAATGTCCCCAAAGTATTTTACTATCCTCGCCGGTGTGACGGAGTAAGTACAATGCGCTGAGATTCTTCAGACTTACGTTTGAGTAAGAAGTAGAACGGAGCACTCAGGGGCTACACTCCTATGCCATGATGTTGATCACTTGAATACACCATCAACCATTGGTTTTAAAAAAAAAAGGAGATTTATTTGTATTCATATAATTAACCTAATTTGTTTTTAGTATTTGCCACTACTGTTCATATTCCTATATGTTGTTTGTTGCTTGTGTTGGCCTGCTGTAAACCCCGGCAGAAAGTCCTAGTTGTTCATCCATTTCTGGACTTTTGCGTTGTTGCAGGATCTAAGTTTTGAGTGCACACCCGTTTTACAAATTTTGCCTATTTGAATGCAGACTTTTGTTTCCTTGCCTCTCAGGCAGATGCTCTTTGACTTTAAAGGAAGCCCCTAATAGGTCGACTTTCACGACTTGCTTGTTGGGGAGGCAGTGGGTCTATGCTTGTTTTCACCACAATAGGACCCCAAGACACACATGGGGACATTCCTATATAAATTTGCTTTCATATTTTTTTAAAATCTAAATTAATTTTTAGAGTCTTGTGTACATATCGATGAGGACTGATTGATTGATTGACTGATTTATTGATTGATTGATTGTACCACTCACCATAATATAAGTATTATTAATAATTTAAACACAGCTTTAGCTCCCCCCCGCCCCCCACACATTTTTTTTTTTAAATTTTACCTTCGAAAAATTAAAGCGGCCTTAGTGATCCGCCACAAACGTTTTCTGTGTGGTGCCACCGTTGTCGTATTTTGAAGTATATTGAAATTATAATTAGTGATTACTGATTCACGTATCGACATTATAACACACCGGCCATACCCACAGGTGCTCCATCTCTCGCAGCAGATGTCTTAAAATGTAAATAATAACTGTTCTTGCCAATCAGACAGTTGCATGTCCTTTGTAGAACCTTCCTACCCCCCCCCACCCCCCCCCAAAAAAAAACCTCCGGAAAACTTCTCGATCACAAGCAAGATGTCCCACGTCCGATACACCCATCTGGAGATAACCGCCACATCCTGCACCCATTGTTTCTTTGGCCTGCGCCCCCCCCCCCCCTCCACCCCCTCCTGTCTTCCCAGGCATATACTGCTCCATTATTGTTCTCTCAAAACTTTTGTGACATTTCAAGTGAGCAAAATTTTTCAATTTTGTGTTTTATCGTCATTAATAGGCAACCTTCTTCAATATTTAGTTTTTGAAGTATGGATGAATTTGTTTTTCTCATTACTTATGATATTCTTAGGGCCTGTCTATAATATTTGTATTTAAAGTCATTTATGGGCTGCTCAGCTTGCTTAGTTGTGTTCAGGTCTCACATGCGTATGTTGCGATGGGAAAGATGCATGCTCTTAGAAATCTAATTTTTGTAGTTCTTTCTGTCCCACTCCATAATTTATTCTGTTGTTTTTGTATTTGAAGAGCAATTGATAGTCGTCGTTTAATTTATTTCTTTGTGTCACCTTTGTTGGTAGGTAATCAATGACGTAAGATATTCAAAATTGTTCACATTAACACACATTTCTGTCTGCATGGTAGTTTTATCTGTTTGCATTATCTTTGTTTTTGATATGTTAAGATATAAGTTGTGATTTTAACAATTTCTTTGGGTTGAGGTTATTAAGTTTTTGTAGAACAATGATTATAAACTCGTCGTTCGTATAGTTTAAAACGTCACTTTTTGCAGACATTAGAATGACATGGTGGCCGCGTTAGAGCAGTCGATATGAGACTTGTTTTCAAATCCAACTGCGACTCGCTGCAGCCCACACCCGGTGTTGGAAACCGGGACGTTTCCTGGGTTTACCCATCCTCTAGGAAGTGGGTGCCAGAATTAACACTCTGGTGTAAATGGAGGAACGTCGCTGTAACTACGGAGTTTCGTGCGGACGGCGACACAGGCGGACAGTTTCTTACCAGCTGGCCGTACTAGTGGCAGAGCACTTATGGTTTATAACCGTGTGCAGTGACGCTGATTCACATCTCCCGACTTTACCCTTTTTTTTCAGAATAACTAAGAAAATTAGCGATTTCTCCAAGAAAGGATGAAATGCACATTCGCAAAGTATTCTATATTTTTGGAAGACACGGGTCTAGTCGATTTTCTATCGATCTGAAAGTTTTGGGTTCGAATCACTTTTGATGTTGACAAGTGAAAGAGCATCGTTCCGGTCAGAACTTGACTTACTTACTTACTAACCCCTTAGTACTGTATATATCGACATGTTTAGCCCATAACGAGCTGGACTATTATCCCTGTTTATAACTATAAGTTGATATTTCTCATATAGGATTTGGTCTCTTGCGTGTTACCAGTGTGATCTCAAGCATGGCTTTTGCGAATAAGTGACTGAGAGCCAGTGTTTATCATACATTGCTATGTATTTTTGTTTTACTTCTATATGTAACTTTTCTTCGTGTAATCGTTATCATAATATGCGACCAACCCCCATCTATGTATACATAATTTTTTTTTTTTTTCACAATGACATTGGAATGTAAAAGATAACGAGCTGGCACAGATTTGGGACTGACAGTCACTGCTGCTTTACTACCTTTGCAGCTGTATATATGTTACTTTTCAGAAATCTTATCTTTAACTTTTAACGTATTGTTTAAATATTCGGATTTGTTAAATTTACTGCAATTAAAGAACCCGTTACCACACATTCAGGCGTACTGTACTTTTAGGACTAGATCCATATTTTATATACCAATTAGCTCTCAGTTAGCGACGTGGTTAACTTCCCACCGGTCACCTTTATTTCCCAGGAATTGATCAGGGTCAGAACTAAAGACTTTTGGATTCGTAAAATGTTACTGTACAGCGCACTACATTCTTTGCATATGGAAATTGGAACAATCACCACGTTTTCGTTAATTCAAACAACTCTGTTACCTCAGTGGTTTAGACTCGCTTGTCAATCTGTCATGGGTTTTACTTCTTCTTCTTCATGTTTACTAAACAGTTCTGATCGTTCGTCCACTTCTGGGTTTGCTTTTGTTTTGGTGTGCATCCATTTTACAGATTTGATCTATTGTTATGCATATTGTTGGTTCGTCGTCTATAAGCTCTAACTTTGAAGGATTTACCCTAACAACTCCTCACGCTTGTTTGATAAAAAAAATAGGGAGGGGGAGGGGGAGGAGGCATTGGGTCCATTCTTATTTTCCCTAAAACAAGGTCCTGGAAACCACACAGGGCGTCGTGGGTTCAAACCAATAGCGAAGTGGATTGTATTATTGACCTTTAGTCCCTGGTCGACCCATCCTTTAAATGTGTACGAGGAAATGTCATGGGAGGTAAAAGTGACCTGTGTGATGTTTACCACAATACTTATCGAGTGCTTATTGGTCTTACAGCTATATATAACCAATACTTGAGTAGTGTGTATAGAGTCCTTTACATCATTTATTATATTTTCTTTACTTCTTATGTTTACTTCACTTCTTATTTTTACTTTACTTTTTATATTTACTTTACTTCCTATTCTATACCTAGTGCAATTTTGGTAAATCCAAGTCTGTAGCTTAGGTGTTGCGAACTGGCGTCGTAAGACCATATATAAACGAATGTTGACAAACGACACAAGATTAGATGAAATCACATGTTTAAGAATGTATGAACAAAGAACTAAGAGTGAATCCGGCAAGGAATAACGTTTGAGAGGAAGACAAAGACTTGTGTGTAATTAGTGTGCTAAGAGACAAGTTGACATTTACATCTTACAACACATGCTGTGGGAGACGGAGCACCTGTAAGTATGCCCGGTGCAGTTTTATTTCAATTAATAAATCAGTCGTCAGCTCTGAGATGCCGGGTTCGAACCCAACTGCAGGTGATTTGACAGCAAGCCGCCGTGTTTTGGTTTGAATTGTAGCATTAAGATCCCATCGTTTAAAAAACAATGGCAAACTACTGAACATGAAATTGCTTAGAGAGATCACACAGAGTCAGTAAAATACTGGGGTTACTTCCAAAACTCCCCGAGTGGGTTTTGAGGCGCTTTGGCGGAGAAAACAAGAAGAAAACATACTGTATTCACAAGGAGCACGCATGAGTCAATTAATCAGGGGAAAAAAAAGGGGAGAAGGGGGGGGGTGGGGTAACCTTCGAAGTCGGATTGCATCTACCTTAAAGGTAAAGAAGCAAAAGTTGCTTACAAACAAGCTATATCTGTTAAACGGATGTTCACACAGCCATCAGTTTCTGAAGCAAAACTAAAGTCCAGTGGTAGGCGAACAACCAGAGCTTCCAGCCAAAGTTTACAACCTGTGAACGCGAGGACCAAAAAGCTTTCGGCAACAATGCGCAACTATCTTTTTAAATTAAAAACAAATATGGTAACAACACACTTGAACCCTTACCATGTCTATGGAATATGTGCACTGTTGTAGGTTCTTCTCTTTTAATTGACCCTATCTTTGGAACTATGAGATTTCGCGAAGAGGGTAAATTAAACAGTATAGGGGTATTAGGGTGGGAAATGAACATCGGCTAACATTAACCCTAACAAACACCCCCCCCCCTCCCTCCCCCGCCCCATAATATTAAACTTTTTCGGTACCTTCCCACGTAATCTTAGATTCCTACTTTGGGGGTGAACTAACAGACAAGTACCCTGTTGTACAGTTACCGTTGTGTGGTAAATAAAAAGGCAACTCAACACTTATAAAAGAGCGTCTGGTTAAATGGGCTCAAAAGTGGGAGACCTAGGTTCGATGCTAGTTAAGGGATAGAGATTCTGTCTGGTTCAAAATAAAATCCTTACCTGCACAATTCGTGGCGACTGCATCAGCCATGGGGCCCTAAAGCCCCAACCTCGCGATATCTCTCCCCTCCCTACACCACCAATTGGTAATAAATAAGACAAAAATACAGTGTAGTTTTAAATCTGTACTTAGTGAGGTATCCAAGTACAGTAAAAGCCATTCCCTGTAAACGTATACAAAAATCAATCAAACTACATAGACACTAAGGAGAATCATATTTAAACTACATAGACACTTAATAAGAATCAGATTTAAACTACATACATAATAAAAAGAATCAGATTTAAACTACATAGACAATAAGAAGAATCAGATTTAAACTACATAGACAATAAGAAGAATCAGATTTAAACTACATAGACACTAAGAAGAATCAGATTTAAACTACATACACAATAAAAAGAATCAGATTTAAACTACATAGACAATAAGAAGAATCAGATTTAAACTACATACACAATAAAAAGAATCAGATTTAAACTACATAGACAATAAGAAGAATCAGATTTAAACTACATAGACACTAAGAAGAATCAGATTACATGCTGAAGAAGCCAGATGTTTTAATAAAAGACCTTTGCTAGCAGATCTACCCAGCCCTCAATGGGTACCGGGTAAAGTTCTGTGAAGTAAAGGCAGACGGTGTGATGCTGACTCTATCCCCCTTTGAGTGCGAATCAGTCTATAAAATATAGATCAAGTCCTTTTTGCCAAATACACAATAAGGGAAATAATAAGACACTCAGAAGAAACATATTTCTTTGGCCCTTAACGGCTACATAGAAGTTTGAACAACGGATCAACATCATAGCACACGGGTAGTAACCAGTAAGTTCTCCGTTCTACTGCTAACTCAAGTCGAGTCAGAAGATTCTCAGCGCAGTGCACGAGCTCCGTAGCACCGGCGAGCATCCTGAAAAAATGTGGGTAGATTTTTAACAGCACATTTAAAGATCCGTTTCCGTTGAGCCACACTTTTTTATTTCCAGCTGCCAAGGAACAATACACACGGGCGTCCGATCTCACTACCCAGAGACCAGGGAATTTTATTAGAAGTCCTCCTGAAAAAAATCCCAGCCTTCACAGGGGCCTGAACCCGGGACTCCAGCCCTCGAGGCGGACGCCATGCCTCGAGACCACGCAGCCCCCCCTCAGCTACAAAGATTAAAACATCAACAGTACGTCTCTTACTATACTCCAAACAATCAGACCTTAGGGCGGCTTTGGGTGTGTTTTCTAGTAGAATGGTTTTTCTGGGCTTTTTAATAGTTTTGACACAGCATACAGTCGCAGTCAATAGGACAAAGGAACACACGAAGGGGGTCACAACTGCATAGGAAGTAGAAGGGTGTCAGTCTCTCGCCCAAGGAGGTGTATGAAAGCAAGCTGGGATTGCACAGGAAATATTTGACTGAATTCGTCAAAACTCACGTGGCATTTCGTTGGCAATGTATTGGATGTAGCAACGACTGTGTTAAGCTAGAATTATGCAGGTTAGTGAATGGAAGTGTTTGCAATTATCCGTAAATTGCGTACTTAAGTTAATCTTTATTATGGTGTAAATAATAATAATAATGATCTTAAAAATAACAACAACAACAACAATAATAATAACAACCAGGACTAAAAACAAATGGTGCAGATGATCACCACAAAGTACTATAACTGAAAAAAAAATAGAAAAAAAAAAAACAAAAAAACGCAGTTCCAGTATTATGAATTAATCAAGTAACAAAGTGTATTGATTGGCACTCTTAGAAAGATGTAGAAAGATTGAAGAACACAACAGTTTATTTATAGTTCCAGTATTGCGTACCGAGGAAACACAAATGCCTTAGTAATCATCACGATTGTCATGCCTACAGTAGAAATTTGCGAAAATAGATTTAGCCTCAGCCGTCCCCCCCCCCCCCCCCCCCAACAACTGTTATGTGTATCAGATGACTGTGTGTTTATTGTAATGTATTCTGTGCAGCTAAAACATACGGTGGTTTTTTCCCTTCAGTTTAACAATATAACAAAAATACCCGCCTGCCAGGCTTATCATTATCTGAAAAGATAGCCGTTTAGTACGGATAAGCATGTTACGTTGACCTGTGATGGAAATCAAGTGAGAGACGTGAAACTACGTAAGATACTAAGAAGAAACGTTGGCTCTTGATGGTTATGGGGATTTGAACATCCACAATGTAATCCTTCGGTGCCGCAGATGCCTGTGAGCTACTTTTCTGGGAATTTGAATGGTTTTTACACAGCAAACAGTAACAGTCAACCGGGACAAAAGGATCATACAAAAGAGGGTCACAGCTGCGATAGGGAGTACCAGGGTGTCAGTCTCTTGCAAAAGGACATGTGTTAAAGCAAGGGGGATGGGGGGGGGGGGGGGTTCATTCGTTAAAATTCATGTGACGTTCGTGGCATATACCGGCAGGGGCACTAAAAGTAGTACTGGTTGTTTTTTTACTTGAGATATTGCAGGGAAATGCATGGATGCGCGTTTGCAATTATTAATGAAACATATAATTAAACCAATCTTTAAAATCATCCTATAATAGTAATAAGGATGACAATATAAGGGCTTGTTTTTTTTTTTTTTTTTCAAAGAAAAGCTGCCGGTTTTCGCCAAAAATTATAGGAAAAAAAAGTTCTGAATAATCATCGTCATGCCGTGCAGACAAAAGAGACTGACGAAATTGTGTTTAAAGCACAGCCTTTTCAACTCGTGTAGTGTTATTTGTAAGGTTGTATACTGTTGTGTGCTATCTGTGTTACACTAATCAGCACATTACCAAGTGTCTAAAGATGTAACTTTCGATCCCTCACTCTTGAAGTAGGACTCGACGAAAATAGTTCCGTCACATAGCATCTTTTTATGGACAGAACACAAGAGGGTATACACCAGCCCTCACATCAACAAAACTGCAAAGATGTAGACATTGATCACAGTTGACATTCGCACATAGTCCATTTGTCCTCACTCGCTCTCTCTTCATTTGTAGCGACCTCTCCTTGACCCTACAGCTCCAAGGACTACAGTGTCCCACACTCTGGACACGCTGTACAGCTGAACAGGACGAATTCTCCCATCCACTGGACCTTGATATTATTTCGGCAGACAACACGGCTGACTGGAGACGGACTTCCATTGCCGTACTCCAAAAGCACACAGCTCTCGTCAGCTTGTCAAAGGGCTCTGATGACCGACAGGACTCCTACCATAAGTCCCCTCTAGCACATAGCTCTCGTTCTGTTTCACTAGTGGTCCTCCTACGTTTCACTACGTCGCCACCCAGAACCGGTAAGTCCCCTTGGACTTACTTCGCCAGCGGGACCATACCTTCGACCAGTATCGCAACCTCAACACTTACTCAGACCTTGATGCCTGATAGTTGTACAGTACTCTGTTTGTCCTAAACCCTTACACAGACCTTGACGTCTGATGGTTTCTCAATACTCTTTCTTGGTCTCTGACTGGCTCGCAGCACTCTCGTGCTGGGTGTGTACTACACCCGCACTTCCCCAGTGCTTTAGCCCTGTGGCTACAGCTCACTGACCTGGACCGTCTACGCAGCCCCAATTTATCCCTGTCAAATCCGTGTGGATGGCTGATGTTTACACTAGAGGCACGCACGGGCGTTCTCGTGAATCATGATCCTGTGGGTGTTCTCGAGACTCACGCTCATGTGGGCGTTCTCGAGGATCCCGCTTATGTGGGTGGCTGATGTTACCTGCGAATCATGCTGTCACGTAATTCACACTTTCTCTGTTTATCTCGTTAGCCATGCTTTCAGCCCCCACACAGTAACCCACGCATATACTTTTTCTCGTACGTGCACGCCTTGTGCGTGATAAATACATTTTCACTGGTCAACATTCTCGTCCCTATCCATAGTTGGGCCAATGTTTACATTAATTTCCCGTGAACTCACAGACAATACTCTCATACCACTCTGTCCCTTCACACAATATTACACCCTTAAATCAGCATGCAACACATACGTAAGTAAATAAGTAAAGGCCCTTTCCACGCATTTATGTGTAATGGACGTTTAAGTAAAGTAAAGATCCTTTTTTACGCCTCGAGAGGTATCAAGTTATATGGGAATAGCGCCCATATTTTTACAGACCATCGGCACCAGGTGAGTAATGGGGTCAGGTCAGTATTACGCCGGCCGTCTTTACTTCCCCAGTATTACACCGGCCGTCTTTACTTCCCCAGGACTGCTATCCTGGTACCCATTTTAGTCTAGGTCGACCTGCGACGCCCAATGCCATAAAAAAAATCCACGCAGTCATCAGTGGGTTTCGATCGCGGTATGTTGGAATTACGAGTCGGACTCGCAACGCCTATGCCACGGACGCTGCGGGCGTATAAGATTCGACCTATATTTTTTAGACCTATCTGCCTTTGGTGGGTGATATGGTCAGCATCACGCCGGTCGCCTTTACTTCCCATGACTCCATCTGGTACACATTCAGAGTTCGGCCGAACTGGAAGCTATTGTCATTTCAGAAGAAGAGGAAAAAAAATCAGATTTTGATTTGAGTCAAGATTGACATCACACCACTCGGGGCATTTTCATGCGCGCTTCGTCCTCATCTTGAGCAGCCACCTCAGAGTTCCAAAACTAATGGTAGAGGTTGTAATCTGGTTATATGTCCGTCTTGCCTTTTCTGTCAGTGTAGTGAATCGGCCAGACCCTCTAGTTACACACAGCTGCGTCATTCTCTCTAGCCCATAATAATCTTGTTTCTCTTCTTGTTCCTAAAGGGCCTTAATCACGTCAGTCTTGTCGTGCATCAGTTCATCAGCCAATGGTGCAGATCCAGTTTGTCTCCCTGTTCATTCCCCACCACGCTGGTATAGGCTGGAGAAAAGACCTAAAGTATGCTCACTACCTGTGACCTTCCAAGTGAAGCTGGCCACCCTGATCGAAGCATCCCTGTCTTCACCTTTCTCAGCACGATTTCACAGTCTGTTTCACTTATGATATGTGTCTGCATTTTGTTCTCTAGCCACCGGACAGCTGCGGTCGAACTTCCGGTTAAAATGGACGTTGGCAACGGCACTGTTTGAAGCAGAGGCAAATTTTTTTTGCTTCTGCCGGACGGTGGCCGGTGCATTTTTACGCCATTTGTAGACTGGATATAGTTTTGTCGTCCAGCTTCTGAGTTGAATTCATGGCATGGCACTGTGAGCTGCGGATTGCATTTGGAATGTTTTTTCGATTGTGACCAACGTGGTGGTGTGAATTGTAGATTCAGAAAATGGCGCGAAGCCTGTCTTGCAATGTTGACGGTGCCCGTATGTGATTAAAATTGATCGCGTGGGCAGCTGGTGATCCGTTGGCGACAAGTTCGGCTATCATCAATGATGAACTGCATTTCTAATGTTGGACTGTTTGTGTTAACACTTCGGATGGCTACCGTATGCTTTAATGCGAGTGTGTGCTAGATATGCTGAGACGGCAGTCTGTCATACTTTCCACAAGGGACTGTGATAAACATTCTATGTATTTTTCGTTGGCACAGGAGCGGAGCAAAGATGGGGTGAACCGTTTGCTATGAGGCTAAAACTAAGATTACCAGACTTCCATTCTCATGCTAGATGTTGCGGTATCGTATGGCAGACTGTTTAAAAAAAATTAAAGTCGGAAGATGGGAACCAGCGTCATTGCACACGGTTATAAACCATAAGTGCTCTGCCATCAGTACGGACAGAAAATTAGATAGAAACTGTCCGCCTGTGTCGCCATCCGCACGCAACTCCGTAGCTACAGCGACGTTCCTCCCTTTACCCCAGAGTGTTAACTCTGGTACCCATTACCTAGAGGCTGGGTGAACTCCGCAAGCCGCGCGGTTTCGAACACCCGCTGTGGGATGCAGCTGGAATTGAAAGCGAGTCTCCTATCGACTGCGATAACTCGGCCCAAAGACTGCGGAACTAAAGATTTGACATTGGCTTTCGCTACCAACCCCCAGGCACTTCTTTTCTCTCTCAATAAAGAACCATCATAGATAATCAGATCATTTGGGTAAGAATTTTCGTGAATCAACTGTTCCACCTCCTGGCCTAATGTGACCAGGACCTTACATAGGTCAGACTTTTCCTCTGGTACTCTGACCCACTCCTCTCGTCGTCCGATTTTCTTCAGCATGCATACTTGTCTCATTGTTTCTTCCACTTGAGCCATCCACAATTTTACACTTTTCAGCCTCTGACTCTTAACTGTAGCCAAAGCTTTATTTAGTGGGTACTCTTAGTCTGCAGCTATACTGGCTTATGACTTAGTCAGCAGCACATTTAGTCTATTCGCAATAGTCGGCAATTCAAGGACGTATCGCATGCATAAATCGGGGTCTTTCTTGTACATCCCCGGATCATCCGCATAGCTTCATTCTGTATGCGCTCCAGTTTCTCTAGCTGACTCTTCGAGACAGTAACCTCAGTCCATAACTAGTTACTGAGATGATTAAGTGCTGTTAAAGTGTAAACCAACGCAAGACAAATCGCCTGCAGCTGGGACCCGGCACCTCGGCATTACGAAGCGCGTTTGCAACTCCTAAGCCATAGACACCGACTGTAAGGCTGTATACTGACCACATATTGTTTGCTTATTTTTATTTAAATTTTCTTTGTCTCTTTTGCCCTCATATTTCCCCCTCTGCTATGTGTACCATGTTGCTTCATTTGTCATTATCTTCTTTTCTTTCTTCGCGATCACCGTCTGTAAACTCTGGCGGACAGTTATGGTTGTTCGTCCACCTCTGAACTCCAGTCTTGTTTCAGAACCTAAGTGTTGCGTGTACGTCTACTTTACACATCTGACTTATTTGTATGTAGATTGTTGGTTCTTTGCCTCTCAGGCAGATGCATTCCGACTAGTTGATCTAAATCTTTGTTGGGGAGGCCGTTTGTCCATTCATATTTACTCTCAGCTGGATTCGAAGCCCACAAGACGAGTATGATTAGCTTAACAGATAACTTCTTTCCCTGAATACAGGGTTTTTCAATAACACCGCCCCTCCCTTTCTTTCTGTCCTTTTTTCTTCTTTTTTTTTTAATCCAGCAACTTCGCCAATTTTTCTGAAGTTCCATATTTCAAAATCCTCAATTTTTGTACAACACCGGATTAGTAATATTTCCTTGTTTCACGATTTTATGCAAGGGCGTTAAAAAGGTTCGTTCATTTGATGAGCTTAAGTCTGTTTCTACGATATCGGAAGAGCAATAACTGTTTCTCATTACTGAACGTGTCACTCTGCCACTTTGAATGCTTGTTTTGCTGTAGTTTACATGATAAATAAAGTATTCTATGCCCTTCAACATCTGCTAAAGTCAAAGTGTCTGTCTCGCAACACCAAGATCAAAATATATCAAACGTTGATAAGACCAGTCGTGTTATATGGATCTGAATCTTGGAGCACAACTTACAGAGATGAAGCCTTGTTACAGGTTTTCGAAAACAGAGTCTTATGACGAATCTTTGGACCTATCAAAGATGCAAACAGCGGAGAACGGAGAGTGAGAAACAACAAAGAAATTCATGATCTGTTTAAATCACCACTGATCACTGGCATCATGAGAGCTTATAGAATGATATAATTGGAGCATATTGAAAGAATGTCAGATGAAAGGGAAGTGAAAACTGTATACACAAGAGAGGATGGCCGTAGACCACGAGGCAGACCAAGAAGACGATGGAGAGATAATGTCCAGACAGACCTGCAAACACTAGGTGTCACTAACTGAAAAGAGAAAGCCAGCCAGAGAGATGAATGGAGACAGGTGATATCTGTAACAATGAACCTCAAAGGCTCTGAATGCTGAAGAAGAAGAATTTACGTGACCTATCTGCCAGCTTTTATCGTTGTGTGGCCAACGAAGATATTTAGTAAAAAATCAAAAAATAACCTACCAACCGTATTTTTATGGGCCAACATAGAAAAAGACGCTGTTTATTACTTTGCTCGAAACAACAACAACAACAACTACAAAATCACGTTTAACCAGCATACCCAAAGGGAGAGATTTAGTTTATAATTGTGACTAGATTAAGCGCGCTATATAAAATGGCTTACCAATACTTACCAATGCTGGCCACCAAGCAGCTCTGAAAAGAACTCATGCAATGTAAATGCGATCAAAGGAGACAGGCCCAAATACTGTTCTGACCAGCGACTAAGTAGTCTACCGGCCAGCCAATGGGTAACTTGGTCGCTGATGATGACCCTGACATATGGGAATTCCGTATAGGTTAGTTATGAACTTTAGTGTTCATTAACACTAACAAGCGAAAGAATTCTCTATGTAACGATAACAGAAGAAATGTGAAAACGATTAGGAATTGATACAACCCCATTCACGACTTCCCACACGTTCTCATCCCCGTCTGCATTATTCAACGAAGAGCACTCACGATGTTGTCAACGATACCAAAATTGGCACGATAAGACTGCCGTCACCTAATGAGTCTCACATTTCTGTCGTCTAGACCAAGACTTGGCTGTGACTACACTAGAGCAACCCCGCCACAGATGTAAATAGCTTAGTTGCTCCTTAATTCAGGGCTGCTTGGTTTCTAGGTATGGTGTCCGCCTCGAGTGCTAGAGGTCCAGGGTTCACGCCCCGGTGGAGGCTGCAATTTTTGTTTTGTTTACGTGGACTTCTAGTAATTTTCCCCTGGTCTCTGTGTAGTGAGATCTAACGCCCATGTGTATTGTTGCGCGCCTAAAAATCCATTGACAGTTGGGAATCGAAAATAGTAGCCAATGGCGCTACCCAGGCAGAATTTGGAGTTAAAAATCTACCTAAAATTTTTCAGGATTCTCGCCGGTGCTACGGAGCCCGTGCACTGCGCTTAACTACTTCGGACTCAGACTCTAGTTAGAAGTAGAACGGAGCACTTATGGGCTACTACCTTTGTGCCATGATGTTGATCCATTGTGTAAACCTCAACTCAATCCTTATTTCAAAATGTACGGCTTCCGACTTCTCTTTCATGCTGGCCGAATATCTCAGGTTTGTAATCTACATCAGTGCGGACTTTATACAAATTAACCCAGACCTCTAGGTCATCTGAGCATTAATATGGATATTAGGCAGTGCTTTTTATTTTTAAATTGGTTCCTAGACAAAAAGGGAGCCAGCATTCACCACAAAATGTCTTTAAAGTATTGCGATACTTGCCCACAAAGTGCCTATTTCAGTAATGCTGGAACAAAAATGATGGCCTAAAATAAAGTCGTTACCCCCCCCACACCCCCTCCCGCCCTTCCTCAACCCCTGGTACCAGAAACCAGAGACGGTCCTCCTTCTTAAGTCTTGAATAGTAATTTGTATCGAGAATGTTTATTTTTAATTGACTTGAGTCCATATTTGACCAAGCCCTAAATGTTGGCATCTTTCCTTGTCTCCTTTGGCCTTTCAAGATTGGTTTTATAATGTTCTTTATCAAAGCACAGGAACCAGAGCCCATGGCAATACCGAGTGTGACTAGCGAGACCCGCCCTCAAATAGATATTATGAATTAATCAAGTACATAAAGTATATTGATCGGCACTCATAGAAAGAAGTAGAAAGATAGGAGAACACACTAGACAACATAAAAACCGAAAGCTATAGTTACCGTGCAGGGAATTGAACCTGTCACCCCCAGACGGCGTCTGCGCCTCGCCATGGATACAAGTGCACTAAGAACATGGTCAACGAGGCACACCCTCAAATGGATAGCAGGAAATAATGGTGACAGACTTGATGATAAAAGGTTTGTTCCTGCATGCCACCAAGAGCCCTGAAAAGGACTCCTGCAGTTTTGATGAGATCAAAAGAGAGAGGCTCAAACACTTTCCACACCGGCGACGAAGTCAGTGGGCCAATGGGCGACCTGGTCACCGACGTGGCTCCCAGGTCGAATCAGCTTCAAATGGTTTCAAGGTACAGTCCTGGGAAGTAAAGGGGGGTGGCGTGATGTTGACCACATTACCCGTCGACTGCTGATTGATCTATGTAGGTACAACCCTATATGCACAATATACCGGTCTAACTGTGGCATGAGTAGAGTCCTTTATATAAGATCTAATTTTGTGATTTTCCTCTCATGTTAGTTATTCGATGGAACGTCCTATATTTTGTCGGCATTTATCTAAGAAGCCAATTTTTTTGTCCAGTGCGGACCTAGATCAGCTAAGAATTATGTTGTAAAACTTAGCTGCAAGTTACAATGAAATCTAGAGTTGCGAACAACAAAGAACATAATATTAGTGCATATGATTGATAAAGAAGATATGTCTAGTCATTTTAAAAACGGACGCCCCAAATAAAATACTATAACTCCATAACTATTCGGCAAAAATTGCATAGGTAGTACTAAATGTAAGTCATGCTTCTCGTGAAAGCCTTTTCAAAGATTTTTTTTTTTTTTATGGGTGTGTGTTACTTACGACTTATTAATGATTTATTCCTTACGTCCTTCTTAGGACGTAATTTTTTGTTATTTGAAGCCCCACTCTGGCTTTTGCCAGGGGCCGCAATATAGGCAGGCCATCAATATGGCCAATTGTCTGAACGCGGTTTCTGGGACCTCTCCACGGTGATCCTCATCCGCATGGTGGCACTTTGTGTCATTGGGTGTTTATCGCTTGTGTGATAT
>CAJHNH020002911.1:67500-89709 GCA_905116865.2 Candidula unifasciata
TCACCTTTGAGTGCCAGTTGGTTACAAATACTGTCACATTAGTGCTGTAAACCCAACAGGTGTCATTCATGAGTAGTTCTAGTTTTCTTCCGATGTTTCAGTTACACGTTCAACTGTTTCGGTGTTGTGTGGATGGGTTAATGGAGTGGTCACAGAAACAGGGAGAGACACAATTCAGTGTCTTTAAAGTAAAGCAGTGAGTGGGTTAAAGATTGATAAGTTCAAAACAATCTAACCATAAAGCCTGTTTCACTGTATGAGAGGCAAGAAACCAACAGTCTGCATACAAATAAGTCAGAGACCTGTAAAACTAATAAATACGCATAGCTTAACTTCTGGGTCAAGACAAAAGTCAAGGAGTAAATGAACAACTACAACAGTGAATGAAGAAGAAGAAGTAAAATCAACAGTGCAAAATATTTATAGGCAGACCAGAAAAACACAAATAATTAGAGTCAAATATTAATAACGCCGAATAAGCATGCAAAGAACTATGAGGTAAATTACCACCAGCAGAAAATGTAAATATTGTGCTTTACAGAACCAGAATCACAAGTAAAAAAAAAAAAAAACATTACGGCTAGGTATTTTTCGTTGGCACATTAAAGGTGAAAACAAAGCCACTAAAAACACAGAAAATTGAAGTTAAAATTTAAAAGTTTCGACGCCTAAACCGTCGAAATTTGCTGATTTCCACAAATACGCAAATAGCAGACGTATGTGTATTCATGAAGTACATCTAACCCGAAATCTTAATGAACCGGAAAAAAAAATGCAGAAAAGAAAAAGTGATTGGTTTTGTGATGCGTCTATACTCATCCTTCCATTTTTCTTTCTTTCTTTCTTTCTTTTTTTTTTTTCACATTTTATTTCAACGGTTGTACAGCAATAGATGTGCATATATAGAACAGAGCTTCTACCTTTCAGTTGTTATATACATACTATTTATTCCTGGTATTTCGTGACCAGACAGAGTTTCCTGGGTAGACAGGCTATCAAATTCTCTCCCCTCCTCCGTCCCCCTCCCCCTTTCGTCTTTTCTTCTAAAATTTCCTCAAGGCTTTCCCCATTACGGTTACACCTTCTTCCGGAGCCTAGCGTTAAATCAGCTGTCACGTCTTAAGACTCCGTTCCCTGAACTGAATTTCAGACATGTTTCCTATCCATTACCCAAGTCAATTGTTACCGAAACGCCAGCCTTCCAGTCGTTGAACTGAGGTAATCGGCTCAAACTTCAGTAATGGAGAACATGGGGAACGTGATGGCGCACATATATCGTAGTCCCCAGAGAATCCACGAGGCTGACAGGGATACGGAAATTGTAACAGATGAAAATCAACGTCTATTTTAAGAAGGTAGATAAATGAAGGTGACATGGAAGAATCATAGAAACAAAACATTCAGTCGTGATACGGAGGTTTGGGAAGTCGCCGTGGCGGAGCCGCTAGACGCTCGCTGCGGATCGGAAGGTCGTGGGTTCGTTCCCTGGGAGAGCCGGACTTTCTTCAAAAATCACCTTAGCTCCCAGTTCGACCTAGCCTTCAGTGGGTACCGGATGCACTCCCGGGAAGTAAGGGCGACCAGCGTGATTCTGACCACATCACCCATCTTGTGCCGATTATTGTATAAAAATATAGGTTTAGCCCTATATGCCCTATACGCCTAAAGGCGTGGAAAAGGGTCCTTTACATTTTTTACTTACGGAGGTAAAAAAAAAATTAAACGTCTCTTTTCTATTCCTTTAGGCGTATGAGGCATATAGGGCCAGACCTACGTTTTATAGACCGATCAACATTTGAACTGATTCGAACCCACCACCTTCGGATCCCTAGGCGAGTGTCTAGCCCTTACACAACGGTGGCTCGTTATGATGATTTTGTATACATTTTAAATTAACAGTGTTAATGTATTTTGTGTGTGTGTGTGTGTGTGTGTGTGTGTGTGTGTGTTGTAAATTTTGCCCTCCTCTGTAGTTGGTATGTGGGTATACAAAAGAATCGGTTGTATTTTATGGAAACAAAGTAAAAGTAAAGTAAAGTTCCCTTTTCACGCCTTTCGGCGCAACGGGCATATGGGCAGAGCGTCCCATATTTTTATAGACCATCAGAAATCTGTGGGTAATGTGGTCAGCATTAAGCGGCTGTCTTTACTTTCCCTGGTACCCATTTTAGGCTAGGTCGACCTGCGACGTCCCATACCACGACAAAAATCCACGCAGCCTGCAGTGGGTTTCGATCGCGGTATGCTGGCTTGTCTTACTCGAGTCGGACTGTCTCCGCTATCGCAAACGCCTTAGCCACGGACAGATCCGCTACTGGAAAAAAAAAAAAAAAATTAAAAAAAAAAAAAAAAAAAACACAACAGACTTAAAAAACACAACAAAAAACCATATAGGAAGTAAAGGTCGAAGGCAAGAGTGGAACAAGTTATAAGCAGGAGGAGAACATCAAGAGATGGGCGGGCAGAAGTTTGAGACAGTGTGCAACTACGACAAGACACAGGGGGTTTTAGAGATCCATTGCAGCAATCTTCATTGTGTAGACGGCACCTGATTGATTGATTTGTATTGCATTTTGAATCTTCAACCTTTTCAACAGTGTGACTCTTTAAATTATGTAGCAAAACCACGATAACGACCTTATTCTAAGCACTCTACCGTGATAACGACCGTATTCTAAACCCGCCACCGTGATAGCGATATTATTCTAAACCCTTCACCGTGATAGCGACCGTATTCTAAACCCGCCACTGTGATAACGAACTTATTTTAAACCCGCCACTGTGATAACGACTTTATTCTAAACCCGCCACTGTCATAGCGATATTATTCTAAACCCTTCACCGTGATAGCGACCTCATTCTAAACCCGCCACTGTTTTAACGATCTTATTCTAAACCCGCCACTGTGATAACGACTTTATTCTAAACCCGCCACTGTGATAACGACCGTATTCTAAACCCGCCACTGTGATAACGATCTTATTCTAAACCCGCCACTGTGATAACGACCGTCTTCTAAACCCGCCACTGTGATAACGATCTTATTCTAAACCCGCCACTGTGATAACGACCGTATTCTAAACCCGCCACTGTGATAACGACCGTATTCTGAACCCGCCACTGTGATAACGATCTTATTCTAAACCCGCCACTGTGATAACGACCTTATTCCGAGCACCACGTGATCAAAAGAGAAATCTCCAGTGCAGAGACAATAAATTCTATGTCAGATGCAGTAAATAAATGGTTCAATAACAGGGAGACGTTTTGTGATAAAGTATTCAAAGATTTTCAACATTTTGCGATAATGCATCTTCCCATTGGTAATTTATAGATGTTCTTCTTCGCGTTTACCATCTGTAATTTCTGGCGGAAAGTTCTGGTTGTTCATCCACTTTTTGACTGCAGTCCTGTTCCGAAACCTGAGTGTTGCATGTGCATCCGTTTTACAGACCTGAATCATTTGTATGCAAACTGCTGGTTACTTGCCTCTCAGGCAGATGCACTCCGACTTCGAAGGAAGCTCCTAATTAGTCGACTCTTACGACATGCTTTTGGGTAGGCAGTGGTTCTATTCTTTTCCCACATATTTTAGAGCCTGGGAGCCCAGACGGGGAATTTATAGATGTGAGTCATGGATTGGTTATCTTTGAAGAAATAAGTGTTCAACTGAATGATTCTTAGAATACCATGGACCAATAAGAAGAAAAACACCGACATCTTGCACGAAGAAATTTGGCTCATAAACAGCAGCCTGTACCGAAAGCAATTATATGTTAAGCGTCGTGGTGCGTGGAGATAACGGTGGTGGAAGGTGCAATTTCCGGGAAAAAAGAGGCAGATGTCGACCTTTAAGGGGTTGAAAATAAAACTATGAAGATGCATTCGCCATGAAACCACAGAGTGCTGGCTAATTAGTTAGAGGAAGAGAGACTTTCACGCGTGCCGTGAGGTGAGCAACGTTCTGTGAAGAATCTGCTGATTGATTAGGATGGTACAAAGAATGAAACTTGTTTTGACACACTACTTCCTTAGAGAAATATTCATTCATGGCCGACACTAGTTCTTCTTCTTCTTGTTCACCGGCTGTGAATTCCGGCGGTTCGTCCAAATAGACTTTTGGCTTTTACCTTGACCTGAATTTTGCGTGTACATCTGTTTTACTGGCTTATTTGTTTGCAGTTCTCGTTCCCCGCCTCTCCGGCAGATGTACTCCGACTTCGAGGGAAGACGTCAAGCCTATTTCTAGGTTGACTGTGGCCATTGTTTTGTGTGGGTCGAGATGTTGCCTCATTTGTGTGGTGTCCTCTTTGACCTATAACAGGCGTGGCCCCCGGAATATCGTCCTTAAGGCAGCCCTAGGTAGAATTGTCAGCCCTCAAGGGAAGGCAGGGGCAGATCATGGGCATTCCCCGCCATCCAAGGAGACTTCCATAAATGCAGAGCCGACACATGATGCTCTGGTTCTGGGTTCACCCAAGGAATCGTCACGTCCTGCCCATGACTGCTTAACCTCACAACCGTGTATTGAGCTTCCCGCGCTACAAGGCTGCCCTCTCCGGAGATCAGCGGGGAGCAGCCCGCAGGTCCAGGACTTTTGTGGCCACACAAATAGGTACATTCTTTTTCATCGCACGTTAGACACCTTTAACGTTGTTTCAGTTGTGCCCTTAGCACGACAGAATGGGGAAGCAAAATGCGTCAGGCGTGGCTTCACCTGTTTGGTCCCAACACTCGGGCGAGTGAGACCAGTGGATACCGACATTTGGACTTTTTTCTAATCGGTACGAATTATGATCGTCGGACTTTGAGCTTGCATGTGTGCCGTGGGGTATAACTTTGTCGGACATTATTTCCTAGCCAGCATATGAAAAGTTGCTGACGTGGTGTACCTCAGCGCGGTGACGACGACACTGAGGATTGACAGAGGATGTACGTAGGTAGGATCTTGCTGCGAGAAGTCACCCACAATAGATGTTACTCGTCTTGGCTGCGGTAAATCTCTCGGTCAGGGTTGAGTCTCAGCAGCACAGTTTTCCATTCGCTCCCGAATTGTAACCGAGAGTTGTCATTTGATGGTACATTTAGCAAGCAATCCTTGAGTTTTGTTAAGACTTTTCACCCATGCGTTTGGGGGCGGGCTGGTGAGAGCCAGAAAGGACACTACACCTCTAGGGGCCGCCAGCTCCGAGATCCCCTGCCAACCGTGTTAATGCTCATTTGAGACATTATGCGTGGCGCACGACGGGGACGTGCAGCAGGAGTCTTGCATGAGGTTCCGTAAAACCAGAACAGTGAAGGACTGGCGCCCGAGTGGGGTACGGAATATCTCCTTATACACCTCACATCAGACTTAACTTTGCCTCATGCCTGTGACCGAAATCACCGCGCCACGCCGACATTAGTAAAGTTGTTCCTCCTATACCTAATTTTATATATCATAAATCATAAATAAAATAAATCATAAATCATGGTAAGCTGACCCTCTCCACTCTTTCACCACCACCACCACCACCAGCCTCTCACACTTTATCTCTTTGTTCTGAAGCAGCACATCTTGTGTGATAAACTCGATCTTATGAATCCAAAACATTACGCAATATGTTCTGTTACTTTATGCATTTGGTCATAGAATACTAAAGAAATCTTTCATTCCCGGTTGCCTGTTTGAAAGCTTTATACTCGTGATTTTGCATAGTGGTTTTTCCTCTCTCCTTAAGCAACCACTGTGGCAAGTTCTCAGACTGACAGAGCTAATGACCGGAGACATAAGAGCTTTCATTCTGACATAATGATCTCAATTTCTGGGCTAACTTTTCTGTTTTTATCATCATCTCATCTCGCCTGCTTCTTCTTTAACATTGTGGTATCCAAGTGAACTGAAAAACAGCCGTACTTCGTCGATGACATTCTAGTTCACTTTCTGACGTTCCTAAGTCCGACTCTTGGTTTCCAAGATTATTTTATCATCATTGGTTTTTAGGTCAGCTCAGCTTAAAATAGATTTTAAAAATTGTCTTGAAAAGTCAAGGCTACCATCTTTACTTTGACCACATTACAAATCGAGTTTCGAATAGTCTGTTGCCCGGCTCTCTAGTGTAGTTGGCTAAACCGGATTGCGCGGAGACCGGGTGACGAACTCCTTGTGGTCCGGGTTCAATCCCGGGGGTAGGCAGGAAAGCCGCATTTTCTCCCAGATTTACGATATTTAAAATGGAATCAAGGCCGAGAGGTTGCTATATCCACAATACCGAGCCTAAGGGTTAACAACTCATGGTTTCTGGATACTAAAACAAACAAACAATAGTCTGTTCGAGAGAGGGAACAATGCGGAGGCACAGATTGATTACTACGGTCTGAGGAGAAGGGCGATGCGAGGAGTTAAGGGGGATCTGACTGACGCTTAACACTCGGGGAAAGGACGAGACGGATATGCTATTAGACAGTTACTGGTAACATCGGAATTTGTACTTCCTGCTGAAGATGGGGACGGAGCGTTCATGGGATTGTTCGGAGTGCTGTGATGTCGATTCCTAATTCAACATTTGCGCCGATGGGTAGCGAAGCGATCTACTTTACGTACTTACTGCCGCGAAGAGTGACATAGTTTGACAATATTCTGAATCTCAGAATCTAACCTCGTAGAAGCATCATTATTCTCTTGCCGAGCGGCAGAAACAGTCATTGCCCTGTGCGAACACATGCCCTTAGTTTATTCATAAGTTAAACTGCTGATTTTAAGTGTCAACCGTTAATCCGTAAGACATATTCTCATTCGATGGAACCTTGCCACTAACACCCTTTGACCATCCCATTTGCCACACAATCTTCTGTGGACTGTGAAATAATATCATTGAAATTGTCAAGTCAATAAGAAAAAACAAAACTTTCCAACGTCAGCATCAAATGTTTTCTCGACTGACATGAAATGTTGTTCCTTTTCACACTGTGCATCGCCAACGGTGTGTATTATTGGCTATGCTGACACTTCCTGTGCCACGACAAAAGGCTGGCGACAAAGCCTTTTAGTAATTTTTTTAATTTTCCTCTTTTCATAAAGTTTTCCATTTTCACAAAGAGTTCTAATCTGTCTTTTGGTGTAGCCAGGAAATAACGTTTGCCTCGTTCTTGTGTTTGTAATTTTGTTGTTTTCTGTCTTAATCTCTTTTGAAATATTTAGATGAATAACTTTCGATCTATTGAATTTTCAAAACACTTTTTTTTGAAACCTTATCTCTGACAAAAACTGTTCTTCACACAAACATCGACAAATTATTACCTTAGAAATTAATGCACGTTTTAATCCCAGCTGGGATTTCGCCATCGACTCATCCTACGTTTACCAGTTCATCTTAAAACCCAGGCCAGGTGCGTGGATCTAGGAGGGGGCTTCAAATGATGATCACCAAATGTTAACAGAAATTACAGTAATCAGGTCCTGCCTGTTAATATTGCTGTTAGGATGTCAAGAGTTTAAAGCACGTGACGTCACGGTACAGACGAACATGGTGAAGTAATAATGACACCTTAAAGATGACCCTCCAACATTTGAAATGTATCCAGGGGGTTGAAACTCTTGAGATCCCCGCCCATTAAAACCCATCAGAAGGCTAGGCAGTCCGATTCTCCCAAAGTTTTCTTTGAGTTGGTTTTCTATACGCTGAGGAGGGGCTTGCCGGACTGTAGGAACGCTGGGCTCATGATGTGGGAGACAGAGGTTCGAATCATCGTCATCGGTAAGGTTATGGATTTTCTTTTCTTTTTATCTGGGGCACAAATAAAATAGCCTGAACGACCACGATGACAGTACCCATCCATTCCGTTCTAACTCTGCAGGTCCGAAGATAACTTGCCTATACCGCAGTAGTGGTGACCCCTGCCTCTAACTCGGTAGTCGTACCTACATGCCGTAATGTAGGCTGATAAAGGCTGTTCTGCGCAGTGTTGATTTTGTCACTTGTGACTGTGTTTTATGGAAGGCTGATAAGTTCTACTTTCCGCTTTTGGTAGATTTTCGCTGTGTGTTCTTGCTGGCACTTTTGAATTGTTATGCACCAGTTATTTTGAATGTTTTTATCCCAGATACCGCCTTAAGATGTCTGCCTCCCAAATGTCATTTGAAATGACTGTGTCCTAGTTGTTGTTTGATCTGAGTCCTAATTGACACTTGATCTGTGTCCCAGTTGTCACTTGATCTAAGTCCTAGTTGTTAATTATTTTGAGTTCTAGCTGTAACTTGATTTGGGTCCCAGTTGTTGTTTGATCTGTGTCATTGTTGTTACTTGATCTGAGCCCTAGTTGTCACTTCATCTGTCCTAGTTGATACTTGATCTGCATCCTAGTTGATACTTGATCTGTGTCCTAGTTGATACTTGATCTGTGTCCTAGTTGATACTTGATCTGCGTCCTAATTGATACTTGATCTGTGTCCTAGTTAGTACGTGATCTGTGTCCTAGTTAGTACTTGATCTGTGTCCTAGTTGTCACTTGAACTGTGTCCTAGTTGTTACTTGAACTGTGTCCTAGTTGTTACTTGATCTGTGTCCTAGTTGTTACTTGAACTGTGTCCTAGTTGTCACTTGAACTGTGTCCTAGTTGTTACTTGAACTGTGTCCTAGTTGTTACTTGATCTGTGTCCTAGTTGTTACTTGATCTGTGTCCTAGTTGTTACTTGATCTGTGTCCTAGTTGTCACTTGAACTGTGTCCTAGTTGTTACTTGAACTGTGTCCTAGTTGTCACTTGATCTGTGTCCTAGTTGTCACTTGATCTGTGTCCTAGTTGTTACTTGATCTGTGTCCTAGTTGTTACTTGATCTGTGTCCTAGTTGTTACTTGATCTGTGTCCTAGTTGTTACTTGAACTGTGTCCTAGTTGTTACTTGATCTGTGTCCTAGTTGTTACTTGATCTGTGTCCTAGTTGTTACTTGAACTGTGTCCTAGTTGTTACTTGATCTGTGTCCTAGTTGTCACTTGATCTGTGTCCTAGTTGTCACTTGAACTGTGTCCTAGTTGTTACTTGAACTGTGTCCTAGTTGTTACTTGAACTGTGTCCTAGTTGTTACTTGATCTGTGTCCTAGTTGTTACTTGATCTGTGTCCTAGTTGTCACTTGAACTGTGTCCTAGTTGTCACTTGAACTGTGTCCTAGTTGTCACTTGATCTGTGTCCTAGTTGTCACTTGAACTGTGTCCTAGTTGTTACTTGATCTGTGTCCTAGTTGTTACTTGAACTGTGTCCTAGTTGTTACTTGATCTGTGTCCTAGTTGTCACTTGATCTGTGTCCTAGTTGTTACTTGAACTGTGTCCTAGTTGTTACTTGATCTGTGTCCTAGTTGTTACTTGATCTGTGTCCTAGTTGATACTTGATCTGTGTCCTAGTTGTTACTTGAACTGTGTCCTAGTTGTTACTTGATCTGTGTCCTAGTTGTCACTTGATCTGTGTCCTAGTTGTCACTTGAACTGTGTCCTAGTTGTTACTTGAACTGTGTCCTAGTTGTCACTTGATCTGTGTCCTAGTTGTCACTTGATCTGTGTCCTAGTTGTCACTTGATCTGTGTCCTAGTTGTTACTTGATCTGTGTCCTAGTTGTTACTTGATCTGTGTCCTAGTTGTTACTTGATCTGTGTCCTAGTTGATACTTGATCTGTGTCCTAGTTGTTACTTGAACTGTGTCCTAGTTGTTACTTGAACTGTGTCCTAGTTGTTACTTGATCTGTGTCCTAGTTGTCACTTGAACTGTGTCCTAGTTGTCACTTGAACTGTGTCCTAGTTGTTACTTGATCTGTGTCCTAGTTGATACTTGAACTGTGTCCTAGTTGATACTTGATCTGTGTCCTAGTTGTCACTTGAACTGTGTCCTAGTTGTTACTTGATCTGTGTCCTAGTTGATACTTGATCTGTGTCCTAATTGATACTTGATCTGTGTCCTAGTTGTTACTTGATCTGTGTCCTAGTTGTTACTTGATCTGTGTCCTAGTTGTTACTTGAACTGTGTCCTAGTTGATACTTGATCTGTGTCCTAATTGATACTTGATCTGAGTCCTAGTTGTTACTTGAACTGTGTCCTAGTTGTCACTTGAACTGTGTCCTAGTTGTTACTTGATCTGTGTCCTAGTTGTCACTTGAACTGTGTCCTAGTTGTTACTTGATCTGTGTCCTAGTTGTCACTTGAACTGTGTCCTAGTTGTTACTTGAACTGTGTCCTAGTTGATACTTGATCTGTGTCCTAATTGATACTTGATCTGTGTCCTAGTTGATACTTGATCTGTGTCCTAATTGATACTTGATCTGTGTCCTAATTGATACTTGATCTGTGTCCTAGTTAGTACTTGATCTGTGTCCTAATTGATACTTGATCTGTGTCCTAATTGATACTTGATCTGTGTCCTAATTGATACTTGATCTGTGTCCTAGTTAGTACTTGATCTGTGTCCTAATTGATACTTGATCTGTGTCCTAATTGATACTTGATCTGTGTCCTAGTTAGTACTTGATCTGTGTCCTAATTGATACTTGATCTGTGTCCTAATTGATACTTGATCTGTGTCCTAGTTAGTACTTGATCTGTGTCCTAGTTAGTACGTGATCTGTGTCCTAGTTAGTACTTGATCTGTGTCCTAGTTGTTACTTGATCTGTGTCCTAGTTGATACTTGATCTGTGTCCTAATTGATACTTGATCTGTGTCCTAGTTGTCTCTTGAACTGTGTCCTAGTTGTCTCTTGAACTGTGTCCTAGTTAGTACGTGATCTGTGTCCTAGTTAGTACTTGATCTGTGTCCTAGTTGTCACTTGAACTGTGTCCTAGTTGTTACTTGATCTGTGTCCTAGTTGTTACTTGATCTGTGTCCTAGTTGTTACTTGATCTGTGTCCTAGTTGATACTTGATCTGCGTCCTAGTTGATACTTATCTGTGTCCTAGTTAGTACTTGATCTGTGTCCTAGTTGATACTTGATCTACGTCCTAATTGATACTTATCTGTGTCCTAGTTAGTACTTGATCTGTGTCCTAGTTGTCTCTTGAACTGTGTCCTAGTTGTCTCTTGAACTGTGTCCTAGTTAGTACGTGATCCGTGTCCTAGTTGTTACTTGATCTGTGTCCTAGTTGTTACTCAATATGTTTCCAGTTGACACTTGATTTGAGTTTTTGTTGTTACTTGGTCTGAGACCTAGTTGTTACTTGATCTGAACCCTAGTTGTTACTTGATCTGAGTTCTAGTTGTTACTTGATCTGAGCCCTAGTTGTCACTTCATCTTTCCTAGTTGATACTTGATCTGAGTCCTAGTTATTACTTGATCTGAGTCCTAGTTGATACTTGATCTGAGTCCTAGTTATTACTTGATCTGAGTCCTAGTTGATACTTGGTCTGAGTCCTAGTTGTTACTTGATCTGTGTCCTAGTTAGCACTCGATCTGAGTCCTAGTTGTTACTTGATCTGAGTCCTAGTTGATACTTGATCTGAGTCCTAGTTGATACTTGATCTGAGTCCTAGTTGTTACTTGATCTGAGTCCTAGTTGATACTTGATCTGAGTCCTAGTTGTTACTTGATCTGTGTCCTAGTTAGCACTTGATCTGAGTCCTAGTTGTTACTTGATCTGAGTCCTAGTTGTTACTTGATCTGAGTCCTAGTTGTTACTTGATCTGAGTCCTAGTTGTTACTTGATCTGAGTCCTAGTTGTTACTTGATCTGAGTCCTAGTTGATACTTGGTCTGAGTCCTAGTTGTTACTTGATCTGAGTCCTAGTTGTTACTTGATCTGAGTCCTAGTTGTTACTTGGTCTGAGTCCTAGTTGTTACTTGATCTGAGCCCTAGTTGTCACTTCATCTGTCCTAGTTGATACTTGATCTGAGTCCTAGTTGTTACTTGATCTGAGTCCTAGCTGATACTTGATCTGAGTCCTAGTTGTTACTTGCTCTGATTCTTAGTTGTTATAATGTGTTTACTTTTGTTTCTGTTACTTTCCTATCTTAGAGCCGCTGAGGTGTACTGGCTAGACGCTTATCTGCGGTTCCAAAGGTTGTGGGTTCAGGTTCTGACGAAGCTAGACTTTGTCTTCAAAAATCACCTTTACCCCCAGAGGTATAGGTACAAGGTAAAGTCCTGGAAAGTAAAGGCAACTGGCATGATGCTGACCACAACACCCACCAAGCCCCGATTGATCTATAAAATACAGGTCTCGCCCTATGTGCCCAATACTGCTGAAGGCGTGTAAAAGTTTTCTTTACTTGTTATTTACTTTCTTTGTAGTCTGTAATTTTTTTCACTATGTTGTAATAATATATTTGTTATTTTTAATGCTTACACCCATGCAGCTTGGTATACGCAGCCTCCGCGGTTGGTATCTGGGACTCCGTTTACGGGGACAACAGTAATTGCACTCTCTTCTAGCAAGCTTGCCCTAAATTGCCACTAATTCTGGTTTTGATTAAATTAGATATTTAGCACAGAAAGGAGCAGATATTGCAGCCTAGCTGCACACGACAACACAAGTGGCAGACACCCTATTAAGGATGAAACAAAAAAGAAGACGATAAGTAATCCCGATTGCTACCTTAAATATTTATTTCAGGTGTTATGCATTTTTTATGCCCGTTGAAGTAAGTTTGCAATTCTGGTTGTGGACTTTCGGGTTGGCACCTCTAGCATTTACCTTATGCATTTATTTACGTCGTTGTGTTTGCGACATTTGCTGGGAGTAATAGTTTCTTTAATTTCACTAGTTTTCAAATAGGATAGTGAAGAGCATCTTCTATAAGTTTTTCATGGCACAGGAACTGCGCAATTACAGGGTCTTCAGTAGACATAAACCTCTTTTACAAACTTAGTCTTAGTCGAGTCTCAACTTCACTGCAAATAGGTCACGCCATACTTGCCCCGTTTCTGTGCCAGTGTTGTTAAATGTTGAATGTTGAATTAAGAATCGACACCATAACACTTGGGGCACTTTCATAAGCGCCCCGTCCCTATCTTCATCAGGAAGCGAATAGTTCCAATTCCGATAGCAACAGTAACTGTCTGAATTTTTTATCCGTTTCGCCCTTGGGCGTCTACCAGATTCCCTGTTAAATCCTCGCAGCACTATTCTTCTCAGACCATATTGATCTATCTGTGCCTCAGTAATGTTCACTCGCCCCCAAAAGGCCCTCACAATATCTAGCTTGTCGTACATCAATTTACCACCAAGGTTTGCAAAGCCGGCCAGTCTATTTACCTGCTCATTTCCTTAAACACTGGCATGACCTGGAGAGTATATCCAAAGAACGCCAACTACCTGCGAACTGATGCCACTCTGCACCGAACATGCTTGTCTCCATCTTTCTCAACACGCACTGTGAGTCAGTTACTTTTACGGCGTGTGTGCACAATTGATTGCCGAGCCAGCGAAAGGCAGCAGTGACTGTCTTCACCTCCATTCTCAAACTAGACGTTGTGATATCATATACAAATCTTTGTTGCACTAAGCGATGTCCATTCGCGTTAGCTATGAACCCACATTCACTAAATCTGCCTCTCAGCACAGAGCTACATGTATAGAAAAATCACATAACTTGGGCGGAAATTGTCAAAAATTATTTGTTTAACTTCTGACTCTGTAGCATTAGCTGACCAGTCCCTGCACTGACGACCTAAAGTGATTACAACCCTTCATTAGTCTAAAACTTGCTGAGACACATTGACCCATTCCTCTCCTCGCCCAAATTTGTTAAGCCTGCACACATGTCCAATTGCGTCTTCTGCTAGCGCCATCCTGTTTTCAGTCTGTGACCCTTAGCTTTACCCAGGACTTCATGCAGGATGTCGTTCTTACCTGCAGCTACTCTGAGGTGTGAATTTGCTGTCAAAACTGTGATCCTATCTGCGAAAGTAGGCGGTGCAAGCATATGTCGCATCTTGTACCATTGAAAATAAAACACCCCCCACCCCCAACTTTCCAGTTTGAAAATCTGGTGAACGAATAATTATAGTACGGGAACAAACTAGAAATATGCACAAGCAGTAAATGCATAAGGCTAGAGGCGACAAAGCTAACAGTCGCCACCAAGTAATGCAGTTTATCGTTGATGGAAGTAGTCGGGCACAATAGCGGGCACTGTAAGTTGGCTATCCGTACGTAGAATTATTTCAACAGATCACGTGTACTGGTCATATTCAATACCACGACTCAAGCGTTGTACAAATAAAATGCATTTCTCACGAAAAACAAAGCTTACACTATTGCAGACTACATATAATTTATAAAGGGAGTCGCCGTGGCAGAGCAGCTAGGCACTAACCGTGGATCGGAAGGTCGTGGGTTCGCTCCGTAGCAGAGCCGGACTTTTTCAAAATGACCTTGGCTCCCAGGTCGACCCAGCCTTGAGTGGGTACCGGGTGCAGTCCCAGAAAGTAAGGGTGGCTGGCGTGATGCTGACCACATTACCCATCTTGTGCCGATTAGTCTATAAAAATATAGGTCTAGCCCTATATGCCCTTCACGCCTAAAGGCGTGGAAAGGGATCCTTTAAATTTTTAAGAAACTTTTTATAAACTAAAAAGATCTTTTTTGTTGTTCTTTTCTGCACAGTACAGAGACAAACAGATGTGGGAGATATTTCAAGCCTCACTCAGATGTGATGCTTTAATCGCCAATGCGACAAAGCCGAACGATGGAGGTAAAAGTTAAAGTCATATTCTAAAAGCAGTACATAAAATTTGCATTTCTTCTTTATTACTTTGACATTTATGAGGAGAAAATTAAAAGATCAATGCATCTTAAATAGTCACAAGGCAAAAGACGAGTAAGTCAGGTTGTGTAGTGACAGAAGGGACGATATCAGAACTTAGCTGTGAACCAAAACACAACGTACCAACAACCCTTTTAGGACAATAGATTATAATGAAGGAGAAGAAGAAGAAGAAGAAGAAGAAGAAGAAGAAGAAGAAGAAGAAGAAGAAGAAGAAGAAGAAGAAGAAGAAGAAGAAGAAGGAGAGATAGAAGAAGACACAGGTACAAAACTCGTTTTATATCGTACCAAACGACCGCACAAATTAAATTCAAAGCAAAATTTTCATTCTGTAAGGACTCAAACAATAAACATATGACACAACTGATTACGAAGCAAATTTCGCTGTATTGCATTCACGCATTACTACATAATTGTCATCAATACAAAATGAAGCAACCTGTTGGGAACAGGTAAAAAAGTCAGAAGAGAAAATAGATTATCACGGCCTGGAGAGAATAATACACCTGGGTGTGACCAGAGGACCTGGATGGTATACTACTCTGAGAGGAAAGGTAAGATGGACATATAATCCTAATGTACCATTAGTATTGTCGCTGACTGCAGAAGACAGGGATAAAGTGCATATGGGAATGCCCGAAGTGCTGTGATGTTTTTCTAGACTCAGCTCAACTCAGCCTAATTGAACAGAAATGACAACAAATAAATTTACTTCACATGCCATTGTATTATAAAGACACGCCTCTAAAAACAAAATTTAAAAAAAAATTCAGATGTTTACTGTAAAATCTAAAAGTTCACTCTACTTATTTACAGTGGTGGGAAAAGATCAAAGAAATTAGCTGGTATTCAGCATCCTTAGCATCTATAGACTAAAAAATACAACTTTTTTGCGTCATAAATAGTCTAAGGCTGCATGCAAAAGATCATTGCGATCCAACAGGCAGTCTTCGAGAAAATTGCTTGCAAGTGTGCTTACCAATTGTTGAACGAACTATAGAACTGGATTTATAGTCAGCACACGCTGAGTGGAATATTGAAGATGGAATTCGAACACTTATGAGGTTTAACTAATTAGCTGAAGCCTGCAGTAGGAAAAGGCGTAGAACATTATGCGCGCGCATGTGTGTGTATGAGTGCATGTGTGTGTGTGTACGTAGGTATGTATGTATAATGGAGCCAGTAACGAACTCATGTCCAGCTCTGCCGTTCTGCACACTAGGTCGCCTTTTATTAATGCTAAGCCAGGCTGATCCACGTTGTAAATAGGCGGAGCTGTGACAGAGTTCGTTACTAGTTCCGTTATATTATATATAAATGTGTTTTTCATGTGGGTTCCGGGACCCCATAGTGGGGAGAACAAGATCAGACCACTACCTCCACGAACCAGCGTGCCGTAGGAGTCTACAAGTTGGGAACTTTCTTTGAATTCGGAGTGCATCTGCCGAAGTGGCAAGGAACAACCAGCTGCGCACAAATAAGCCAGTAAAACGGATGTACACGCAAAGCTGAGACCCTGGCACAAAGCTAAAGTCTAAATAAACTAAACCCCCCTTCCCCCAACCCAACATGTATTCGATAAAGAAGAATGTTTTCTTAACTCAAATTTAAAAATGGGTGATGAAATATTATATATGTGTGTGTGTGTGTGTGTGTGTGTGTGTGTGTACATACACACATACACACACACACACATATATATATGTGATATAATTTTAAATATTATATTATTATAAATAGATTTTTAACAGCATATGTACAAACTGCTTATGAAAACAAACAAACACAAACTTTTTGGGGAGGGGGATGGTCTTTCTGCTTATTGCGTTAAAAAAGGATTAAAAGTATTTTATTTAAAATTGCGCACATACACACACACACACGCACGTACACACACATAAAGATAGTAAAACGGATTGTCAAAAAATACAGCTAAACTCATTTTGAAAATTGTTTGACACCCCCTCCCCCACCCCTTTTTGTTTTAAAAACCAACTAACCCCCCCCCCCTCCCCCTTTTTCCACCCCCACTTTGGAGACCACACTGTCGTATGGTGCCAACTTGTCCATTGCTAGCATTGTGCTGTGAACCTACGTGTATGTGTACAATATCTATTGCTTTATTTCTAGGATTGTACTGTGAACCTGTGTGTACGTATGTGCGTACAATATCTATTGTTTTATTTCTAGGATTGTACTGTGAACCTGTGTGTACATGTATGCTTACAATATCTATTACTTTATTGCTAGGATTGTACTGTGAACCAGTGTGTACATGTATGCGTACAATATCTATTGCTTTATTGCTAGGATTGTACTGTGAACCTGTGTGTACATTGTTGCGTACAATATCTATTGCTTTATTGCTAGCACTGTACTGTGAACCTGTGTGTACATGTATGCGTACAATATCTATTGCTTTATTGCTAGGATTGTACTGTGAACCTGTGTGTACATGTATGCGTACAATATCTATTGCTTTATTGCTAGGATTGTACTGTGAACCTGTGTGTACATGTATGCGTACAATATATATTGCTTTATTGCTAGGATTGTACTGTGAACCTGTGTGTACATGTATGCGTACAATATCCATTGCTTTATTGCTAGGATTGTACTGTGAACCTGTGTGTACATGTATGCGTACAATATCTATTGCTTTATTGCTAGGATTGTACTGTGAACCTGTGTGTACATGTATGCGTACAATATCTATTACTTTATTGCTAGGATTGTACTGTGAACCTGTGTGGGATAACGTGACCTGCTGGCCTAATTATGTGAGGGCAGGCGAGAAAGCAACACAGCCATGCCCTCCATATGTTCAAGGATTGAATCCTCTCGGTGAGTGATTTTATATAAATAAATACACACATAATCCATCAACTAGTTCTTTACAAACTTGCGCAAACGATTACCGTCTCTATCATTAGTTATCCAATGTACCATAACGAGCAGAAGCAGTGTTTTTTTTTTTTTTTTTTTTAATAAACAGTTTTTCATCTAAGAAATTCTATTCTGTATAATTAACATCTCAATGATGAGAATCAAACCGGCACAAATCTAGGAAATCCCGGACAAACCGTACAGGCATACAGCTCAGTTGTATCGGGGAACCACACGTGGTGGCTAGAGGTTTGTGGGGGGGGGGGGGGGGGTGTCTGGTAATAAATACACATTTATCCATCCATCTATGAGAAGCAAAAATCGACCACGTTCATCCTACTGCGAGCAGTATAGGTTATACGTGTGGCCTGATTTCTTTGTGTCAATTTTATTGACTAACAAATAGTAATTGCATCAAAACGAGTGGCTTGGACCGGTACTCTAGTACCTGGTAATCTGGTAATCCTAGTTTCAGCTTCATAGCAAACGGGTCACCCCACAGTTGCTCCGCTCCTGTGCCAACGAAAAACAAACGCAGCTCACAGTGTCACGCCATGCACTCAACTCAGAAGCTGAGTACCTGGTGAGGGTTGTTGGGGAGGGGGCTGGTATGTAATATATAGACACACACACACGCACAGAAACACATATAGTCATACATGTACAAAAACACCACACACACACACACACACACACATACACACACACACACACACACACACACATATATATATATATATATATATAATAAACACGTCTGCACTCCCACATGGAAATATAAACACACACGCAAGCACGCCCATGTGGCAATGCATGCATACACGTTCTGCTTATGTGTATATGTATGTACACACATACACTCCAGAGAGCCACCGTGGTGCACCAGCCAGACGCTCGCTGGACTTTTTTCCCCTTAAAAAATGACCCTAGATTCCATGTGGATCTAGTCTTGAGTAGGTACTAGTGTTGTATTTGACATACCCTTTAGTTGTGACCATTTCGTATTATTTGCACCTTTCTTTACTAGTTTGGGTATTTTGGTTTGTATATGTGAGATTTTCTCAATATCTACTACTATAAAGGGATAGTTGTCAATACAAAAAAAAAAAAAAAAAAAACCTCTGTCTGCTTTCGGATTTGAACCCATCGACTTCCGATCCACAGGCCAGCATCAAGCCGCTACACCGCTTGAATATAATAACCTATCTAAAGTCTACAGAATATGGAGAGGCAAGCAGAGGTAAAATATCATCCATGGAGTGTTGATTAGTATTTTCATATACGCTATACAAGGGTCTTCGTCAGCGCAGTAGATAAGAGACAAGTGTTCTTCAACCTTTTAACTCTCGCCGCCCACCAAAATGTGAACATTCTTTCTCCGCCCACCTGATACTAAGCAAACACGGAACAGAAATAAATGTATATAGCATATTTTGTGTGTGTTAAATCCGATATAATAAAACTACAGCTTCTGCTTAAAGGAGAAAATTTTTTAATTTGTGGCAAGAGAACAGTTTCTGTTATTGCAAGCGCTACAATGATATCTATTTGATATCTCAATGTGGTTTTAGTCTTTTCACACAAAAAGGAAACCCTTGAGGTGTTATTTCTAATGCATTAATTCACTAGAAGAGAATAGCCACCTATCCTACCTCGTTACATGATAAAGCAAAATTATTTGGCGGCCTACAAGGACTTCTTCACGTGCCACTAGAGAGCCTTGGCCCACAGGTTGAAAAACACTGATTTAGACTATTAACAAGCCTAACTTTATTTCAGAGACGGCTGTACGTACATGCACAGAGGACGGCACGTGGGAGAGACACTCGCACAGCAACAAAACATGGACAAACTTCGAGAGTTGCCTCGGGACTTCAACAGTTCCAGCAATTATAGAGGTCAGTATGGGATTTGCTTTGCTACTCTTTCGGTCATAGGAAAATCCTTAGTGACTATTGCTTATGTGATTTCCTTCTAGAATATAATGTGCTGGTTTATATTTAAATCAATATTTTAATTCAGCCCATCTCGACGACTCCGAGACTTGGTGGGAAGTCCTTGCAAAAGTCCAGTTTTGTAGGGGTGTTAGGGTTGAAAATAAACACCGTTAAATACTAACCCTAACCCGCCTATAGAACTTTCGCGGGAACTCCGCATGAAATCTCGGAGTCCCCGAGAGGGATGAACTAAGAGAAATGTATACAGGTTCCCCTCCCCTCCTGCTGAACTTACTTCGGTTAGTTTGACGTTAGTCTCCACAGACCCCGCCTATATACACACTAGCTCATTTCTGATTGGTAGTTCCTGATTTCGCGCATGGTTACTGGAGTGTTCCGCAATGCCGTTGATATCGCGTGTTGTATATTTCAGCACGCCAGCGCTTTTAACACTCCAAAAACATGGAGAGACTGGGTCTAACACAACCACCCTAGAGAGTGCTGCAACCTATGTCACAAGTATTCATTTTCTCTGAATGAAAACGTAAATGTAAGACATCGCAGAAACCAAACAACAGAGCGGGACACACCCGTGACCTTCAGGAAAGCTGACCAGCCCAACACACTCGTGAATGAAAAGGGACCTACTCTATTTGGGGATACTAACGTCGAACTAACCCATACTTCTCTGAACTCTAGAGCTCATTAGCAGGAGATTTTTGATACTAGTACACAGCAGCCCTCGTCACCTCCTCAACCATCTTCCACAAGCACTAGAGTTCATGAGCACGAGAGTGCTAATAAATCGTGATCATCTGCCGCTCTGCACCCACCCCCCCCCCTCCCCCTCTCGTTTCTCTCTTTTTTCCCCTTTCGTACAATCCTCACCAGGATTTAGAGTTCAGGTCTAAGCCACTCGTTTTGATGCAATTACCACTTCTTTGCCCACACATGGAGCTAAAAGAAACCAGACCACAATTAAAACCGATACTAGCTTGCACGTGAGACGATTTTTATTTTGTTTAATTTTCATAAATCTATGGATAGAAAGATTTTACTCCTCTTTATACAGTCATCAGCTGCATAGTAGTGCAGATAAACTATGGCTAGTGTGGTAGTTACCAGTGCCCTAGTGGTCACTTCTGTGGGGACTGAGATTTTTCAATTTCAAGATGGTGTGATAAACCTTTAGGTAGCACTCAAGAGGGAACAAACTCATCGATCTTCGTCCTCACCCGCATAAGACTGCAGCTTAAAGTTACGGGTGTCACAAGTATAACATCTTAAAAGTTTGAACGGGGTATCTGCTATCTGCTTTGTTTGTTTATCGTCCGGATTGTGATTTTTCAACCGTAGGATGCTACGGTGAATATATATGTCTGTCTGTCTGTCTTTTTTCAACCCGCCAATAATATAGATTTTGTTTATTTGTTTTATCTGTCTGTCTCCTGGCCCGTCGGTCTTTTGTCTCTCTGTCTATTCTTAACCCACCGAAAATAGACAGTTCGTTCCTTCGTTCGTTTTATCTGTCTGTCTCCTTTCCTATCTGTCTGTTTGAATGCCTGCCTGTCTGGACCTCCGTTGTCTGTCTATTCATCCAGCCATCCATACATCTGCCTGTTTGTCTGGTATTTTGCAATAATTCACTCCGAGATTGACTGACTGACTTTCTACCCCACCAGGACATCACACAAGCGATAAACACCCGATGACACAATGTGCCACCATGTGGGTGAGGATCACCGTGGAGAGGTCCCAGAAACCGCGTTCAGCCTTGAGGCCATATTTGTGGCCAGGCTATATTGTGACCACCGTCAAAAGCCAGAGTAGGGTTTCAAATAACGAAAAATGTCATCCTATAAAGGACGGGAAGTAGATAACATAAATGGAAACTCCGAGACTTATTTTTACCTCCATATAGGAGAATTTATGGGGCTGAATGTTTTCGAGACAAGGCGTCCGCCTCGAGTGCTGGAGGTCAAGGATTCAGACCCTGGTGTAGACTGGTTTTTTTTTTCACGTGGACTTCTAGTAATTTTCCATGGTCTCTGGGTAGTAAGGTCAGGCGCCCGTGTGTAATCTGGCGCACGTAAAAAAAAAATCCCTTGGCAGTTGGAAATCAAAAAGATTGTCTTAACAACGCTGCCCTAGCAAAATTTTGAGTTAAAATCTACCCAAAGTATTTCAGGATCATCGCCGGGGCTACGGAGTTCGTGCGCTGCACTGAGAATTTTCGGACTCGGGCTTGAGTTAGAAGTAGAACGGATCACATATGGGTTACTACCCTTGTGCCATGATGTTGAACCGTGGTTAAAATAAAATAAAATAAAGTTAATCATATTATCTGTTGGTGAAGTGATCAATACCGTAGCCTCGCGATCTGAAGGTCTAGAGTTCTTTCCCCTCTGCTTTAAATCGTCGCTGGAACTACGGAGTTAATGGGCTGTCAGGCACTCAGCTGTTTTGCCGAGAAAGACTGGGGCATTATTAGATAAAACCTTATGTAATGTAGCAGATCCTTATTCCTTTAAACGTATGAAACCCTATGTCAGTGTGTTTATAGCCCTAAGTGACTCAGTCGGTATTTTTATTTTTCATGGCAAATCTTTAACAACTTCCGTTGCCTTTCTGAGACATTCTTATCTGCCATATGGCGATCTTCCA
>CAJHNH020002912.1:0-55000 GCA_905116865.2 Candidula unifasciata
TTATAGTGTCCTGAATGTTTTTTCGGCACGTGTGTTTCAATGTTTTAAAAACCTAAATGTTGTTGTTGCCATGAAAATTTAATGAACTAATCATGTTTTGAAATCAAAAAGCGTGAAGATAACTTTGGCAATTTCTTTCACGTGTGGTTAATGTCGAAACTCTGTATTACCATACAGTAACACACTGGAATGTGTTTTAACTATCGCGGAGGCTAAGCGGAGATGATCAGGAGGAGTAAATCCGATATTTGTTCTTGATTGCCCCAGACCTATTGTTAGCAGTCTGGGCGAGTCGATTGTTCCAAGCATAGATTCCAGAACTGGTTCTGTCGACTGATTGTCATTTGAGTCTGATTACGAGAGACGGCACCTGACGTAGAAGACCTTGACTATCATTACAGGGACGTGTAGAGGAAGGGCAGAAGATGTAACAGTTGGAATGTGAGACATAAAGCCCTTCCAAATTGGACAGGAGTGAATGTGAAGCATGAGGGAGAGATGAAATGCTTTATTTAAATAACATGTGCTTGATGTTAGTATAATATACATGCTTAGTGTACATATCTAGAGCAGATACTACAAATATGCGCTTGTTTCTTTCATTCTCCAGTTCCACATTGGGCAGGGACTAGTAGGGCATCCCATTATTTGCCGACCGTCGAGATGTAACGACCTGCAGGAAAGCAGTGAGGACGACAAACTGGAAAAGATAGGCAGGGTCTCAAGCCGAGAACATGTCCTGATGAGCTAAGTTATGTACAACTTTAATGTCACATCTATTTAAAACATCATCCCAACTCTACTAGCCTAAACAAGTTCATTTTAATTTCGATTTATTAAATAAATCTTTTTGATGTTGTTACACAGAGTTAAGTAAATTGTGTACTTAGGTTCAAGTGGTCTTGGTGCATATTAGTTACTTCAGCTAACAAATATTTAAATCACTTGATGGGGGCTTTTAAAGTAATGCCAGGAGAGGAGACCAGTCGCAGGGGTTTAACTGAGCACCTGGATTATATCACAGTGGGTGTGTATCCAGATATCTATCTATCCCTTCTCCTTTCTCCTGTGGATACAAGTACAGCAACTTTTCATTTCATGGAACGAAGCCACTCTCTGTTTTTTCTTGGCTATCCAGGACTGTCTAGGATCAACATAGCTTAGATAATAGTCCAGTTTCTCACGTGGGTGGGCATTGTTAAGGTTCAAACCCACACCCTCACTATATCAGTGTATTTACCCACGTGGGCGCGCGACAAGTAGCAGCAAGGTGAGTTGTAGTAATCGCAGTACAGCCGGCAATAATAGTAACTGTAGTAGTACTAGCAGTAGCAGCAAGGTGAGTTGTAGTAATCGCAGTACAGCCGGCAATAATAGTAACTGTAGTAGTACTAGCAGGAGCAGAAATGTTAGTAGTAATCGCAGTACAGCCGGCAATAGTAGTAACTGTAGTAGTACTAGCAGGAGCAGCAAGGTGAGTTGTAGTAATCGCAGTACAGCCGGCAATAGTAGTAACTGTAGTAGTACTAGCAGGAGCAGCAAGGTGAGTTGTAGTAATCGCAGTACACGCGGCAATAATAGTAACTGTAGTAGTACTAGCAGGAGCAGCAAGGTGAGTTGTAGTAATCGCAGTACACGCGGCAATAATAGTAACTGTAGTAGTACTAGCAGTAGCAGCAATGTTAGTAGTAGTAATCGCAGTACACCCGGCAATAATAGTAACTGTAGTGGGTACTAGCAGTAGCAGCAGCAACAGTAACAACATTAGTAGTAGTAGTGATTGTGATGGTGCTGGTAGTGCGTAGTAGCAGCAGCAGTGGGAGTAGTGGTAGTAATAGTGGATAATGATGCCGATGATGATCGCGCTACTGCTGATATAAAATACGGACAGAAGGATGACGAGAAAAGTAAAGTTAATGTTCAGGAGTTAGTGATGACAAACTTTCATTTTCTAAAATCTTGAAAGATCCATTTAAAATTCAGTATTCAGACTGACACCTTGTAGTTACCGACAAGAAAGCACACTGGCAGGAACGTGAAAATACGTTACTGGTAGCTTAACCACGATATGACAACTCTACTCACTCAACACGATACCCTTGTGGGTTAGTCCCCAGTCCAACCCCAGCTAATTCCTTCTATGATCGATGATCGTGTGTCCCATCAACGCAATATCTGTCACAACTAATGTGGATTTACTTCAGTATGGGAGCAAGTCCTTTACTTTCAGAACTGTGTTTCCGTTCTTGATGAAGACGTAATACGTGGCTTTGTCATTTTTTGTTTTTTTTTTTTTTTTTTTTCTGTAAAGAATTTTTCTTGAGATGTAATAAAACTAGCACATAAACATGTTAATGTCCTTTCAAATATACTTTGTTTATCGAACATTTAATGCTGGATTCATGTGTTTATAGATTAATCATTAGAAAAAGATAAAATCAAATAAACAAAAAGTACAGTCAGCATCACATTATTACAAACACAAACGTCAAGTGAATGTTGCGGCTAAAATACTTTTATGGACAAACTACCTGAATATACAATACTCCAAATATGAACAAGAACACATAACATTACTTAACTGAAGTATCTTCGAGAGAAATCATATCTCTGTTTGTTCAGTTGAAAAATCTAATACTCTTGTGACCACCGGATGATAGATTAACCAGCCCTATATGGTTGACACAGTTTATGTTTATTTAACGGATCAACATCATGGCACACGGGTCTAACCCATAAGTTCTCCGTCTTATTATCTCAAGCCTGAGTCTAAATAACCTTAGCACAGTGCACGAACTCTGTTGCACCGACCAGGATACTGAAATTTTTGGGTTGAGTTTTAACTCCAAAATTTGACTGTGCAGCTCTGTTAGGCTCTTTTCGATTTCCAGCTGCCAAAGGATTTTTTAAGGTGCGAATAAAAGGCACACGGGCGTCCAGACTTACTACCCAAAGACCAGGGGAAATTACTAGAAGTCCACGTGAAAAAATCCCATCCCTTGATAACCTGTGAAGTATTTCACATAATTTACTAACTCCGCAGCTGCAAAATACGATCCTTATAAATGACAATTTGCATCATACGCTGATAAAGGTTGTTACAGAAGGAATACTTTCCACTGAAACGAGAAGCAGAGTTGGTAGCTTCCCAACAGCACAGCTACAAAACGTCACAAGGTACGGTGTGAATAGAAAAGCCTTTCCAAACAAAATGCGGTTTGCGGACAGTGTTATGAGAGTAGCGGCGTGGAAGAGACCTTTACCTCATCCCGTAAGTTCCCTAAGACATTAGTGGCTCACTGTAGGCAACCTTCAATGTGCAGACGGCTCGGTCACATGTCCAATTGTCTTGCTGGACACCCACAGTGCGTGCCCAAACTCAAGACGTCATATTTAAACAAATCTCTTAAAAAGTACTATATGAATCAACACGAATGTTTGCAGATGACCTTTCTTTTCACATCTCCTTATCATTCTATAATTTACAATTGCGGAGATGCTGCTGTTTTTTTTAAGCAGCAAATTAATTTGATCTTTTTTTTTTTTTTGGTTAATAATTTATGTACCTCTGGAAAATAGAATATACAGTAATCAACACACATGTTGAGATTTTTTAGAAATCACTTCCCAGGTGAAGCGATGTATGGTAATTATTTTGACAGCCTATTCCCCGCTTAATTGAAAAATCCCGAACTCAAGGGAGATATGCTGGAGATGACCATCTGAGAGTGAAGCGTTGATAAAACTCAAACAATGTTTTGTTTTGGAAAGGTCCCTCTTATTCAATTCACTCCTTACTTTAAGCATGCTGACTGTTGCTTTGAACGGGGCTCCCTCCCCCCTCCCCCCCCCCCCCAACATACCAAAGCAATAAACAAATGCAAAATGAAAACTATATGTTTATTTGCACTAAACCAAATTATTTTAAGGATGGGATTATAAGCAGGTTGCATGCCCAATTGCAACATCTTACACAGAATCAGTACTGAGTTACAGATGTTTGAAGGGCGGTAGGATTTCTGGAGCGGACTATAGAAGGTAGGCTTCATTAGGTTAATCTGCGTTCAAAAAGTGAAGAGATGATGGATACTATTCTGTTGGAACGTTCTCAGGGTAGAAATAAGAAAAAGAATTGGGGGGGGGGGGGAGGGGGGGAGGGAATGGAAATAAAAATAACGGTAGCAGGTGGAGACATTGGCAAAAATAAACAGAGGATAGTAGTTTGGCAAATATGAACTGAAGATAGGAAGATTATAACAGTTCGTATCCGTATCATAGGTCATGTGACAATCTCATTGTGAGTGTTTCGAAGTAAACAGTTTTATGTTCCATATGTCCCGTGGCAGATACCCTCACAGTGACTGCTTTAAAATAAACAGTTCGTATGTTTCATAGATCTCGAAATGACTGCTTTAAAGCAAACAGCTCGTATGTTTCATGTGTCCTGTAGCAGATAATCCCACACTGCTTTAAAGTAAACAGTTCCCAACGGTTTCATGTGTCCAGTGATAATCTCGCAGTGACTGCTTTAAAGTAAACAATTCACAACTGTTTCATGTGTCCAGTGACAATCTCGCAGTGATTGCTTTAAAGTAAACATTTCAAAAACTGTTTCATATGTCCAGTGACAATCTCGCAGTGATTGCTTTAAAGTAAACAGTTCCCGACTGTTTCATGTGTCCAGTGACAATCTCGCAGTGATTGCTTTAAAGTAAACATTTCAAAAACTGTTTCATATGTCCAGTGATAATCTAATGGTTATTGCTTAATTTTCTAAAGGTATAACTACATTTTTCTTAGTGTTTGGTGTAGGAGAACCTAGCATATGATACCACAACATCCAGCTTAAGAATGGAGGTGGAGGCGGTCACTGCAGCTTTCCGCTAGTCAGAGAACACGACACACACACATCGTGATTGTAACTGACTCAGAGAGCATTCTAAGGAAGATCAAGACAGGCATGCTTCGTGCAGAGTGACATGCTTCGCTGCGGAGGACATGGGTGAGAAGTATTGTCTGGATTTTTTCACCGGGGCACGCCGGTGTTTTGGGAAATGAACAGGTGGACAGACTGGTTGATCTGCACAATTTGGTAGAATACTGATACATGATAAGGCAGACGTGGTTAGTGCCTTGTGGGAGAGCTTGTACAGTTCAGAGGAGCACATGGATCGCCAGTCTGGTGGGGGAAGGGACGAGAGGTTCTGGTAGATGCTCGAGGCTCAAAGGAAAGGTAAGACTGACGTTTAATCAGAATGCTACCGGCACCATTAGTATCGGAACACTTCACTGGCTGCTGAAGATGGGAATGGAGCGCTTATGGGAATTCCCCGAGTTCTAAGATGTCGAATCTTGATTCAAATAAAATCTCCAAAAATCTTTGTGTTTGAATGAACAAAGTTGTTGTCTAAATCATGGAGGGGTGGGCTGTTGTATAACTAACTATTCAAGGTTGTCAATTACTAGTTTGTCCTTCCTGTCTGAAGGTTATCAAGTTCACCGCAATACACTTGAGTAATGGACCCTTTCCCACACCTTTAGGTGTCTTAGGCATACTGGGTTAGGCCTAGATTTGTTCCAGACCAATCGGCACTCGATGGGTGATGTGGTTCACACCACGCTGTTGACGCCCACGACGTTTTCAAAATCAACGCAAAGCGATCTGCTGCCAAAATGTTTGCAGATACGCTGAACCCCGCTTATTTCTCAGCGTGAATAAAACAAAGTCGCGACACTTGGTGTAATATAGTTTTGTTTTTCTCCTTCTGCGCTCATCTTCACAATGCTGCTTGGTACAGTTTTTGTGGTTTACAGCTAGGCTGCGATATCCACACTTTTTGACCCAACGCATCCTTTTTCAGCAACTAATTTATTCGTTTCTTTTAAAGGCATACTTGGTAGGGGCAGTTGTTCTAAGGCCCCCCCCCCCAACCCCACTCACTTTCCACACCTTCCAATGTTATCACTGAACCCCACACGAGATGGTGTGATATTAAACACGCCGAGAATTGGCCTCGTGAAGTGCTCGGATGCTTAAAACATGCAAAGGTCCTACACATATGGAGATTAGGGATGTGATCAGAAGCAGCGTTATTCAGACTGCTTTCAAAGATTGATTGTGTATTCTCATAACCATTTACCGGTAGCTGGATCGATGGCAGAAGTCACATCAATCGTGAGCTTCGACTGACTTGAATGAGAGGACACAGCTGGTCTACCCAGAAAGAAACAATACGAATCAATGATCTCTTTGTGTGTATGTGTTTTGTGCAACAAACAACCAACAGAACCGATCACGCAATCAGACAATGGTCCGCACATAAACAGGCGTCAGACAACAGCGCATTTAACCAACCTAGTTGTGAAAGAATAAAAGAATAGAAAGCTAGAAAGGTGAGTCAACATTTCCATCTTACTATGAAGGAACAAAAACAGTCAAAAAAAAAAAAAAATGAAATAATCGTCCGGAAAGGTACTCCGTTTGATAATTAAAAAAAGATAACCCTCCAAGTACAGGACACGGTGATTTCATCTTATTGTTTTTATATTATTTATATATTATTCTTTCTTTCTTTCTTTCTTTCTTTCTTTCTTTCTTTCTTTCTTTCTTTCTTTCTTTCTTTCTTTCTTTCTTTCTTTCTTTCTTTCTTTCTTTCTTTCTTTCTTTCTTTCTTTCTTTCTTTCTTTCTTTCTTTCTTTCTTTCTTTCTTTCTTTCTTTCTTTCTTTCTTTCTTTCTTTCTTTCTTTCTTTCTTTCTTTTTTCTTTCTTTCTTTCTTTCTTTCTTTCTTTCTTGCTTGCTTGCTTGCTTGCTTGCTTGCTTGCTTGCTTGCTTGCTTCTTTCTTTCTTTCTTTCTTTCTTTCTTTCTTTCTTTCTTTCTTTCTTTCTTTCTTTCTTTCTTGCTTGCTTGCTTGCTTGCTTGCTTTCTTTCTTTCTTTCTTTCTTTCTTTCTTTCTTTCTTTCTTTCTTTCTTTCTTTCTTTCTTTCTTTCTTTCTTTCTTTCTTTCTTTCTTTTTTTTCGTTCTTTCTTTTTTTCGTTCTTTCTTTCTTTCTTTCTTTCTTTCTTTCTTTCTTTCTTTCTTTCTTTCTTTCTTTCTTTCTTTCTTTCTTTCTTTCTTTCTTTCTTTCTTTCTTTCTTTCTTTCTTTCTTTCTTTCTTTCAGTCGTGTTTTCTTGTTGTACTTTAGTTCGTCTGCTTATTTTGTGTGTGTGTCCAGCAGTCTAAACCTGTTAACATTTGAGTGCAACAGAAGTGCAGTTGATGTGGATAATTCACAGAACAAACTGAGCAGATAGAAAGGCCTACGAAGGTTGTCTTCCCAAAACAGGTGGAAACCAGTATATTGAGGAGATCAATCAGACATGACAGTTTTTGCAACGTAACAAAAAGCAAACTGGAAAACTTAATGACAATGTGCCAACTTGACGGGAAAAGAGGGCGGATTACAATAAATGACATGACTAGAAAAAAAGAAAAAAACGGATCTGATAAAGAAAGACCTTTCTCTGGAATAATGAAGCATAGATCTTCACCCTTGTAGACAAGACACATAAAGATGTTAACTTTTTGTCTAGTTGGTATGTCAGATCAAAATCAAGTAATTATTTTTTATTTGATCTCATAAAGGATAAACTACCGGCGTCCTATTCAACCCTGCAGTAGTATAACTGCTATTGGCCTTTTCTCTTATCAGCTTATGAGTTTGTCAATTCCTGTCCCACAAGCTGTTATCACCCTCATTGTATGCTCATGTAGCCGGATTTGTAGCCTCCGGACTAAGAAAGGCTAATATTAGCTGTTCGTTGAATGTGTAATGAGCCCTCGTGTCGGATTCTTTCACAAATTTAATAGAAAGTTTGTCGATTCATTCATCTGTTGTATTCTGTGCGCACAGCGTGACAAAGAAATCAAGGCCAAGCGATCCGAGATGTTTGAATTCTTTAAGAGTTCAGCGATGCAAGGCGGGTGGGCCTGGCGCTAAGATCCCACCACCTGCTGTCTTCGCAAGCTGTCATTAGTTTTATCGCCTTTGATGTTTCTACTTGTTAGACATATTGGGTTGTGATTATCGTTCGTACAAGTCGCGAGTTGGGGAAGTTTGCGGCGTTGTGCGATCTAACTGAACAGCGGGGCAAAAAAAGTAAAGGTTATAACGGAGTGTTCAGGCAGCACTGAGGAGGATAATTATGTCATTAAAAATCGTTCTCTGGTTGACAAAGTCTTAGGTCATCATCATCCTCATTATCCTCATTACCTTCCTCGCAATCATCATCATCACCCCATCATCATCATCTGTTTCTTGGCGTTACAAGTCACACAGAGGGCACAGTCTAGTTCTGCATCTATCCCTAGCATATTGTATAATTAAAATTGGCTCCCTGGTCGACAGAGTTTGAAACCATCATTCACATTGCCATCATAAACATTATCTTTATCATCTTTGTCACTGATAAACATAATCATCACCCTTCTCACCATCACCTTTTTGTGTCACTCACAGTCGTGTTCTTTACCTTTATTCACCTCGCTCATATTTCATCGTTGACCATTGCTTCCTGGTCAACAAAGCCCTAAATCAACACATCCATCGTGATCTTCACCACTCCATCATCATCACAATTGCCATCATCTTTTTATGCCGTTATTGTCACCCAGGACTGGCAGTCTAGTCCTCACCTGGTTCTACCCGGTGTAATCCTTTTGATATCCTTATTTCATGTTGTCTTCAGGGTCACGTCTATTTAACCTGTTACTGGTGTCTTGTTACTGAAACTTAAGGTGGGTATCATTAAATGGTTTGGGGTGTAAAGGCAGCCGGCAACACGTTTATCATTTTACCCATCGAGTGCCCTGTATGTTTTAATATGAATATGCATCTAGTATCATAGTGCCCCAGCCCTTACCCCAGTCCTGCGTTTAAATTATAAGTGACGGACATTCTCAGTGTGCGGAAGTGATAGACAGGCCCAATGTGCCACAGTGACATGCAGGCTCAGTGCGCCGAAAATGACGGGCAGGCTCAATGTGCCAAAGTGATAGACAGGCCTTGTGTGCCGAAGTGACGGACAGGCGCAATGTGCTGAAGTGAGAGACAGGCCTAGTGTGCGGAAGTGACGGACAGGCTCAGTGTGCCAAAGTGACGAGCAGGCTCAATATACCTGTGTCGGACAGGTTCAATGTGCCGAATCTTTCATTATCTGGCCCACCGGTCCGAGAATAAAAGAGTTAATTAGAGAGTTGTCTAGAATAGATCCACTGCCTACCCACAAGCATGTCGTAAGAGTCGACTAACTGGGAGCTTCCTTTGAAGTCGGAGTGCATCTGCCTGAGAGGCAAGGAACTAACAGTCTGCATTAAAGTGAATCAGATCTGTAAAACTGATGTACACGCAACACTCATGTTGTGCAGTAGGACTGCAGTTCAGAAGTGGACGAACAACCAGAACTTTCCACCAGAGTGTACAGTTGGTGAACGCGAAGAAGAAGAAGAATTGTCTAGGTGACAATGAGTTCGGTTTTAGCCAAGATACATTGTTGAAGGCAACACTAGCACTTGACACGGAGTTAAAAGTGATAACTCAAACTCAGTGGGTCCTCTTCTTCTTCTCTCTGCTCTTGGAATGCCTCGCGGCACAGTCGGTGATGTATCAATTACCTGAGCCAGGTGAAACTGAAGGTTTTGACGGATGTATTCTCCCAAACTAGTAGCGACGTGAAAGAACCAGGCGTCAGCAGCATAGAACAAGGATAATGGGGCTGTCTTCTGTTGGCGAAAACTAAATGAACACGAAATATAACTAGGACGGGAAATGAAAGGAAAGAAGTTGAGGACACAAGTCTCAATTGGGAACTGAAGCGTTCAGGATGTTAACAATGAAGCTGTCGCTATCGTGTTGTTGCTTTCACAACCTGATGACATTAATGAAGGACATTTAGATCACCAGATCATGTTTCAGTCACTGAACGTGTGTTAGAGCAGATGTTGAGCCTATGGCAGGGTTTCTCCCTACGCGGAGATGTCGAGTGTCGTTGGCCCACGCACAAATGCGTCTAATTTGATTGCCTTCATGAGACACCGAAGTGTTAAAACTGGTCGCTGACCACAATTATAATCGAAGCTGTTCTTAATAGAGTTAAACATAGTCAATTTTCTTTCACCAAATTAACAACTACAAAAGTTACAAGAGGTCTGAAGGTCTGATTTCATTACACATATTTTCTCAAAAGAATGCCTAACCACCTGTCGAGAATGTCGCACACAGCACGAACACAGAAGCTCTAGAAACTACCCGCTTGAATCTCCGTAAAATAAAACTGCATTTGTGAACTAAAGATTCGTCTATGAAACTAACCTGCAGCCTCCAGAGCGACAGGCAAACGGCATGACTGCTTCACCTCAGAAACCTCCTTGGTGGCTTGAATGAAGTGTCTATATTAGTTTAGTTTTTGTGTGTGTGTGATGCCGTGTGGTATTCATCCCGAAACAAAGCAATAGTCATGGTATGTAAAATAGGGCTTCTACCCGACGTACACACACCACTTCTTCTGCTACTTCTTTGTTAATTCTGGCTAGGGCGGTTTTGTTTCCCCTTTCTCGTACATGAACCTTAGTCTAATCGACAAACGACGTGTCTTCATGCCATACATCCAACATCAGCACGGCATTCTTTGGAAAACTCCCGTCTTGACCACCGCATAATTCCTTGTTCTCTTACCTCTTCGGTTTCAAATAAGTAATCTTCCGTGTGGGTTCCAGGTCCCACTTTTAGGGTAAACAAGAAAAGACCCACTGCCTGCTCAACAAGCATGTCGTAAGAATCAAATAGTTGGGACCTTCCTTCGAAGTTGAAGCGCATTTGTCTCAGAGGCAAGGAACAAAAAATGTACATGCTGATAAATCAGAAGTATTAAATGCAACACTCAGGTTTTGAAGCAAGACTAAGTCTACACGTGGACGAATACCCAGAACTTTCCTTCGGAGTTTACAGGCGGTGAACGCGAAGAAGAAGAAGAAAGAATAAGTACTAAATTTAATATCTATCGATACCACTCAGATGTGTTAAGGTCTTAAGGAGTTGAGTACAGAACCAGAAAAAACTTTGGCGTAGATACAGAAACATGGAAGAGAGTCTCTGCTGTGCTATATTTGTAAACAGAAGTGCAAACGGACTGATGCTCTGTATAAACTACAGTCAGTAGATGCTGAGACCCGTCTGATCTGGCACATGCCGAAACTGACAGAGATTGTCTCTCTCGCACTGGACTGTTGATCCATCAGCGGTACACTTTTATAGCCATGCAGGACTGACAACAGGCCTACAGGATCCTAGCATCAAGAGACACTGAGGTGGATTACACAAGACGCACAGCGGATTAGAGGTACGACGTGCGTATCTAACTAGAGCAGTTACTATGTGGATTGTTGTCAAACAAACAAAACACACAAAAAAAGGGTGGTAGATGATAAATTCGCTCCCTGAACATGGGATAGTGTTCCAGTTGTGCGATCTACTCTAACAAGTGCATGAAACAGTGGATGACCTATTTGTTAGATCGTGGGAAACTTCAACTATCAGCCTGGAAACTAGAGTTAAATTATCATACAGAAAACAAGAGGGAGAGAGAGAGAGAGAGAGAGAGAGAGAGAGAGAGAGAGAGAGAGAGAGAGAGAGAGAGAGAGAGACATACAGAGAGAGAGAGAGAGGAGAGAGAGAGAGAGAGAGAGACAGACAGACAGACAGACAGACAGACAGACAGACAGACAGACAGACAGACAGACAGACAGACAGACAGACAGACAGACAGACAGACAGACAGACAGACAGACAGACAGACAGACAGACAGACAGACATAAAATGAGAGAGAGATAAACAATGTAACAATGGAATTAGAGAAAATATGGTCAGAGCGACAAACAGATAGAGAGAACTACATAATAGAACTACAACAATGAACAGGAGGATCAGTGTCAATAAATCAACGAAAAATAGAACAGCCTTAAAAGCAACTCATAACAGTGAATTAACGCCTGAACTAGGAGGGACAACAACACTTGGAGCAGACCATCATTTTCATCTGAGGCCAGGGAAAGTAATCGACGGCAATTTCATTCATTAATTCCACGAAGGATCAGTCAGTTTAGTGACTCAGCGGTGAATCAGACCGACTCCAAGCGGAACAGTGGAATAACACTGGGCGACACTATCTGAATCACACCGACTCCAAGCAGAACAGTGGAATTTTTTGTTTGTTTTAGTATCCAGAAGCCATGAGTTGTTAACCCTTAGGCTCGGTATTATGTATATCGCAACCGTTCGGCCTTGATTCCATTGTAAATACCGTAGATCTGGGAGAAATGTGGCTTTCTGCTTACCCCCGGGAGTAAACCCGGACCACAAGGAGTTCGTCACCCGGTCACCGCGCAATCCGGTTTAGCCAACTACGCTAGAGAGCCGGGCCAACAGTGGAATAACACTGGGTGACACTGTCCGTGATATGAATGCTCTTCAACTAGTTACGTATCTGATGATGTGATTTTCATCTGAATGCCGTGACTGAAAAATAAACCCCATATGGATACTGTTGCTGCTATTGTTGTTGTTGTTGTTGTTGTTGTTGTTGTTGTTGTTGTTGTTGTTGTTGTTGTGAGCCGTAGTTGTGTAGTGGCTGGATGATCGCTTGTCAATCCAAATGTCATGGGTTCGAATCCACATTCAGCGGATTGTGTTTTTTTTTTTTTCAACACTAACCTTTACTACCAACTCGATCCAGCCTAACAAGACTACCAGGCAATATTCTGGGAGGTAATTCGGCATGGAACACGATATGAGTTGACCATATATATAACCTAACAAGGGCTGATTGGGCTATAGAAATACCAGCCTAGCGTCATATGTCCAATGAGCCAATGGCGTAAAAGAATTCTTTAATTGACTGTTCCTAGTATCTTTATTATTGTGAATCTGCTGTCTTTTCTTCTTCAAGTTCACCGGCTGTAAAACTCCAGCAGAAAGTATCCATGCTTCGCTCACTTATGGACTTAGTCTTGTTTCAGAACTTGAGCTACCCGTGCATATCCGTTTTACAGATCTGATTTGTTTGTGGGTAGATTGTTATTTACTTGTCTTTTAGGCAGACTACGAAAGAAACATTCCTAAATAGTCTCATTTTGTGACATGCTTGCAAGGAGGCAGTGGCCGTATTCTCTCCTTCACCCCTCCCTTCCTTCACCCAAATAGAGCCCCGGAACTGATATTGGAGTTACTGCTATTGTGCTTTCTCTAGATGTTGTTTGCACATTGTTTCTACACACTGAATAAAACCTTCTGTTTGTTGGACTCCGGCTGTGTTGTCTGCACTTTGGCTACATTTTACTAAGAGGTAACCATAGGTATATGTACTGACGGAATCTGGGTCCTTTTTGCATAGGTTGCGATTTCCCTGCCTCGTTATATATATAAAGTAAAGGACCCTTTTCCAAGCCCTTCAGACGTATTGGGTATATAGGGCTAGACATATATTTTATAGACCAAACGTTACTTGGTGGATAATGTGGTCAGCCGGCTGCCTTTCCTTCCCAGGACTGTGTCTGGTAATCACTCAAGCCTGGGTCGACGTGAGAGCTAAGGACATTTTTGAAAACAGTCCGGCTGTGTCAGAACCCGAACCCGCGACACTCCAATCCGCAGGCGAGAGTCTGGCCACTCCTGCCTCGTTATAGTACGGAATAGTATGATAACAAAGAAATAGTGAAAGATGCCAAAAAACGTAGAAAGATAATTATTCAAACAGTCAATAGATGATGAGTTTTTTTATGCGATTACGCAATAATTTCAACACTCTTATTATGGGTTCCGGGAAAAAGACTCGCTGCATCCATAACAAGCATGTCGTAAGAGTCGACTAATTATGGATTTCGTTCCAAGTAATAGTAAATCTACCTAAGAGGCAAGGAACCAACAGTCCGCATACAAATATAGCCAGATATGTAAAAAAAAAAAAAAAAAAAAATGATTTGCACGCCAAACTCAAGTTCTGGAACAAGACCAAAGTCCAGAAGTGGACGAACAATCAGAACTTTTCATCGCAGTTTACAAACCGGTGAGCCCGAAGAAGGAGGAGAAGAAGACTGTTACAGACGTCTCTACAAATGAACAAGCTAGCCATCTACCGAGACACCGTCACGTGATAGTGACTCAGTCCTCGTCGTGTCATCTATCATGATAAACATAGATAATCTGACAAGCCAAAATAGGTCACTATGCCGCTTCTTTGGGGATAACTCACAATTGTTTCATCTTTAAGTACAGGTTACATCTTTTAGGGAAATCCCTGGGTCGAAACATGAATATTCCATCGGTGACTTTCAGTGCAAAGTTTCTTGGCCTATTCGCCCGATTATTTTCCGTTTGGAGATTCCCAGAAAAGGGGAGTTACTACAACAATGAGGCTAACGATAATGGTAGTCCAACAATGGTTTATATTTGCATGAGGCGGCCGGCAGAGATGGGGAAACAAGTGCAGACCAAGAACGAGCGAACGAACAAACGAACAAACTTTATTTTCAAAGGGTTAAGAATTGGGAACACAGGCCCGTCTTACATTCTGCCCTTCAAGAAAGTAAAGAAGCTACTAAGGAATACAAGTTTCAGGCAGCAGGTAAAATATTCCCTCTTTTACTTTTGGGATTAAACCAATAACAGAGATATGTACTTTGTCTTGAGACAGCAATCTTACCCCTATGCTCCAGATGGAGAAGAAAGGCAGAAGAAGAGCTAAAAAAAAAAACTTTATTTCAATGCAGGTCTTGCGCAATAAAGTCCTGCCATTGAACTCGGCCACTATATAAAAGATACCTACACTAATAACAGAGCTTGATAGCATCTCATCCAAGATGTAATTTTTGGTTATTTGAAGCCCCATCCTGGCTTTTGCCAGGGGCCGCAATATAGGCAGGCCATAAATATGGCTAATTGTCTGAACGCGGTTTCTGGGACCTCTCCACGGCGATCCTCATCCACATGGTGGCACTTTGTGTCATCGGGTGTTTATCGCTTGTGTGATGTCCTGGTGGGGTAGAAAGTCAGTCAGTCAGTCATAACAGAACTATCGGGAAAAGAAAAGGGTAATAAACAGGAAGAGAGGCAGTCCTTTTCTGAATCAAATAAATGGAACATAATAATCACATTTAACATGTATTTATTTTGTTAAAATCAAAACTAGTGTGCTTCGCAGATAAAAATATATTAACAATCAACAACGTGTTCCAACAGACCATGTGATAATCACTCTAGCTAACAAAGATTAGATTTGGCTCCAGCGACCTACAATAAAAAATCTCTGTGCTAGGATGCACAATAAAAATATAAGATATAACACAGTTTAACAACTGAACTTACAGCCAAACTCAAAAACCAGTGAGCCACCCCATCTACCTCCACTCAGTCCACCACACCCACGTTGCGCTGAGAGCCGTACGCAACGATAGGTAGGATCACATTTCACTTGAGCGACTGGGGAGACCAAAGAGCCAAGAGAGCTTCTTCTGCCGCGCTGGGCAGGAGACATAGGCCACTTCCTAAGAGTTCTGATCTGCAAACCTGATAGATTTAGTTGCAAGTGCAGCCAAAGAGAAATTAACACATATCCTCTTGTAATATAACTTCAAAACAACCTTTACTAAAAAATAAACTAGGGCAACGTGGGAGTTAAATTGTAATGAATGCTCCTTTAGTTTCACAGCTCTATTAACTCTTTTAACACGCCTGTTATGTCAGTTATGTTAGCCTCCTCAATCGCCCCCCCCCCACGCTCTCTCTCTCTCTCTCTCTCTCTCTCTCTCTCTCTCCATCTCTCTCTCTCTCTCTCTCTCTCTCTCGCTTCTCTATCTCTATCTTTATTTTCCAAACTCTTCCTCACTCTCTGTGCTCCTCCATTCACCCTCTTTCTCTCCGCAGACTCATTCTTTTAAGCCATCGATGGACAACCATCCATAGCTCATTACCCTTAAATATCAGATGATTGCTACAGATCGGGTCAGAGATAAGAATGATGCAGGAAGGAATTGTTAAGTGCAGATTCTGCAGAAAAAGAGAAACACAAAACGAAACATGGAGCATGGCGAACGCCCAAGAAAGTATTCTTCGGAGCTCACAATTGAGTTCTATTTCCACAACTATTAATACGGCTCCTTTCACATTTATCGTGTGTTTGGAAACACGCGCCCCGCACGTGCAGCCGCGTTCCGCCAAAACCAGGTAATTTCTCCGTCAGTTTACTCAGATAAACGGTGGCCTTTGACCTTTGCAACTTAACACAGGATTGTGCGATGAAATATGTTGTACTTTGTGCAATAGGGGCGGGAGTTTCCGTTGTTTCGCTTGAGACATAACCCATCTAGTATGAATGTAGCGTGTTCGTTTCTTTAGTGTTGGCATCCTCCAGGATTCTGCAGGCATCCAAGATATCGTTCTTTAGTGCGCTATATAAGGTTAGTTGCGTATCCTTTACAGGACGTTGCAGAACCAACCCAACAGTCTCTGGATGTTGTGTGGTTTTTCTGGACAAATTTACGTCCAATAGTTTGCCATTGCTACTAAACGGTCGATTTCTTGATACTACTGTCGAGACCAACGCAAGGCCCATGGCCCGCAGCTGGGATCGAACTCGGCATCCCGGCATTACGAAGCGTTCGCATCGACTTAGCCATAGAGCCGACAGTGCGTTTTATAGAGGGTGGTAAAGTTCTGAGACATCCTCGTTAGTCATTTACGGATTTGTTAAAGACGTCAAGGTCGGCCTCTACTATGATACACAGATGTGTGCAACCGGGGCATGACTGTTACAGGTACTGAGGTCGATTCGTGGGAACCGGATATCGTTGGCCTTATTACATGGAAGGTACAAATCTGGAAGGTAATAAGAATAAATGTGAAAATGCTGACAGACAGGTTACCGGCCCTGTTTCTGACAAGGAAGCTCATTAAGTACACACGAAAGCAGCAATGGTCCTGACATGCTGATCTTGCTAGTCGCACTCGCCATCGCCATGGGCTGCGATTCCCCTGTCTCTCTCTATAGTACAGTAAAAGACTATTGTCTGGAGATAAGGAATGGTATACCATCAAATTGTGTTATACAGATAATCATTGCAACACTAATGCTCTTGTGGTTGTTGTTTTCATCCCGTCGTTCTGGGTGGCTATTTGTCAACTGGTTGCATTCCGAGTGTATGTGTGTGCGTATGTGTGAGCTCAGGATTGCGACATCTGAAGGAATGGTAAACTAGGTTAAACTTTTCTTTATTCCAGAGGTTTAAGTCCTATCAGACCACGAACAAATTGGTTACATTCCTGGTATTTGAGTCCTTTCAGACCAGCAACAAACTGGTTACATTCCAGATGTCTATCAGTCATACACAAATACACCAACAAAAGAAACGGCGTTTTAAAGGGCCCTCTTTGAAAATGAACAAGAAAGTCTGAATACCTCTGACAGTGGTGGACGGATAGAACAGAAGCATAATATACCCACAGCTCCCTGAAACGAGAGAAGAGACTGATCCAGTAATAACAACACACACCAGAGTCCAGGGGATCTCAAGTTACAGCAGTTTCTTCATAACTGACTGGGTGGTTTGGTAATCTAGTAATTTAAGTTTCATTTTCATAGCAAACGGGAAACCCCATAGGTATGTGTCCGACTCACTTTAGGAATGAACATTATTAGAGCAAATAGGACGTGCCCTGACGATGCTAAGCTATAATTTGGCAACATCATAGTTGTTTATTATTATTAAAAGTGCCTTATCTTTTATTTCTTTATTTGCCTCCAACGTCCAATTTTATTAATTCCCTTGTCATATCTGATGGTTCTACTCCCACCTGGATCTTTCCAATGCCTTCTAATGTAGCTGGTAGCAAAACAGAACAGAACAGAACACCAAGCCAGACTCATTGTTATTAGCGAATATTATTATACAGTAAACAGTAAAAAAAAAAAAAAAAGATAGTATAAACAACAAAATAACAACAACACACTAACGAAGAAAAAGGGGTTTGTCATAAATTGTTTGATTCACTGTAGCTTTCCCTGTCGGGACAGTCGCTGCCAACCGTCAAACGCTCCATTCATTATCCCGACTTGTGTCTATTTCAGGGACACCCCTTTGAGATCGGTAGCTGTGTCTTTGCATCTTAAGATGAGTGATAGAGAACTGACATAAGCATACAACTGAAGCAGACCAGTTCATTGTCCAGACGATACAACAGTCGGAAGAATTTTTCTGACTTATCAATCCATTTCTTTCCGGTTGATTTATGGAGGGCAGTAAAGCTTTTCACAAACCCTCAACCCACTGTCTACCTCTTGCTCGCTTGCTTGATCATATTTCGTCTGATATGTTCTTTAAGTAACCCTTAGTATTTGAATATATTATTAAATATTGCACTTGTCTTTTCTTCATTTTTTTTAAACAGTACTCTCTTTATCTTATCTTCTACAAAACAGGTGTTTTTGATTGTTTCTGTCGATTTGAAATAGAACAGGCCTTTCGTATTTCCACATCATCGATACCTCAGTTTGAATTGTCACTTCAGTTGTCAGTGCTCATGGGTATGCGCCACGGGAAAAGCAAATTTTGCAATCGCATTACTATTGTGCTGTTTATTTAGCTAGATATTATTTTTCCCGGTGTTGAAACTATGTTTTTCCATCTTTGTTTTCTTATTGATTTGATTTCACATCTACTGTCACAAGTAATGACATACCCTAATGCAGCAGAATATTGTCACACGTTGAAATATCTCTAAGAAGAGGGACGAGATACGAGAAATACCTTGGCAATCAGTGGTAGAAATAGTTATGAAGCAAAGAAGATGGCGCTATATTAGAAACAGCATGAGAAGAAACGAGCAGACAATTGCCGAACAGGCACTAAAATGAGAAATAAAAGGGTTCTCGAAGCGAAGGTTAAAAATAGCAACCCTAGAACGAACGTTGTGAGAGAGAGAGGCAAAAGGTGCTGGACTGAATACAATCAATGCTATCGAAGTGGTTGCACACAACGGAATGGGGGATAGACTGAATATGATATCTGACATATACTGGCCCAACAGGACAAAGATGATGATGTTGATGACGATTTTAGTATCTCTCTTTTTACTGTGGTGTTACATCTTTAGAGCACATTTTCGTGACTAAATCTCGTTAGCAAACTCTGTCAAGCAAAAATGAGTCACATTTAGTGAAACCCACATGGGACACTAAAAATTGGTTGCTCATTCTACCCACAATTTTAGGCAATAAACGCGTCAGAAAGAATCTAACCCTCAGTTCCGCTCGGATGGCCAGTCAGACAACGATGACACCAGCCCAAACATCTTGAGACGTGTTAGCTATCTCAGAAAATGCCAAATTCAATTAATTTCGCGTTCTCCAATCTGGCATGACGATTCTTAACAATGTAATTACTACGAATGGGATGGGAATTGGTCAAATTACAGACCCCGCAAGTCTTGATTGAGTGTTTGGTCAGTTCCCGGTGAAGTCCTGCTCGGTCAAAGTAATCGACCTGGCAGCGACCCTGGACGTGTTTGGCGTGACCTCTAAACCGCAGTAACTATCCCGAGGGCAAATAATGTGAGAAATAGCATGGAACGTTCAAACAGGAACATCTACCAGGGAACTGAGGTTTAAATTCGCTACGACCGGCTTCAAACCAGTTCCCAGCAAAGTCCATTAAATGTTACAATATAAATGAAAGTCCGTAATTTGGAACTTGGCTAAGGGAATGCACGACCTGCCATTCCAATCAGTGCCAGCCATATGAACGTGGTGAACAGTGTCTCAATGTAAGAAGATGATATAACGTATCATCTCTTACACCGTGCAGATGAGGTTGGTGGGAACAGAAGAATGGCTGGCGTAAACAGTAGGTTTGCGGGGAACGAAAGGCTGGCGAGAACAATACATGGTGGAAATATGAACAATAGCTAGTACAAACAATAAGTTGGTAGGCACTAAAGGTTTCGAGGGACAATAGAATGGTAGAATCAACAGGTTGGTAGAAACAATAGGTTGGTGGGAACAATAGTTCGGTAGGAACAATAGGTTGGTAGGAACAATAGGTTGGTAGGAACAATAGAATGGTAGGAACAATAGGTTGGTAAGGACAATAGGTTGGTAGGAACAATAGAATGGTAGGAACAATAGGTTGGTAGGGACAATAGGTTGGTAGGAACAATAGGTTGGTAGGAGCAATAGGTTGGTAGGAACAATAGGTTGCCAGGAACAACAGGAACAACAGGTTGATAGGTACAAAAGTAGGTTCGTAGAAACAATAGGTTGATAGAAAATATTTTTTTGAGGAACAACAAGTTAGCTGGAATAATAGGTTTGTAGGAAAACATGTTCGTAGGAACAGTAGATAGGTAGGAAAAATAGGTTGATGGGAACGACAAAACAGAAGCATTCTCGTCTTCTTCTACTGACTGTGTTGTATCTCCAGGTGCTTCTGGGCAAGAAAGTAATATGTGTTCCCGGGAAAAAAGGGAAGAACTAATAGTCCTCCGGTTCCTGGCTCGTCTTATTGTCATTTATGTCTGTCCAATCCGGGACAAATCTGAAGTGTGCGAGCAACTAGGGGCAGACAATTCAATAACAAACTAACCAGGCAGGGAGGTAATCAGATTTCCGGACCGTTAGACACACTCCAGGGAGAAAGATATTTAAAACTCGGTGTACGGACTAACAGATGATGAAACAGTTTGTCCCTGACAGAAACAATTCTACTGACAGTAAGGGGAAAAGGGATACGGAGATATAGAAGTAAAGAGAGACAAGAGACAATTATGAGAGAGTTAAAAGAAAGAGAGGCAGAGGTGGACCAAGAGAGAAAATGCTGGACTGTTTGATTTCATTGCATGGAGGATAATCTGTGTCAGAGTTGACTGAACCTATACGAGACAGAAGGTTGTGGTTAAACATGACTACTGGTGCCGCATGGGATGAGCTTTCATAACCTATTGAAATCTGGAGTAAGGAAAATGAAGCAACATAAAAGGATTTTGGATATAGGCAGAAAGGCAGCAGACCTGCCGCAAAGGAAACCACGTGCGAGTTCCTTATGTGTCAACAACGACCAAAAAGACAATACAGGCAGATAAGCTGATGGATGGATGAACAGACGGAAGGATAGCTGGATGGTTGGATTGATGTATAGGCAGACAGACAGATAAACAGAAAAACACACAGAGAGCATATAAATACACAGGTAAGACAGACAGAAAAACAGATATATATATATATATATATATATATATATATATATATATATATACACACACACAAACACGCAATATATTGACATATCTAAGCTCATCACGGCAAACAGCTGGAATTAATCAATATCAGTAAATGCTACAACTCGATGCTCTTCCCGTAAACTAGCTAAATGCTATAGGTGGCCTGCCGTGTAAGAGTGGCTGTAGATGCATCAATCACAATCAAAGACTCGGACAGTTAGAGCAGCACTACAGTTATCTGAACGAGCTCATTAAGACACTACATCAGAACATAGTTGGCGCCCGGTGATCACTTTTCTGTTGACAGGGACATTAAACAGTCACAACTCTTGAATGAACCGACTTGTGAATGAAAGTTGAATCACTGTTGATGAGAACAAATATTTCTGAATCAGGGCATTATATATACTGTCACTACTGCCTGTTCCACATTTAGGAAAGGTGTAGACAGAGGGGAGACGGGGGTTCCTGATTGTGTGCAAGTTGCGAAGCAAAGATCATATCCTGGACAATCACTTGACCACATCTTTGTATGCTGCCAGTATTCAGCATACAGCAATAATAGAAGTCATTGTTTTATTTCGAACAGGAGACAGTTGGTCTTCTAGACGGAGAATAACAATATGATACTAAAAACACATTGGGCATTAATACAGTAGACAAGGTAAATAACGTTTTAGTAGGTTGTCCAAACTGCCCTAAGGACATTTGATAAAGAAGGTAATCTATATCAGCCAACAGAACATCCTTAAATTTAACTGCTACTAGAGCAGTGGTGTCCGACAGCTTTAAGGTGCCCCTTACCCTTATTTTAAGTATATGGTAAGGGCACAACCCCCCTCCCCCCACTAATAAAAAAAAAAATAATTTCAATTAAAAAGAGGAGGACAAAAAGAACAATCTCCAGTACTGATAACCAGAACTTGATGAGAAGCTTACACATAATGCAAAGTGTCAAATAACTAAAGAAAAAATGGCCTACAACTGCTAATTCAGTGACCAAATATCAGTATGATGGTTGGCACCGTATTGTCTTAATGATATTTGCTAAATTTGGTCGGTTTGCCCTTCTCGACCCCCCCCCCCCCTTACTTCGAGGGAGGGCTCCAGGTTGCAGACCACTGTACTAGAGGGGGAAAATATTGGTCATCATTAGAGGTGGCAGCAACATCAGCCCCAGCACCACCATCAGCTGATGATGACACTTTCTGATAATGAAGATGGAGCGAGAAGAAGAGAGCTGCAGGAGAATTTGACAAGGAATTCAGAAAAATAAGTATTTAAAAAAGAACCCGTTCATGGCGACTGAAGTCTTAGAAAAGAGGATTGAAAGAAGAGAAAATCCAAACCTGAAGCTGAAGATGGATGCAGGGGTCAGGTAATGAAGCACATCATCCCCGCACTCTTTAGCCATGAGAGTTTCTCGCTTGTCATCAACCGATCAAGAGTGATCACTGAACCGGTCAGTGCTTTCCTAACGTATCGTAGCCAATGGGCACACAAGTTGGGTCGAGACTGACAATGACTAGCAGTTGCTCTCAAAATATTACTTTGTGAATAAATGCCTTTACAGATAAGTTCAATATATACAAATCACTCGTACTGTAAATTGTCTTATACATATGTCAGAGTTGGACTCAAAACCGGCTGTAAACTCCGACGGAAAGTTCTGGTTGTCCGTTTTACAGATCTGACTTATTTGTATGCAGATTGTTAGTTTCTTGCCTCTCAGGCAGATTAATCCTGACTTCGAAAAAAAGCCCCCCCCCCCCCCCCCCCCCCCCCTCCGCCAATCAGTCGACTCTTACGAAAGCTTTATCAGAAGGTATTGGGTCTATTCTTGTTTTTTCCTGTAGTTTACGGATTATAGACTCAGTTTCATAATTTCGACATACAGGATTCGATTCAACTGCAGGTGATCGGGCAGCAGATTGCTTTGCTATAATTTCTACAATGGTATCAGCGTCGAACCGTTCAGTCAGCAATGGAAAACTAGGGAACGTACCATTTCTTAGTAAATCTACAAGCAGTTGAATACTAGGTTTGCGATTTTATAACTTTACTGTAGGCTTTAGTATTTTTTTTTTTTTCATGTGTTATTCATTGTCTTTTTCTACACAATTGTTTCTTCGCATTGCATACACAGTTTTATAGTGCACTTTTGTTTCTAGTTGATAGTTGCTTTCACTCATTTATGAGTTCGACGTTTAACATTTCAACAGTTTAATCTTTATCTTAAAAACTGAGATAACAATGCAGCTACCGCAACCTGCTTGGCACTGGACAGGAGCGATGCCATTAATACCACTCGATATGCAAATCGTAAAGAAGATCGCAACAACCAGTTTACTTTTTTTGAACCCTGAGATGCAAAGAGCCACTTGGCTTACATCTAACCACCCCGCATCGACACGGTTACGCCTATGGGAGCCTGCCTGTACCGTATATTGTTTAACAAATGTAGATACCACAATTAGCTGAAATGCTTCGAATGAAGAGGGATTCAAAAGAAAAGAATGTTGATTGATGAAAATGCCGACACGAAACAAAGCTGATTAATTTGTTTACGAGCGAAATAAGGAGAAATGGATTCAGACATGGCATGTCTTACGTGAGGATTGACTGATAGAGACAGGGGTCAGTGGGTATGCGTTTTAGCAGGCAGGATGATGAAATGACAAACGCTGTTACACATTCGTGCGTGACCGAGAGAGAGAGAGAGAGAGAGAGAGAGGGGGGGGGGACACATGTGTGTGTGTCTGTGTGTATGTGGGGGGGGGGGGGGGAAGGAGGCAAAAGTGAGGTAAAATAGATGAAGTTAGATAAAACGTAAAAAAAAAAAAAAGAGAGAGAGAAAGGGGGACTGAGAGAGGGAATATCGGGGGCTAGAGAAAAGAATGGATTAAAAATGGGGTAGGCAGGCCCGTCCTACTTTACTTTCTCTCCTTTTGGCCTCACTCCTTACATAAATTAGTGCCTTGTAACATCTACTAGCATACAGATAATACACATTATCACCATCAAATTCTTAGGCATAATTGCTGGGATAGGCTCTAATTATACGTACATTTCTATACATTAATAATACCAAGTACTGTTAGTATTTGTCATTTTTGTGTGTTTCTCGTCTAGCTAGCTACTCCAGATAGCTTGTTTATTTGTTTAGAAAAAAAGTGTTCCTGCTTCTTGATTTAATCGCTATGTGTTGATCATCGCTAACATGACGTGTGTTGATCATCTGTGACATGACATGTTTTGATCATTTGTGACAAGACATGTGTTGATCATCTATGTCATGACATGTTTTGATCATCTGTGACATGACATGTGTTGATAATTTGTGATGCGTGTAATATATTTACTCAACATAGTGTTCGCGACTTTTGTCTTTATTTCAGTCCGGTTTTCCATCTGTCTTCCATAGTTTGTTGTCTGATCACTTAGGAGATTTAGGACAAAGCCACCCGGGGATAACTGCATAGTGTTGACCTTGTTCTACCACAAGTTTTAAAGATGGGGTTCTATCACATTAAACTTGACAGATTTTATTAGTAAACAATTAGTGATGGTCCCTTTACACACCAACGACTAATTGGGCACATGAGGCTAGACTCACATGTTTATAGACTGACTGGTCCTCGACATCACGCCGACCGCATTTACTTCCCAGGAATTTACCTGGTAGCCCTTTTAGGCTGGGTCATCTGGGAGCCGAGGTCATGCAAAAAAAAAAAGCCGGCTCTATGTGGAGGTTTTATTAGTAAGTAAATCAAAGGACCCTTTTCCAAGCCTTTAGCGCATAGGGCATATAGGGCTAGATTTATATTTTATAGACCAACGGCACAAGATGGGTGATGTGGTCAGCATCACGCCGGCCGCCTCTACTTCCCGGGACTGCACCCGGTACCCACTCAAGGCTGGGTCGACCTGGGAGCCAAGGTCATTTTTGAAGAAAAGTCCGGCTCCGCCAGGGAGCGAACCCACGACCTTCTGATCCGCGGCACGCCTCTAGCCGCTCTGCCACGGCGACTCCTCGGTTTTATTAGTAGTGAAATAAAAGTAAAGATGCATTTTTTACAGAGAATAATGTAATGTCTTGCGACTATTAAAATATACGATACATTTTTTGTATCACTGTTATGCATTAATGATGTTTTAGCAAGCTTTTTTATATCAACATTCATTTTTAAAAATCTTTGTTTTTTAGAGTCGACTTCTTTAACACTAGGCACATCTGCACATGTGTCCATTAGAATGATAGTCGTAAGCATGCCGTATTGTTATTGATACCTCCACCAGTTTTTCTACATCTTCATGGGACCAACGCTCAAGGCTGCAGTTTTACACAACCTTATACCTGTTGTTTGATTTATTATCATATTTTAAACTAGTTTTCGTCCATATTTAGGCTTTAAAATGTGAGCTTCACGTAAGTACCCAAAGATCTGATATATAGCGAAAAGTGCAATTACTGTCACTGTTACAATGTTTGTGGTGCAGGCCGGGTTGACCGAGTGACTGAGGATTCAAGACCACAAGCCAGTGTTGCTGCCACAGACTGTACAGGTTAGGATTTTAGTTTATTCACCGAGAGAGAGAGAGAGAGAGAGAGAGAGAGAGAGAGAGAGAGAGAGAGAGAGAGAGAGAGAGAGAAAATAGAAAATGCAAAACCGTACAGGGATTCGAACTTGGGCCTCTTGGCGGAGAGCGAATACTGATAACCGTTCGGCCAGACTTCTCGAGAGAAGTTATACAAATGTAAAATTACCAAATAGAAAGGGAACAAACACTTTGATAACACTAAGAAATATTTAGGGCCAAAAGAAACACAGTAGCAAAGTTAGCATATTTAATCGTTTAAAACGAGGTTTTTGTTAAGGAGCAGACACAGGAAACAAATACTGAAACGGTTACAGTTAAACTACCAACATTCATGAATATTTGGCAAATCATAATAGAAGGGCTCAAATGGTTTGAATGGTATCAGTAATGAGGAGCTTGTAGAGAGACCTAAAACAAATCCAGTTGTCAAGGAGTGAGAGAAAACAAATTAGCTAGGATAAAGATAGGCGAAGGCACACTGAGAAATCACGATATTGATATAATTGCAGTAAAACCACGTTAATGCACATTCTAAGTAAACTAATACCCTGTGTTAGAATGTCATGCCAACAGGGACAAACAACAATAAAACATTACTGTTAGGACCAACGTTTTGTTCATGTTAACCGAGTATTTTTCTTTAACCAGTTTGCGTTATCGAGGTTTCACGGGCTGTGTTCTTGTAAAGAAAACTACTTGAGCCACCGTGATGTAGTGGCTTGAAGCTCGCCTCCGGATCCCAAGGTCGTGGGTTCATACCTGACGGAGCCGGACGTTTTTCAAAGAAATGACCTTGGCTCCCAGGTCGACCCAGCCTTAAATCAGCATCAGAAATTTCATGGAAAGTAAAGGTGACCGGCGTGATGCTGACCACATCACTCACCATGTACCAAATGGTCTATAAAATATAGTTCTAATCCTTTACGCTCAATTCGCCTAAAGAGGTGGACAATTGTCCTTTTTGAATGAAAACCACAGGGCAGGCAAAAGCTTCTTTATCTTCTTTTTCTTCTCTTTTTCGTAGCGCTCGCCAGCTCTAAACTTTCATGGAAAGCTCTGGTCCAATCTCGGTAGCACGCTGTCTGATTGTATATAAGCCTTGTCTTTCCTTTGAGTGTTAAGCATCGGCCAAATCTCCTGCTGACTCCTCGCAGCGCCATGTTTCTCAGACCGCAATTATTGTGCCTAGGCACTGTTCACTTTCTCCTCAATTACTTTAACAACATCTAGCATGTCAGACAATTCAGCTTGTCATACATCAGTTCACAACCAAGTGATGCAGAGACAATCAATCTATCTGGTTTTTTGTTTTCCAAGACACGGTCATGCTTGGAGAAAATATCTAAGACTGCGTTCTTGTTTCCTGAACTCGAATGTTGCGTGCACAACCGTTTTAAAGATCTGACTTAACTGTGTGCAGACTGTTGGAGAACTGTAAATACAAAATGAGGAGATTTCGATACCTAAGCGAACAAATAGGAGAAGTTCGATTGAACTACGACGAACAGAAAATGATAGGATGGATGGCGTATGTTAGTTGACTGCCTATGCTCCTATGTGACTAAAAGGCACAAGCAGGGGCACACAGAAGCAGCTTTGATCTTCAGTTAATTGTAAAAGGAATTAGCATGTCATCGAACATAAGAATGTCTCCATTAATTTTCTTTTATCTATAGAGAAGCAAAAAACAAAGTTTATCTTGAACAGTGTAAGCCGATTACTGGCTCCCCGATTACACGTCAGCCTGCGTGACGCAATGTGATTAAAACCACCCATCTCGTTCAGAATCTTGATTCAGCTCACAAGGACAATGGGTTTAGTTTCAGACTTTGTTAGACGAGGTGGATTCATCTCAGCGGATGCCACATAACAGGGTTATCAAGGTTGACATGCCTAGTCGCGGATTTATTATACTCACGCAGGTTGCCTGTCCCATCTAGGGCAATGTTTACCAACTCACCATCTGAGCCGTAATGTGTTGGTTGCTACTACTTTTATTCTACCGGTTGTTTGTAATAGAAAGACAGAATAAAGATCTGCCAATACACAGACAAAAAAGAAATGACTAGATTTCAGCATTTACAAGATAAAATAGACGGATTATACAACAGAAAGATCGACAGACCGACAATCAGAGAGACAGACCGACAATCAGAGAGATAGACAGACAATCAGAAAGATAGACCGACAATCAGAGAGACAGACCGACAATCAGAGAGATAGACAGAAAATCAGAAAGACAGACCGACAATCAGAGAGATAGACAGACAATCAGAGAAATAGACCGACAATCAGAGAGATAGACCGACAATCGGAGAGATAGACCGACAATCAGAGAGACAGACCGACAATCAAAGAGATAGACCGACAATCAGAGAGACAGACCGACAATCAGAGAAATAGACCGACAATCAGAGAGATAGACCGACAATCAAAGAGACAGACCGACAGGTAGGTCACTAGAAGTATAGCTGGACAGATAGGTGGATAAGTAGGTAGCGGATAGGCTCCTAGAGTTCAGTCTGAACTAAAATGAATGAAAAGGCATTTTTATAGGTAAATGCTACAGTCCTTTAATATATGCCAGATCACCCATAGATAATGAAAACAATTATGATTTGATTTGATTTGATTTGATTTGATTTGATTTGATTGAAGAACCGACATCACAGCACTCAGGGCATTCCCATAAGCGCTCCGTCCCCATCTTCAGCAGCCAGCGAAGAGTTTCGATACTAATGGTGCCAGTTATACAATTATAGAGCTAACGTAACATAAGTGATAGGTCCAGTGGCGTAGAAAACTCCCTCCTGATACTGCATACTACATACACCACAACTGAAAAAAAAATGCTCGCCTCAAAAAACTCACAAAGCGGAGCCATTATGTAGCAGCAAACATGAAGTATTGCTCACACTTTTATTGGTCCGATAACTGCTCTCTCCACGCTACCTTATCACCGACATAAACCGCACAACACATTCCACATTCTCTTCGCTTGTTTCATAATGGCAAACACACACTGGCAATTTATCCACACAATGATGCCAGATTTCGGTTTCCGATAGGTAAAAAGCAATTTTCTGCTTCAGGTATGCGCCATCTAACCTGCTAGTTGAGACTGTCGTTTGTCATGTTATTTTGGCTTGGTTCTTTAAAAAATTAAGAACTGGCGGGTGTGTTTGGGAAATATATGTCCAGTATGAATGAAGTAATTCACTGTTTTCTATCCAGAATGTCACGGTATCTTTAGGTCGAGCTGGCCCGACTCAGCATATACACAGTTGTTGATCTTGACTGCCCCCCCTCCTCCTCCCCCCTCTCCTCACATCCCCATCTTCTAACTCCGGCAGTAGAGAGTCATTTTACCGCCGTATTCTTTCTTCTCGAATGCTTTCTTCTTCTTTTTTCTTACAGCCGATGTCGTTTTGTGGTATAACACGCGAAGAGATCTGAAGTGAAGTCAAGAGGCCGCCCTAGGAAAACACGAACTGATGACATTAAAGAGCTTGTACATCGCTACAAAATGACACCAGCCATTGCTGCGCATCAAGCAATGGATCGCAACTATTTCTTCTCACAACGCCAAACGGCAGAGGTGGAAATTGATGACGTTGGTGATACACGTGTGGCGTCTGCACATGTTCAAAAAAGACCAGAATCACCCAACACTTTAAAGACAGGGTCGCTACAGCAGTTACAGATGTAACTTTGAACACGATTCAGAAGACGTAGCAGGAGACTGAATATCGTATAAACATTACAAGAGCTAAAATGGCAGCCATTTGGAAGTGTAGTAACGTAAGTAAAAAATTAAACCTTTTTGAACATTTAAAGACGCCTCGTTTGTATGTACATTAATAAAAAAAAAATACTAATATGTTACAATCCTGATGATTCTTCTCGATAACCCTACACACTCCAGGGCTATTTTACTCAGCCAACATGTTGACAATGGGGATCGTCATGGGCCAGAGGTTCAAGTCGCCAGCATAGAAAGATTATTAAAACTATTACTGGCAATGATTCGCGGGCAATTTACCAAGCCTCCGCAGGCCGCCAGTCGAATAGCCCTGACTAATCTTGTTCGCAGTTTGTTTTACAAGGAAAATGATTATAAGACTCTCCGTGTTGCCTAAGAGGGAGATTTCTTTGTTGTATAGAAAACACAGTAGACATCGAAGGAACTACTACCAGGAAATAGCCGAGGCTTGAAGAAACGGCACGCACCTCTTTCCCCAGGTTTATTTAAGTTACTTAATGGGCCTTTCGTCCAGCAACACATTGGCGGGTTTATCTCAGACGTGAACTGGGACAGGTATTTGCATGTCTGTGGGTCGTTTGACGTGTGTTTATTGTTGATGTTAATTTTCTTGTGTGGTCTCAGCAATCGTCATCTTGCTTCAAATCTTCATCTTCTGCCCCTTCACTTCCGTCACAGTTCTTCTCACATCTCTTTCTCCGTCTTCTCTACTTCTTCGCCGTTCTTATTATTTTCTTTCGCCTTTAATCGTCAGCATACTCCTCTTTCTCCAGAGCAACCTTTTACATTATCTGCTATGGATTTGTAACAAACATCATTCCAGATTCCCACAGTAGGCAGTTGTTACACTGGAGGACATCAATTGAAACTGTCATATGGACTCAAGTACTCCATGGGAATGATTTAAAAAAAATACTTACTGACCGAACGACTGTTCGACCAACATATTTATTAATCCGTCTGTCTATCCTTTAGTTTGTTATTCTGCTGTTAAATGTACATTTCAGCTGACAAACTACACTGTTTGTTATCAAAGAAAACCTGACTCAAAGTATCGCTAGTCTCACGTTTCGCTCCACCACACAACGATACTGTTTTCTCGCCAACAGACCCTGTCTATCAGCCGCGCCCATCCACGCCCCGGTGTCATATTAACAAAACCGTTAACGGTCTCAGACAAACAGAGGTCCCAGTTTCCAATAATCACCTGTCCGATGTGAAAACTTGATCAGTTCGGGGCCAGTTCACATTCAGACAACCTCAGCTGGAAGATGACAAAAAGATACACAAAATGTCTGCCGGAAAGGCATGGGATGCTGGGAAACGTTCAAGATGTCTTCCTGCAATTTCCCCCCATTTGCCCCAGTCTGACAACTAATGCTAAATTAATGACCAGACGAATCAATATTTCTTTTCTGGTTGTTTAGTTAAAATAACATTAACGACTTGCTTGGCATTTGCGTAGTGCACATACATGCTTTCAAATGAAGGGACACAGGATCAATCTCAGGTGAAAGTAAGGAAGGTAAAGAGCACTTTTAGGACCAGAAGCATATCATGCATATGATACTAGACACACATGTGATACTAGACACACATATGATACTAGACACACATGTGATACTAGACACACATGTGATACTAGACACACATATGATACTAGACACACATGTGATACTAGACACACATGTGATACTAGACACACATATGATACTAGACACACATGTGATACTAGACACACATATGATACTAGACAAACATATGTTTCTAGACAAATGGGCACTCAATATTTGTTGGGTCAACATCCTGCTGGCCGACTGGGTACCCATGCAAAGCAGGGTAGACCTGCCACAAAATGAAAACATCCGACTCGATGCGAATTGGAACCAAAGACCTTATTGACGACAGGCGAAAGTCTAGCCACAACGCTTACGTGGTTTCCTTGTTGAAGGTAGCGGGAGGATATTTTGAGGGATCGCGGTCTCACGTTGACTTTGAGAGAAATCTGCCAAATTCTGCTGTATATTTAATTCTATTCTAAAGTCTGCCTGCGCGTAGGGACAAAGGGGCGAGTTCAGCGGACACGTTGAGCATAAGTACAAGTTACTGCTGGTCAGGTTATGAGGAGGTTAGAGTAATGTTGTTCTGTAAAAGCATCCTCTGTACTAACTGGGTGTAACCAGAAGGTCTGACCGCCACTGAGGAAAAGGCAAGACGGACATATAGCCAGATTACGACCGCACCATTAGTACTGGAACTCTGCACTAGCTGCTGAAGATGAGGACGGAATGCGAGTGGGAATCCTCCGAGTGCTGTGATGTCAATTCTCGACTCGATCAACTCAACTCTGTACTAACCAAATGTGACACGCAGTGACTTCTTTTTATATCCAGACACAAACAGTCAAATTTGTAGAGCTGATGTGTGCCCCAACATTATCAGCTCTTGATGACTGAACCAGCTACATGGCTCCTGGCGCAGTCGCATGAGTTCATACTTCCACGGGAAAGCGATAAACAAACGAAAGTATTATGTTGTCTTGAATGCTGATAAACTGCATACCAGTTTGCAAGTAATCACCTCGAATTTTTAAAAAAATCACAGTGGCGTAGTGGCTAGAAACTCGCCTGCAGACGTCAAAGTCTTGGTTGGGAATCGACAGTGGCTTCCAGGTCGAACTAGCCTCAAATAGCTACCTGGTAAAGTACCGTTAAGAAAAGGCTTCCAGGTAGAACTAACCTGAAATAGCTACCCGGTAAAGTACCGTTAAGAAAAGGTTCCCAGGTAGAACTAGCCTCAAATAGCTATCGGTAAAGTACCGTTAAGAAAAGGCTCCCAAGTAGAACTAGCCTCAAATAGCTAACCGGTAAAGTACCGTTAAGAAAAGGTACCCAGGTAGAACTAGCCTCAAATAGCTACCCGGCAAAGTACCGTTAAGAAAAGGCTCCCAGGTAGAATTAGCCTCAAATAGCTACCCGGTAAAGTACCGTTAAGAAAAGGCTCACAGGTAGAACTAGCCTCAAATAGCTACCTGGTAAAGTACCGTTAAGAAAAGGCTTCCAGGTAGAACTAGCCTCAAATAGCTACCCGGTAAAGTACCGTTAAGAAAACGCTTCCAGGCAGAACTAGCCTCAAATAGCTATCCGGTAAAGTACCGTTAAGAAAACGCTCCCAGGTAGAACTAGCCTCAAATAGCTACCCGGTAAAGTACCGTTAAGAAAAGGCTCCCAGGTAGAACTAACTTTAAACGAGTACCAGGTGAAGTGGAGTCAAGTGAAGGTACGTGTAAATTTGAAAGGATCTTCTTCATTGCCCCGGGTTTTATCAGCGAGCTGCCTGCCGAAAGCTTCACACAGAACACGACCTCCGTAGCTCCGGAGACAATCCACAGAAATCTCCATAACAAATGCTCTCGTGAATAGAACAGCGCCGCCCCGAAACAAACCCACGACTTTTACAGCGCGAAGCAAACGACTTGACCATTTCGCCATGGAGGACCCCCCCCCCCCTTTCTTCCCCCCCCCTCCTTCCCGAGGCAAGTAATTCTGCTAGCTTGATGCTGATATCATCACACGCCAAGCACAGACTATGAAAATATGAGACTAACACCATATGGCCGAAAAACTGCCAGCGTAAAATCAACTTTCACTGGCTACTTTAGTTTTTAATCTGCGAACTCTAGTGTCAATACTATAAAGTCAAGTGAAGAACCCTTGTCCACGACGATATAGAGCTAGAGCTAAATTTTATAGACCAATCGACATTTGATAGTTATTATGGTCAACATCACGCAGGCCGCCTTCACTTTAAGTGACTTTACCGTGTAGCCATGTTGGGCTGGGACAAAGTGGGAGTCAAGATATTGTTGTTAATAGTGCGGCTTTGTTCCGATTTGAATCCACGACTTAGCTACACCACGGCGGCTGCTCTACAATATCACTGTCTCAAGAAAATGAACTCAACTCTCGTTGTTCTGTTGCTTGGTGTTTTTCTCTGACAAAAGCAGCAGATATCTTCAGATTCATACCTCTCGTCTAGTTCTCACAGAAATGAAGTTAAGTTAACTTTATTTTTTTTTAGGTTCATGGTTGCTATACGGATGTTCTAATTAATTACATTGCGCATCCATTTGCATGATTGCGGCTGTGTTAACGGAGCACCGTTGCTAACTGAAGGGAAAACGGTTTTGTTTGATGTTAATCACACAGCAGTTTAACCCCCCGACCCTTCCAGGATAGCAGGGTACACCAGTCTTGTACTTGGTGTATTCGTTAGGGGACTCCTAATTATAACTTCACAGGAAGCTGGAGGGGGTCTCTGGAATTTGTCTTGTTGGATTGCCACCCAGAATCACACTTGCGTGTGAGACAATCCTTCAGAAAAGGCACACAATCAATAGGTTAAATCTAGCATGATTGTCCATCCAGAAAGGTGACTAGAAAAACAAACACAAAAACAAACAGGTATATCCCACAAAGCACAATAAATAATAATTATAAAAAAAAAAAACACATTAAAAAGGATTTAAAAAAAACATAAGCAACAACAAAAGCAGAATTATGCGAATAACTGAGAGACTGAGTAAATGACGAGTTGTGAATAAAGTAACCAGTAAATAAATTATTGATTGTGAAAGTCGGGTATAAACATGTGAATAAATAGAAATTAAAAAAAAAAAGTGTAAAAATTAAAATACCAAATGCAGAGAAGAATAATCTCAATCTTTCTCCGTTCAGCGCCACACACACAATCAAGTGATAGAAGTTTGTGAGAACACACAATCAAGTGATAGAAGTTTGTGAGAACACACAATCAAGTGATAGAAGTTTGTGAGAACACACAATCAAGTGATAGAAGTTTGTGAGAACACACAATCAAATGATAGACGTTTGTGAGAACACACAATCAAGTGATAGAAGTTTGTGAGAACACACAATCAAGTGATAGAAGTTTGTGAGAACAAACAATCAAGTGATAGAAGTTTGTGAGAACAAACAATCAAGTGATAGAAGTTTGTGAGAACAAACAATCAAGTGATAGAAGTTTGTGAGAACACACAATCAAGTGATAGAAGTTTGTGAGAGCAAACAATCAAGTGATAGAAGTTTGTGAGAACAAACAATCAAGTGATAGAAGTTTGTGAGAACAAACAATCAAGTGATAGAAGTTTGTGAGAACAAACAATCAAGTGATAGAAGTTTGTGAGAACAAACAATCAAGTGATAGAAGTTTGTGAGAACAAACAATCAAGTGATAGAAGTTTGTGAGAACAAACAATCAAGTGATAGAAGTTTGTGAGAACAAACAATCAAGAAAACTATCAAGTTTGTGAGAGAATTTTCCCATTTGTGAATATTCATAACATGTGCAAAACAAAACTGAGATCGTTACAACAAGCGCCAACTTCAAGAGTTAATTTCATTTCAAGAGTTAATTTCGCGATCTGTGACAGGGGTTTGAATTCAGGGATAGCGGAAAGATGTTCGCAATCTTCAAAACACATTGTTTGTTTTAATAGTGTGTAAGTTTGCTCGCGCGCGCGCGTGTGTGTGTGTGTATGCGCCTGTGTGTATCTGAGTGTCTGAGTGGGTGAGCATGTGTGAGCACGCGTGTGAGATATAAAGACAGAGAGAGAGAGAGAGAGAGAGAGAGAGAGAGAGAGAGAGAGAGAGAGAGAGAGAGAGGGGGGAGCAGAGGAACCAGTTTCTTCAGCACCTACTGTCGTCATGTCCAGCAGATGTGCACGATCGCTTGTTCATTTAACGAAGCTGGACATCTGCGGGTGACAAGTTCGAATCCTTGCATCTGAACCTTGTTGTTCGTCCATTTCGAGTGATGGAGACCACTTCGCATCCAAAGTAGTGATATTTGGATGAAAGTGGCTTGGGTTTAACCTGGGCAGAGTTGCACAATTTATCGACCTTACTCTCGGCTGTGTCCGTCTGGATCCAATAGCAGGACAATGACGAACTGACAGGACATGGACCTAGGTGCAGTAGATGACCAAGGCGCCTGAAGTGCCCTGTCTTGCTCGAACCTCTCCCCAGAGCCTGCTGGTAATCGCCTTCTTGTCCGTTGAACCAAAGAGATTTCATCCACACAATCCGCCGAGTCCAGTCTTTGCATGTAGGGTAGGCATATCCCAATCACCGAGTGGTTTAGAACCAGGTCGGCTACCCTTTCCTGGTTTAGCCAGCCTGTCAGGGCTGTTGCCCGGGGTGGCCTTACTGTTTTTATCATCCTTGTTTATTTCTTTATTTGATCATATGTGCTGTCGATGCCAATCAAAACATGTAAACGTGAGTCTATCCGCCCCCCCTCCCCCAACAGCCACTAAAATCCTACACCGGACGAGGTTGTCTGTCAATCCTTGTCCTTCATCGAGCTGCCGCGGTGTACCGGCTTGGAGGTAAAGGCTGCCGGTGGGATGTTTACCATATAACCAGCCGATTAGCCTATTAAATATAGGCCTAGGATTATAAGCTCAGTACGCCTTTAGGCGTGGAGAATGGGTTTTTTGCTTCTTCCTTAAGTAGGTTTCTATGACTTATTGGATGCTCCCACGCACCATCAAAGACGCAGTTTTTGTGTGTGTGCACATAAACAGAAAAAAAACAATGCCTGTTCCATTCAGCCACTGGCACGCTTGATTCCCCTACCCCTCGCACCGTGACAATACAATGAAAACTTATAAGGATAATTGATGGTGCAGGGATTCCTAAACTGTACTCTCTAGACAACAGTTTATAAATACAGTATTTCTAATATCAGTCAAAAACATGTAAGGGACAGTAGGTTTACCCCCCCCCCCCCCCACACACACACACACAAAATGGTACCCAGAAGCCACAGCAGCCAGACGTATAGACCGACACTGTCCTGACTTAGTTATTTGAATAACACGCTCTACATAGTGATGTTAAACTCGTGCACGCAGCCTTTAAAACAAATTGTTGTTGTTGTTACTGAGTCGACCAAATGCCACCAAATAATATTGAATTGATGGCACAGGGGTAAACGGAATGAGGAAACAGTCTGCCACAGTAGGATAGCGATAGTAAAATGAAAATCAGGACGTACAACAATAAAACAGTGTTTTACTGATAAGAAATAGGTGTTCATAGGAACGTTCAAAACATCCTTCCGCAACATTTCTTACTCTCCTCCACCGCACTGTTTGGGAAGCACTGAGCTAATGAACCTTAATGTTCCATTTCATTGCTTCCTATGTGGGAATGGCCATGGAAAAACCACAGTGAACAAAGGGAATCTCCAGGGAGTCCTTGACACTAACAATGCAATAACTGAACCTGCCGCCCGTCGGCACAATTAGTTTATTGAGTGGCCCACGAGAAGGGGGAGGTGATGGCGACTCCCGTTGATGGTCATGCTTAAATTATGTACCTAGGTCTGGAGTTCGTCAGACGCATGCTAGGCTGGCATAGGGGACCAGGTCTCGACATAATGTGTGAATCATCATTGATCGGTTTACAATATACACGACGTTATGTGGAGTTACCAGCTGTTTACTGTTCCAGCTAACAATACAGTCGCGAACTTACATGCTCACCTCCTCCTCTTCTGTCATTGACTGTCCATCCTCCTTCTTCCTCTTTTGTGCTGACCTTTGAAAGAGTAGCTGTCTCGGTAATTTTGGGTTTACTTTTAGGCTTCAACAGTGGTTTCTCACCGTCCAACACATCTTGTTTCAACAACCTCTTAAGCAGTCGTATTTTACGACATGCTTGTTCACAACCAGTTGGTTCTTCCCCCACACCCCTCCCCCAACTAAATAATTGGGTCCCGTGGCCGACGGAGGTGGGGGAAGGGGGGAGGGGGGCAATGACATTTAGCTTGATCACAGTTAATGGGGATGACATAGACAACAATCATGTCAGTTGTATGGTGCTACACTTTTATTGCTCTAATTGTGGACAGTTCAGTATTTGCATTTCACATACGATAGCTGGTCCTCTTTCTATGATGTCATTGATTATTTGTTTGGAAACACAAGAGCAGCTATGTTCTAGTTGCATTTTTATCTTCTTCTTCTTCTTTCGTTCGCCTGAAATAAGTTGTCTATATCAGCAGTTTTGTCTCTTGTATAAATTTCACTGTCGTTGTTAGTTCATTCAGTGGTCCATAGAGTTTGCGTTCCACTGTTGTTCTTTCTGGCCAAAAGGTTTGCCTTAATGTGTCAAAATCGGTGCAGTCCTGGAGTACATGCTCTGCTGTCTGGGGCACATTTCCACAGGTGCACATGGCTGATACACCTATCTTGAATTTTGTGTTCATGTGGTTACGTAATCGGTTGTGCCCTGTTCTGAGGTGGGGGATAATGACTTGTTCTGGTCTGTCCATAATAAAATAGTCGTCTTGTGTGCTGGGCTGGTGGTTTCCTGATCGATTTAATGATTCTTTTCTTTTGGTGGTATGTGACTGGTACATCCGGCTGCTCTTTTGTCGCACCTTCCCCTGCCAGTTGATCAGCGTTCTCATTTCCAGGCACTCCACAATGAGACGGTATCCACTGCATTACGACTCTTCGCTGAAAACTAAGTTGTGTCAGCAGTGTTTGCAAATCTGGTAGTTTCCTAGACTGGAGTGCTTCAAGTACTGATTTAGCATCTGTCAGCATTACCACATACTGTGAGCCAAGATTGGTATTTAGCAGTTTCTCTGTAGCTATCTTGATAGCCTGGGTTTCTGCATCGTAGTTATGGCAGTACTTTCCGGTTGGTACACTGGACTTATCCCTAGTACCATCTGGGAATTCGATGTACACTCCAGCACCACCATTTCTAACTGCACTTTCTGCGGACCCATCTGTATAGACTCTGACCCATTGTTCTTGTGGGTATTCTTCATCAATATAACTGAGGGTGGCCATTCTGCGTTGTACACTATCTTGTTCTTTCTTGTCAAATATCCCTTTCACATTTGTTTGGATTTGTACCGTTAGTTTACATTTTTCCCTCCATGGGGTTTGTTCAGGAATACTTTTAAGTGGACAACCAATTTCTGGAAGGTCAGGAGTTTGTCTACATATTCTTTTTGCTTGGTGTATAAAGCTGCTTCTTTTTAACCGTCCTTAGGCTAGGTTCTTAAATATTTTCCATGGGGTGATCTGGGCATACTGAGGAACTCTTCAGCTTGTATTTGCAACTTGTATCTCTGCGTTCTCTCAGTGCCTGTGTTTCCCAGCTTTCTCCATGCTTCTAATATGGGGGGATGATTTCATCCCTCCTGTGATGACTCTGAGCGCTTGATTTTGCACTTTGTCAAAAAAAACTTCTTTAATGTGGTACTAGATGCTGAACACCATGCAGTTTTGACCCATATTCCAAGTGTGGAAGTATGCTCTGCTTGTATACTTTATTGAGTATTTTCCCATCGGCCTCCCCATGTGGTTCCACTTAGTTTTCTTAGTATTGCTGTGTCTTCCTCCTGGCTTTGGTTGCTGCCTTGTTGATATGTTTTCTCCATGTAAACCTGTCATCAAATGTGACTCCTATGTATGTGGGCTCTTTATCATCTCTCAGGGGTATTCCGTTTATTTTGATGGTGCCGGCTTTTTGCTTTGGGGAGAGGGTGAATAGTGTGGTGCTACATTTGTCTGTGTTGATGCTGACACACCATCTATTGGCCCATGCCTCAAGTGCATTTGTAGCCCGCTGTAGTGTTTTTGTGGCTATCGTTGCATGTTCATTGGTGCACCACAGTACCTGGTCGTCGGCAAACATTGCCATTTTGATTCCATTTGGTATCTCAGCCACCAGGACGTTCATGAATAAAAGGAAAAGTGTGGGCGACAGGACACCACCTTGAGGGACGCCTTGTCGCAGTAAAACTTTTTTACTTTTAAACCATCTACCTGTACCTGGGCTCTTCTGATATGTAGATATGCGTTAATCCAATTGTACATTTTTCTATTTTCTTTATAGTTTCTCAACTTCTTCAAAAGCCCCACCTTCCAAACCTTATCAAAAGCTTTCCTTAAATCTATCCATGCTACGAGTACCAGTTTCTTATCTTGAAAAGCATCCTCGATTTGTTGGGAGAGGTATGTTGTCTGGTCTTCAGTAGAGTAGAACTTTCTAAAGCCCTCCTGCTGTGGTGTAATGATGTTTTCACTTTCAATGTACCACTGTAGTCTGAGGTTGGTGATGCGCTCCATTGTTTTACAGAGACAACTTGTGAGGCTGATCGGTCTGTAGTTGGAGGCATTAGAACTGTCTTTCCCAGGCTTTATGAGGGGTATTTTGATATAATAAAACTTGCCAATCACTTTGGATTCTCACCTTTAACAGTAACTTGTAGTGTAGTTATATATATGTGTCCGTTTTTGTGTTGATTTTCTTTTGTTCACTGGTGTCTGTGCTTAGGCGTTATAAACAAGCTTCATAATTCCGTATTTCCTAGTGCGGCTTAAGTTGCAGGCGATTTAGCGCAGGTCGTGTGTGTTGATTTCGATCTCTTATTAACCCATTGCGGTCCTGGTCAATGTACTATTTATTCATGATGTAAAAATTAGGCAGTGCTTGAAACATTGGAAAAGATATAAAACCGAAAAAAAAAGATTATCAGCAAGCTTCACAATATAACAAACAAAAACAAAACATGAACGTGTACACTGGAGATTTGGAAGCTGGGCACATGTCCCGTGAGAAAAATTATAAGCTTTGAAAACGGTTGCTGCCAATGGTTTTGAAAACACATCGCACAAATACCAACTCTGTGACTGGTTTTCTCTTTCTACAGTTAATCAGTGATGTCTTATTTGTGAAATTTAAAAAATCATGTTGGGAAAGGGGGTGGGGGGGGGGGGGGGAGAATTGGGGAAAAGGGGGGAAAAAGGGGGGTGGGGGTCGTGTAGAATGTTTTGTTAGAACTTTGTAATGTGTTGTATATACTGTTATTCTTTCTGCGTTTAAGCTATTGACGTTATCTGTGTCCAGGTTCACGATGTTTGTTAGGCGTAGCTTTCTGTGGTAGTCAGTAGCGGGAGATTCTCGTCAGATGGCCGAATCATTTAATTTGTTGCTCGTTAATGAAATGAAAGACCACCCTTAATCGCCTTCAGAAAAATAGAGACCTGAACCAACTACATAGGCCAAAGGTAACCCACAACCTTCAGACAGCAAGTCAACCAGCCTGACCACTTGGCCACACAGACCACAGAGTGGGGCATCACAGACCACAGAGTGGGGCCACGACCACAGAGTGGAGCTACACAGATCATAGAGTGGGGCCACACAGACCACAGAGTGGGACCACACAGACCACATATTTGGCCATCACAGACCATAGAGTAGGGCCCCACAGACCATAGAGTGGGACCACACAGACCACAGAGTGGAGCCACACAGACCACAAAGTGGGGCCACACAGGCCACAGAGTGGGTCCACACAGACCACAGAGTGGAGCCACACAGACCACAGAGTGGGGCCACACAGACCACAGAGTGGGGCCACATAGACCACAGTGGGGCTACACAGAGCACAGAGTGGGGCCACACAGGCCACAGTGGGGCTACACAGAGCACAGACCACAGAGTGGGGCCACACAGACCACAGAGTGGGGACACACAGACCACAGAGTGGGGTCACACAGACCACAGTGGGGCTACACAGAGCACAGAGTGGGGCCACACAGATCACAGAGTGGTATTACAATGTAAACCAAATGCTGATATAAACACAGACAATTACCACATTACCCAGCAAGTGCCTAGTGGTCTATAAGATATTTGTCTAGCCCTATATGCCCAAAACGATTGAAGGCGTTCTTATTCTTCTGTCTTCTTTGCGTCACCAGCTGTAAACTCCAGCGGAAAGTTCTAGCTGTTGGTCCATTTCTGGACTGCAGTCCTGGTGCAGAACCTGAGTGTTGCGTGTGCATCCGTTTTACAGATCTGAATCATTTTTATGCAGACTGCTGGTTCCTAGCCTCTCATGCAAACGCACTCCGACTTCGAAGGACGTGAGAGCGTTGAAAGCAGTGCTTTACTTTAATTTAACTTCTACACGCACACTGTATTCAAACAGAACAAGTCGCTGTGTTTTGAGAGATTGGGGAATAGTGCTGGGACAGACTACCAACGTTCGTGTTGAACGGACCGGTACAGCCCTTACTTGTGTGGAAATGAATTTGACATATGCCATGATACCGGAGTGACTTGTGTCTCAGGCCTCCACCATCTTTTATGTCTTCTCCCATAAATACACACATCTCACAAGTAGGCTCATGCTGTATCTGCATTCACGGGCTGTAGTCTCTGGTAAGTATACAGTCACAGGTGGCTCGGAGATAGCACAGTCGAAATGTGTTTGCCCGTAAGTCGTTCGAGTTCAGTCCAAAAATTTAACAACTGTTCTAAACCAGAAACTTATTTTGTACTGAATTACTGTCTGCAGTTTGATTTATAGTATAGTATATAGTATAAAATAGGAAACTGGTCTATCTAAAGTATTCGCGTGTATTATCTTGTAATGTAAACTGTCTTCCTGGGTAATTTAACATGAAGAGTGGCATTTGAAACATGAGCATCAGTGTCAGCCGAGAAAGAGAGAGAGAGAGAGAGAGAGAGAGAGAGAGAGAGAGAGAGAGAGAGAGAGAGAGAGGGGGGGGGAGAGTTTTATCAAAACGTCTCGTCTGTGGAGAAATGCAAGCGTTGATGCCATCTACTGGGGCCCGTGCTGGTGACAAAACGATGATGACGATAAACATGATAGAGACAATGGTGACGATAATGATGACAGAGACAATGGTGAGGATAATGATGATAGAGACAATGGTGACGATAATGATGACAGAGACACTGGTGAGGATAATGATGACGAAGCTGTACAGAACAGTGAATGCAGGTTCGTAAATTCTTCACAGCCCATTGAAAGCAGGTGAACAGTGCGGAGGCACACATATTTCACTACAGTCTGAGCAAGATGGCGCTGCAAGGGGTTACCAGGGGATCTGACCGACGTTCGACACCCCCATGGAAGCGCGAGACAGATATGCAATCAGACGGTTACCGGTGCCATCGAAATTGAAGTCCTCTCTTGCTGCTGAAGGTGGAGATGGGAGTGCTTATGTGAGAGTCCCGAGTGCTGTGATGTCGATTCTTAATTCAAAATTCAACAATGCTAGCACTGCTGACCTGAGATTTCGCAAAGCTTGAAACTAACTTTCAAAATGCCAACATTTTCTGGAAACAGGAAACTGACACAGCAAAAAACTGGCACGCTGGTTGATTATAACGCATATACGTTAGGAGGTAAAGATAAGATTAAAAACAAATATTGTACAACATACACACAGACATCTGTAGAAGTTCGATATTTCACCCTGTGGCCTCAAGCAGTGACGGCGCATTGTTCAAATAACAAGCGTACATAAAGGACACTATCCGGAAAATCTACAGCAGACATCATTATTACACATGTATGTTGCTTGTCCTCAGGCGAAGTGTTTTATATCATAATTTCTTAGTTGCGTTTTTATAAATATGAGTGCCAAAGTGAGCTACAGCGCCTAGTGATGCCACGCTGAACGAACAAATAGGGGGCTATTTTCGAACAGTAGAAGCCTACCAGAACTACCTATATGTGTATGAATGTATCCTAAGAGGATTGTATGAACACATTAGAGACAAAGTGGTGCAATGTCTACCATTTTTGTCTGCCGCTCAGTGGTTGCTTCCTCTTTAGGGCGCTTTGTAAAAACACTCAATCAGCGTTGATGTCAACATCGTATAGTCTTTCTTTTACGTTCTTTCGTCGTGGAAAGCTGTGACAATGTTCACAATCTACCAGGATAAAGTAGTCGTCAGTAGCTCAGGCGTTGTGAACGCGCTTCTTAATGCCGGGATGCCGGGTTCGATCTCATCTGCGGACAATTTGTCTTGCGTTGGTTTCGACAATGGTATCGAGAGCTGACCGTCCAGTAGCAATGGCAAACTGCTGAACGTTAAACTTGCCTAGAAAAACTAGAACTGTAAAAAATCCTAGGGTTTGTTCTGCAGTGTCACGTAAAGAATACGCAACTAACTTTTAACCAGGATTTAAAAATTAAATTAGTTGCCTATCCTTTACAGGACGCTGCAGAACCAACACCATCACTATCTGGCTGTTGTGGGTTTTTCTAGGCAAAATTACGTCCAATAGTTTGTGATTGCTACCTGTACGGTCGGCTCTTGGTACCACTCTCGAAACCAACGCAAGGCAAAACGCCTGCAGCCGGCATCGAACCCGGTATCTCGGCATTACGAAGCGCGTTCGCAACGCCTAAGCCACAAAAGCTGACCAGGATAGAGATACGAAATGATGAACTTTCGGCTTGACATACCGACTGACTGACTGACTTTATACCCCACCAGGACATCACACAAGCTATAAACACACGATGGCACAAAGTGCCACCATGTGGATGAGGATCACAGTGGAGAGGTCCCAGAAACCGCGTTCAGACAATTGGACATATTGATAGCCTGTCTATATTGTGGCCCCCTCGCAAAAGCCGGAGGGGGGCTTCAAATAACAAAAAATTACGTCCTGAAAAGGACGTAAAGAAGATAATATATTTCCTGCTTGACATGCCAGCTTGCAAGCCATTTATCTGGGACGCTCAAATAGTGCCAGTGTTTTGTTGTTTTTTACCTAATTTTGATTGGCTTAGACATGTCGGAAAATGACATGCAGATACTGACAGTGTGAGCAGAAGTAGGGTGCCCCAGAATGAACTAATCTTGGCGAGGCTGTCACAGAATGAAAGCTATCTCATCTATTCTATGCCTGCTAAGTTATTGCACGACACAGGTGACCGTGTGCCTCTCGACATTTTCATATCTCCTAGACATAATTTAGAGGAAAAATAAAACTTTGAGTTTTACTTTTAATTCACCCGATCTCAGGAAATCCGAGATTTTGTGGTGAGTTTCTGGGAACGACCAACAGTTTAGATAGTATAGGGGTGTTAAGGTGTGAAATGAGTCCATACAAACATCTATTTAACCCCCCCCCCCTCCTCCTCACAATATTAGACAGGTAACTCAGCATTAAATTTTAAGTCGTCGAGATGGGGTGAACTGTAAGAAAGAGTGGTACTGACATTTGCTGTCACACAACAGCACACGTTGTTATAAACTTTATATGTTTTTGTACATTGTCATCTTTATTTAAATCATTATTTTCATCACAGACTATATTCAGCGCCAATAATATCGTTACCGCGGTTACACTGCATGCCGGAGTTGTTTAAGCTTCCGAGATGATAGGATCGGATGGGGTTCCATCACTCCTAGTCCGAATGTCACAAAGCAGTAGTCTCCAACCTTTTTTATGTCGCGTCTAATGCCTTACCCCCCCCCCCCCCCCCCCCTCAGCATTACAACAGTTTATCAATTAGAAGGAGGATAACAATAGATTCACAACAAGACAAACGCAGAATGAAAATACGTTTCAATCAGAACAGAATCTCAATCTATAAATGTCCGTCTTATTGTAATATTTGTTTTAACTGTAGATATACAAAATGCTTATAAACATACAAAGTGTTCTTGTCTTTCTGATTTTATAAATAGTTTATTAAAAATATTTCACTTTTAAAAACTTATAGTTAAACTCAAAAAGCTAAAATAAAACATGATTAAAACAAACACAATGCTCTGAGTGATGATAGTGATGTTAGTGATGATAGTGATGTTAGTGATGATAGTGATGATAGTGATGATAGTTATGATGGTATGATCATGGTACTGATAGTGATGATGAAGCTGGTGGTAGTCATGAGAGCAGTAGTGGTTATGATGTTGCTGACGATAATGATGAGGATGGCAACGATGATGAAAGGTGTATGTAAATGTTTTCTACTCCCTCAACAGCCCAATCAAGTAGGAAAAAAAAAACCACACACACAAGAAAATCGGAAGCGCAGCTGGAATCACAAAAATGACAGCTCCCAAAAATGTGAAAATTCGAGTTTTAATATCACAGAATCAATAGACGAAAGTGGACGCAATGACATTTGATGAGGCATGCTTCCAAAAATTGTCATCAAACGGAGTTTCCTGAAATATGCGACAAGACAGATGGAGCGCCAGACATATGGCAAGAACGCCCAGATATGCAGTAGAAGAAGTGATAAGAAAATTAGCTGTTAGAAAAGCACAGATAATATATATATATATATATATATTTACACACACACACATACGTCCATTTATAGATAAAGGTATCTCTCTCTCTCTCTCTCTCTCTCTCTCTCTCTCTCTCTCTCTCTCTCTCTGTCTATTTATCTATCTATCTCAGTGTATGTGTATATGTATATATGTGTTAAAGTTACAGTCAAAAGGATCAATTTCATATAACGCCTAAATTGGTTCGGCGTCTCATTGTAGAACGACTACAACTGAAACACAACACAGGAGCCACACAGACAGTATGACTGTATTCTGGGGTCCACTGGAAGGTAACTAAGTGTGGCATCACACAGTAACGTCGTCAGGTTTGATAGATCCGTGTTACTCGACGGTTTGCACGAGAGGGCAGTAGAAAACGAATCTTCCTTACCACACCAACTAACCCGAACTCACGACTATAGTGCATTTCCAAAGTCGTGCCCTAACACTTGAACATTAAGCGAATGTTATGTCAGCCTAAGCCAGAAATGAGGGAATGTTATGTCATCACAAGCAAGAAATGAGGGAATGTTATGTTATCAGAAGCGAAAAAAAAAACCCACTGTTATGTTAGCACCAGCCAGAAATAGGGAAAAATTATGTTATCACAAGCCAGAAATGAGGGAATGTTATGTCAGCACAATTAAGAAATGAGGAAATGTTATGTTAGCACAAGCCAGAAATGAGGGAATGTTATGTTAGCACAATCAATAAATGAGGGAATGTTATGTCAGCAAAAGCAAGAAATTAGGGAATGTTATGTTATCACAAGCAAGAAATGAGGGAATGTTATGTAATACAAGCAAGACATGAGGGAATGTTATGTTATCCCAAGCAAGAAATGAGGGAATGTTATGTCAGCACAAGCAAGAAATGAGGGAATGTTATGTTATCACAAGCAAGAAATGAGGGAATTTTATGTAATCACAAGCAAGAAATAAACGAATGTTATGTTAACACAAGCAAGAAATGGGGGAATGTTATGTTATCATAAGCAAGAAATGAGGAAATGTTATGTTATCACAAGAATAAATAAACGAATGTTAAGTCAGCACAAGCAAGAAACGAGGGAATGTTATGTTATCACAAGCTAGAAATAAACGAATTTATGTTAGCACAAGCAAGAAATGAGGGAATGTTATGTTATCACAGGCAAGCAATCGGGGAAAGTTATGTTTTCACAAGCAAAAAATGAGGGAATGTTATGTTATCACATGCAAGAAATAAACGAATTTTATGTCAGCACAAGCAAAAAATAAACGAATGTTATGTCAGCACAAGCAAGAAATGAGGGAATGTTATGTTATCACAAGCAAAAAATAAACGAATGTTATGTCATCACAAGCAAGAAATGAGGGAATGTTATGTTATCACAAGCAAGAAATAAACGAATTTTATGTCAGTACAAGCAAGAAATAAACGAATATTATGTCAGCACAAGCAAGAAATAAACGAATATTACGTTACCACAAGCGAGAAATAAAAGAATTTTATGTCAGCACAAGCAAGAAATAAACTAATGTTATGTTATCACAAGCAAGAATGAAACGAATGTTATGTTATCACAAGCGAGAAATAAGGGAATGTTATGTTAAAATAAGAGAATTTTACGTTACAACAAACAAACAAACAAACCAAAGAAAAAACTCAAGAATGTTATGTTGTTACACGCGAGACTACTATCTCCAACAGAATGATGCGTATTGTAAAATCATTAGAAAACGAATACGGCAACCCCTCTCCTGAAGCTGACAATGACAAGAGGCCAGATGTCAACGGTGCTTGCTCTTGGAAATTCACAGATGGAGAAACTGATCTTAAGGGAAAAAAAAAAATTTCTGACAATTACAGAGTAAAACTGTCAGTGGGGTTGGATTTACACTATAATAGGGTGTGGGATTCACACAATATTGGGGGTGGGATTCATACCATAGTGAGGTTGGATTCACGTCATAGTGGGGGTTGGATTCACATCATAGTGGGATTTAGATTCACATCATAGTGGGGGTGGGATTTACATAGTATGGACGAGGTTGTTTTGGAAGCTAAAGATTCGATCACGCAAGAGGACACGAATGACTGTTTGCTTGTTTGTCAGTCGGACGACTTGAAAACATACAGACCGACAGACTTACAGACATGCAGTCAAACATGTCTGAAGATAGAGATATGCCAGTAGATCATCAGTCAATCAGCAATTAAGACAGACAAACGGGCATGCAGAAGGACAAAGTTAAGACAGGGACGTAGATGGAACGAAACAAACAGCCAACGAACGAATACTGTTTATTTTCAAAGGGTCACAAATTAGGCCACATACTGGTATTACATTCAGCTTTTTCAAAGGCTCATCTGTCACACCGCAAATGTATTTATATATCAAGTATATTGTGTTCATGTATCATTATGCACAGTATGAATTTAAAGTAAAAATATCAAAGCACGGATGCAAAGATTCAGGGTGTACAGACAAAAGTACAGGTACAGAGATAATGAGAAAAGCACTTAATCATGCATGCATACAGCCAGACATATGAACATACAGACAAAGACTGGCAGGTAGTCATGCACACAGACGGTCTGACATATAGATATAAAACTCGTCTGTATTGTACACTCGTCTGTTGACTACATCTCTGTCATTTGTGTGTGTATGTGTGTTCAGCTTGGTAAAGAATACTTCATTGAATATATTTCAATAAGCGTTGCTAAGCAACAAATGTACACAGTCACGTGATGTTAGCAACAACATGTAAGTGTATATGTTTTCTGTCTTGGCTAACACAACTTGCAGCAAATGAACCATCAGTTAGAGCCTAAACTATGTAAACAAAGCTGGCATTGGCTCCTTGTGTTGTCCCTTCAGGCGTATTGGGTATATAGGGCTAGACCTATATTTTATAGACCAAATTGCACATGGTGAGTGATGTGGTCAGCATCACGCCGGCCACCTTTACTTCCCAGGACTGTACCTGGTCTCCACTCAAGGTTGAATCGATCTGGGAGCCGAGGTCATTTTAAAATAACATTCGCTCCCCCCCCCCCCCCCCCCCCCGTCGGGACACAAACCCACGGTTTTCTGATCGGTTGGCGAGCGTCTATCCACAAGACCATGACAGCTCCCTTTATTAACTAGCGCAATGAAGTTTTATTTCTTGCCATTCCCCGACAGCCTATTGAGTACACTCCTCATTTTTTCAGCATTGTCTCTTATTCTGTCCCCAATGTCTGTTTTAGTCTTTCGTCATTTGTTTGGTCCTTCTGTTATTGTGTACCATGATTTAAAAAACCGGGGAAGTTAGACAATTAAAATCGTTAAGCTAGATACATTCATAAACGAAAACCAATTAAAAACGTGTAACCTCACCCACAAAGTAATGTGCAGTGAAATAGAAAAACCAACCCTCCAATTAGGATGGTCGTTAATGTAAAAGGTCTACATCAAAGGAAGCGGATACCATAATATCACTGCAAATAACACACTGTTCCTTATATGCTGAACCAAGAAGTCAAAATTATTTATAGTCTCTTCTAACCACAGATACATCTAAAAGCCACATTTAGCATCCCCGCTTTCCCTTACAAATAGCTTTCTGCAGAAAGGCAAGTCAAAGTTCAGGAAAGGTCGCAAACGAACCTAATTTCTAGATCGAAAGAACATTTAGCATAACCTTATTTATGCTTGGGATATTCTTGCTGAAGGACATAATTTTGTTTCCGCCCACACAGTTGTACCCGTAATAGAATTACATGTTTCAGTTTGATAGCTATTATCTAAGCCACTTACCAGCAACATTTTGTAACAAAAATGTAATATACTGTTATAGTCACCGACGGATTGGAAAAAAGTTATAGCAGAAGGCATGGTATCAGGAAGGAGGGGCAGGGGCCGACCGACACGAAGATGGGCACAGAATATAAGTGACTCCTTGAGTGTGAAAGTGCATGAGGCGGGAGAACTGGCGAGAGACCGAGTTTCTTTCAGGCGTGATGAGAGCGACGTTCTGCAAAGGACCTGCTACAAGATGATGAGTCACCGAAACCTAATGAGCACTTTAAAGTTAGATACAAGTAAAACGTGTGTGCACCTAGGCACAGGAGGAAGGACAATAATTATAGTTCTCTAGTCTACTGTGGCAGGTTTTAGATACGATTGCCGAGGATTGTCGTTATATTAGCTAATTTATTTAAAACAAACATTTGTTTGCCAAATCCAAGTCACTACGAGTCAGTCATGTAACAGGTCCTGTCCAGAATATTGCTGCAATCTCTCATCACGGTCTGCATGAAAGAAACTAGGTCTCTAGACGGCTCTCTTATGTCGTTTACTTTCATGTTCAAGGAGTCACTTATATCCTGTACACATCTTTGTTCTCGTCGACCCCAGCCCCTTGTTCCTGGTACCATGCCTTCTGCTATCATTTTCCAGTCGCCTATGGTGCTTGATATGACCACAAATATGTCAGCATTCGAAACAAAATGCTATTTATTAGCCATTCTTTCCTGATGTTCTGACTGTTCAAAATGTCAGTATTTTTGTCCTCCCTCTCTCTCTCTCTCTCTCTCTCTCTCTCTCTCTCTCTCTCTCTCTCTCTCTCTCTCTCTCTCTCTCTCTCTCGTATATGGTGTTCTGAAAATATTTAAATAACATTTCTGCTCAAAAGCTCCGTTTTCCTAATTAGGGACTGCGAGAGAGTTCACAACTCACATGCGCATCATGTTACAGGGAATATGTACGATCTTAAAATTGTCACTTTGAGTTTATTGCTGGTGCTTAACCACAGACTTTCAATTCTGTGTAATCTTCGTATCATAATTAATCTGAAAGACCGGCCTGAGTCCAGAAATGTGGAAAAAGTCAGCTCATCCTGATAGAGCTGACGGTGCCTTATGAGTCGCTGACTGAAGAAAATCACATGTACAAGCTCGCAAAGTACTGTGTTCTAGTCTCCGGTCTGAGACACAGTAAAATCCTCACCGTCGAGGTAGGCGCAAGAGGACTCATCTTTACTTCCACACACAATTTACTATAGCACCTGAGTTTGCCAGAAATAAAGCGAAAACGGTCACTAAAACAACTGGGCCAAGCTGCTGACAGTGTTTCCAGCTGGCTTTGGACGCAACAAAACGTCGTCGGGGATGGGCCTCCGTAGACTAGTCCGAGCTCCTAGTGATAAAGAGATTTTTATCCCTAAAAAGATAAAGTGTCTAGTAAATGTCTGCCAGTGTCTTTCTGCCAATTGCCAAAGTCTAAAATCTGTCCGATGAACCAACTGTAAGCTTGTCACTTTGGTCGTGAAGGTATTGGGCTTAATTTGATACCGCAGCGACAATATATGCAACACCAAACTTCACGATTCATGCTGCCAAGCTATCGTTTCGTCTTGTCCCTGTATGACTAAGTGCAGCAGGGAAAGAAGGAGGCCTGGCGTCATGAGATTCTCTAGGAAGTAATGGGCTAAATCGAGGATGAGGGATCTTTCTACCGATGATCGGTAAACCCCTGCTGTACATGCTTCAATGTGGTATTCTTCTTATTATTGTATTGTTATGACCATTATCCCTTTGATTTTTGTCGACCAGGCTCCATTGCTATTTATTATAGTGCCTAGATACTCAGAGTTTTTGATATTTTCAATATCTTCATCATTCAGTGCTATTTTTGGGTGATATCCAGTTTTTTATGTGGATGTTATCATTGTTCTCTTTCAATTAAAGAACAAGTTTTGTTCTTCTCTACGTTCAAGGTGGACCATAGCAATGAAAGAAGACCAAAACGGCTTCGTTTGAGTTTATAAAGGTTTTGTGTTGGTTGTCGTGTACGTGTACATCCTAGTGTCTGTTGCACTTTTGCTGATTTATGATACTGAACAATATCTATACCATGGCTACCTTAATCTTTTAGTATACTTTGATACCGTGTCGTTTGTCTACAATCGTTTGTTTAGATGTTCACTATCATCTCTATGCATCATGTCGAGATATCATGTTTGCTGTCAAATCTCCATATTCTATGCAAAGATGTCAAGTTATCTGCTTTCAAATCTCTATGTCTCCCCAGTTTCCGTTTCTTTTCACTAAGTATTTGTGTGTTTTTACCTTGGCATGACTCGTTCCAGTAATGTGATTTGTCTGCCTGCTTGCTAGCAACTTGCTCACTCGTGTGGGCGCGTGTCTTGCACGGCGTCTTTATTACTTATTCCATTGTTCTCAGCACACACTTGTGCACAACTATATCTCTACAGCCTATACCTAATTTCTCGCTAATCTGCACCTTCTCCACGCTTAACTTGCACAACTCTGAAGAACTAATCGCCTCACCTTCATTGACAAAGAGATGTTTGACTAAATGAGCTTTCTGTGGCATGAAGCTCTGGTTGTACCCTTTTTACGTTTGGCTCATCAAACACAAATCTCATCTGGTGGTGTCTAGCTGCCTAAATGACTGATTAACTTCAGAAACTTCAGAAGGTAGAGACCGCTATTTTTTTATTACCTTCCTAACTGTTTGTGTGCTAATGATGTTGTTGGCATATTTCTGTTTTTCCAGACGATAGTATTGTACTGCTGGTATACAGACAGGGAAGTCACAGCCCATGACGATGGCGTCTGTGATTAGAAAACCCCGCTGACGCCAAGAATGGTCTAAAATTAGAGCTTGGGATTTCAGGACAACTGTTGCTATAGCATGTGATTGTTCTCGGATATTCAGAGCTCATTGTATGTGCACTAATTTTCTCTTTTATCTTTACTAACTTCTGACTTTCTCCCGCCATGCAGTTGGGTCCATGGTATCATGTTTACGCGAGTTGTGTGTGTGTGTGTGTGTGTGTGTGTGTGTGTGTGTGTATGTGTGTGTGTGTATGTGTGTGAATCTTTTGTTGCCACAAACTCTAACATTCCCTTATGTCAAAAACAAAAGCGTTTTTTACGTCGCTCTAACTCGAGAGGCTTGCGGTAACTGATGTCTGTAGTTGCATATATTTAAATATTGTACTGACGATGGGTAGATCCCTGCTGTACATGCTCCCCTGTGGAGTTTCTTCTTATAGTAAATGTGTTAACTTCATGAGATGCACGGTAGACCGGGCAAAAGATGCCCTGTGACAGAAAAGAAGCATTTACACAGATCTAGACTTTAAACATATCATTAGATCTGAACACGGACCGTGTTTATTATGGTCTTCCTATTGTGTCCTTATCGCATTCACTATCAAACCGAGCATTATTTTAACCTCAAAGGTCATAAGCCACAAACAATAAATCTGTTTATTATAAAAGCAGCTTTTAGTCCCCGATGCTTTCATTGTCCACCCAGGCGTCCCCAATACATCTGACACGCTCAATCTTGCGTTAACATCTCTTTCTGGATGCCAAATGAGCTGTATTAGACTCGCTACTTCATACATTCCGCCACCAAAGTATCACTCTCGTTAATTAACAGTTGGTAATTTCCAGGCTCGTTCCTTTCCTGTGAATTAAACGTGGAGCAAATGTCATTGGCTGAATAAATTCTTGACTGAGGCTAGATGGATGTTTAAAACATAGTACAGGGAGAAGGGGTTTAAAGTCTAGTATAGGGGAATAGATGTTTACAACATAGTTTAGGGAGATGGATGTTTAAAACATAGTTCATGGAGAAGGGGTTTAAAGTCTAGTGTAGGGGAATAGATGTTTACAACATAGTTTAGGGAGATGGATGTTTAAAACATGGAACAATTCAAGGAGATGGAGGTTTAAACATAGTACAGGACAGGAAGATGAATGTTTAAAACCTATTACAGAATAAGAAGATGGGGTTTAATATAAAGTATAGTAAAAGGAGATGGAGGTTAAAAACAGTTGCATTTCTACACAGGTCATAGCAAAGCACAGGCAGGGAGATGTTTGCTCTTTATGGTTTTTACTTGTTAGTTTTAAGTTCAGTAGAAGGAATTAAATAGTATGATAGAATAACTAATGTAGAGCTTTAGGAGAGAACTAAACAGGCTCCTGTGGACCAAGTGGTGAGGAAAAGACGCTGGCGTTGGATAGGACACACACTGAGAAAACAGGAAAACAGCATAACTAGAATGTCTTTGCATTGGAACCCACAGGGGCATAGGAATAAAGAAAAGCCAAAAAACACACAGAGAAGAGAGCTGGAGAATGAAGTTAGAAAGATGGGGAGGACATGGGGAGAGCTCCATGCAATGGCGAAGGATGGAACGACTTGGCGTGAGTTGCTTGAGGGCCTATGCTCCATTGGGGGATAGAAAGGCAGAAGAAGAAGTTAGTTAGTTAGTTAGTTAGTTAGTTAGTTAGTTAGTTAGTTAGTCGACAGGTTATCTTAATCACACATCGAAACATTCAGTCCATAAGTGCTCAAATCCCCTCACCAGTTATGTATTGGTTTACTATTCTTCTATGGGCCCCTGCGCTCTTGTCTGGCTTCTCCCCTTTGGCGTTATGTTAGTTTAGTCTCGTCAGTGTTGCTGGTTCACAATCATTGCTTGATTTGTTTAATCGGGCCGCGTCTCTGAGGGCCTTCAGTATATCTTTCGTTCGTTCGTTCTCTCTCTCTTTCTACATATCTCTGTCTCTTACTTTATCGTTGTCTGCCTACAATGTTCAACAGTGTGCTATTTCACTTGTGCTGTTCGTGCTGTTAGTGTTTCTAGAAAGCAACACAAGCCAGTCTGTCGTCACAGCACATGCAGGTAGACGGAACCAGTATGTTGGGTTTATAACACTGCATTCATACTTAAAACTCATACTTAAGTGACTTACAGGGACATAAGGTGGGCAAGAGCAAGTAAATATACTTAGATAGACAACCAGACAGACACACATAGGGATATGCAGAGAGAGACAGAGACATTTAGACAGAGAGACAATTAGACAGAAAGACAGTCAGACTAAAAGACAGAAATTTATAGAGACATTGAAACAGATAGTCAGACAGACATAGGGAGAGATAACGAAATACCGAGAGATAAAGATAAATAGAGACTGAACGAAATAATGGACGGAGGAACGAATGTTATTTTCAAGGGGTCGCAATTTGGGCACGCAGGCCCGTCTTACTTTTGGCCTTTTCAAACATTCATCTTTCTCACAGAAATTGTACTTTGTGTGTTAGGCATACTTATCGTGATTTATCAAGACTCAAAATATTGA
>CAJHNH020002912.1:60000-72500 GCA_905116865.2 Candidula unifasciata
TAAAGCAAAGCAGTCTGTCTAGCCATACATACAAAAGTGTGGCAGATGTGTGGTGATTGTGTGTGAAGGACGCGCTTGATTGTAAACCTGGAGTAAACCAGTGTATGTCTCCAGGGTGTGCCAGTGGCAGTGAGTAAAGCAGTGCAGGTTGTAGAGTGTGCCGCAGAGATTGCTTGTGAACATTCCTAGATGATGTTAGAGACTGTGGGCAGACGAAATGGATGCTTTGTTACATCGATAATAAAACTTAGGTTGGGGAAAAATGGACTCCTGTCGTAGAAGAGTGCATGCTGCATTCGTCCCTTACTGTTGGTCTGGGAGGTCATTGTGAGTCCTGCTGTATTGTCCTAATTCACGTCACACAGTAGTCAATAAGCCATAAGGTCGTGGAAACGACGGGTGCGAGAGTCAGTACACATCCTGGGATCATGTAACTATGGATAACAGATCAACAGGAGCCGAAGGTCTGACACAGTACAACTAAATAACCGCAGTGCTAGTCGTGAACCAACAGAGCAAGCGGTGATATCCGGTTCAATATCCAAAGAGATGTTCTTATACAAAAAGGACTCGATGTCTGTTGCTTAGGCGTTGGAGCGCGCTTCGTAATGCCAGGGTGCAGGGTTCGTTCACAGTTGAGGACAATTTGTTTTGCTTCGGTTTCGACAGTGGTACCGAGCACTGACCGCTCCAACGGCAAAAGCAAACTACTGAAAGTGAAATTTGCATTAAAAAAAAAACAATAGCCAAAATTGCTGGGGTTTGTTCGGAAACGTCGCGTAAAGGATAGGCAACTATACACACACACACACACACACACACACACACACACACACACACACACACACACATATATATATATATATAACATAAAGAAGAATCAATATCAAACAGCCTGCCGACTGCCTTGCGAACTTTGACAGCATAAATCAGTCTGTTTGCTCATAACTTTGACTGACATGAATGAAAGGATGAATAAGTGAATGATTGAATGAACGAATGACTTGACGTCATGACAATCAGGTATCCCATATGTTCTCTGTCCTCTCCTTGCAGCCAGCGAAGAGTTCCTAAACTGACAGCGCCAAGTTTAGCCTGATTAAAAGTCCGCCTTTCCTTCCCCTTGCATGTTGAATGTCGCCCCTATTCACTACTTGCTCGCTGCTGTTCAAGTGTCTCGAAAAATAGGGAGCTCTCTCTGTTCTTTTTCACTTTCCCCTCGATGTTTGAAAAAATGTTTAAAAAAATAAAAAATAAAAATATTTTAAAGCCTACTAGAGCTCCCATCCCTATGCTTTCAAAAAAAAAAAAAAAAAAATATTAAACTTTCAGTTTTTCCCTTTGCATAAAATAGTCCAAAATGACAGACAACTGCTTCTTTCTGAGACCACGCTAAATGCTACGACTAAAGAAACGCTTGGCTGTCAGTTAATAAAAGTAGGTAAGTAAAGTAAAAAATCCCTTTTCACGCTTTAGGCGCATCGGGTATATGGAAAGAGCGTCCTATATTTTTACAGACCAATTAGCACTGGGTGGGTAATATGGTCAGCATAACGCCGGCCGTCTTTACTTCCACAGGACAGCCATCCTGGAACCCATTTCAGGCTGGGTCGACCTGCAACGCGCCATACAATGTTACAAATGTAAATAAAAGTATTAGACCCTTTTCCTGCAGTGTCGCATTGGACATATGGTGCTGTGATCATTTTTGTATGCACAAACCTGCACTAGGTGGAGCAGGTGATCTATATCACTGGCCGCCTTTTACCCCCCCCCCCCCCCCCCACCCCCAGGACATATTGTGGCATCCACTTTAAACCAGCGTCTTGGCTATCAATAATGCACCTGAAAAGTCGTGATGTGGAGGATTAAGTATTAGTTAAACATCACTTCCACTGAACACTAATCTCTTCAGTAAGACCAACACCTCCAGTAACATATTTACTTCACGCCTAGTCTCAATGTTTCATTCATCCTGCTAGAAATATTCGCAAACGAATCTGTTAACACTGGAATATATACAAGGATAACAAAATGGTCTGACAAACTTATCAGAATAACATAATAAATAAAACACCTTCTATATATAAATACACATTTCAATATTAATCTTCTTACGACCTCATTAACATTTCAGTGTATTTATCTTTTCAGCTCATGTGTTGATTCGCCGATCCCTCTAACCAAAAAGCCAAACAGAATATTATATTCTATCTCTACATCAAGTCTGAAACGGCAGCCTATTGTAATTCTAATACTACTATTCTCGTCAAATGAAAGCAAATGTCCCTGAGGGAGATCATTTCTCGCATTAACAGCTTTATCGAGTGACCCAGTCTTTTTTTTTGCAAACAAGTCACAGCATCGCATGGTCGAGCAACATGTGGATACGCCATCAGTGTGTCTGTCTCTTATAGGCAGCAGCGGCGACAGAACCGGGTGCTGCAGCACCTTATGCCACCCCCACCAGCATATTTAGGACTGCAGAACCCTCCCAGCCCTAAACAATACCTCCTAGCCCTAAACAATACCTCCCAGCCCTAAACAATACCTCCCAGCCCTAAACAATACCTCCCAGTCCTAAACAATTTGCAATTGGTTAAGTTCCAGCCTCCATCTATGATTAGAAATCTCTTTGTATGTGTTTGAGCGGTTCAAAGTATTTGCAACTAGACAGATAAATAATACACAACAAACCAGAGGGTCTGGCCGGCACAATACACTCAGAGGAAAAGCAAGACGGACGTATAACCACATTGTGACCGGTAACATCAGTACTAGAACTCTGCGCTGGCTGCTGAAGATGAGGACGGAGCACGAAGGGGAATGCCCCGACTGCTGTGACGCTACTTCTTGAGTCAACTCAATTCATAATACATAACAAATACGAATTTTAAATGTTATGTATACTCAACCCTCTTATATAGTGCAGAAACCTGAACAGGTAGAAGATCGAACAGAGTCACTGGACATTTGGATCTACAGATGAATAGGTCACATCTCATGGAAACAAAAACAGTATAGCACGGAGGTTCTTGAAAGACTACAAAAGAAAAGAGAATTAAAAACCATACTGGAAGGAAGAGTCCAGGACAAGAGAGCAAGAGGTAGACAGTGATACAAGTGGGAGATCAACAGCTAGAGGAGGATAAACAGTTTACAACCAAGACAAGAGACAGCGTGTTAGAGATCCACTGAAGCCAACCTTCATTGTAGAGACGACACCTGATTGATTCATCGATTTTTTTTGTCTTTGCCATTCAGCGCCTAATAATAATAATAATATTAATAATAAAATCTGCATTGCTTACCTAAACAGAGGTAAGGCTACTTGAACTACTGGCCCTAGAAAACTATAAGAGCTCTGACCTTTGACCCTCCCAGCCTTTATGGGTAGGACCCCCTTGTGAATCGCTTAAGCAGACATACGCTCGCGCCACAATAGATACCCCGACTAAGTGAGGGGAAGTGTCCTGATATCCTGGTTTCATTAATTTCCCGTTTTCCCCGTCGCTCCTGACGGAATTATCTATTGTTTTATCTCCGAATTTTATGTGATACTAAATCATGGTGCCCCCCCCCTTTTTTTTCCCAGAGGCACCAACAAGCATAGCGTTTCACCTTTTATTTGTAATTTATAATTCTTGACTAGCCCATTTATATTACTATAGTCTGCTCCAGAAATCGAGGCCAACTTTAAAAATCTGTAACTCAGGAAGCGTTTAGTGTAAGTTGTTGAATTCGGACATGCAACCTGTTAAAAATCATGTACTAGTAAATCCTGACCTTTATTGTAAACAAAAATCTTGTTGGAATATTCGCAATATATGAAAGAGTAGTAACCATTTTTATTTTCTTCGTAATGTCGGGGTGCCGGGTTCGATCCCAGCTGCGGGCCTTGCGCCTTGCGTTAGTTTCGACAGTGGTGTCGAGAAGCCGACCGTCTAGTAAGCAATGGCAAACTATTGGTCGTGAATTTGCCTAGAAACACCACAACAGCTAAAAAAAAAAGTGCTGGGGTTGGTTCTGCGACGGTCTGTAAAGGAAACGCAACTAACTTTAGTCACCGATTCAAAGCAAACAGCCTGCGCACAACTAACTGAGCACCGGGAACATTTCAAGACATCAAATTGCACGCGTTCCCCAGGGGTTTTACTCTTAGATGCTCATTTCCAGCATAAGCTACCCGTCAGAACGCAATTTGCCCATTGTAATACATTATGTACTAGCTGTACCCGGCCACGCGTTGCTGTGGCATAGTTTGGCTAAATGGAAATGAAAGAAAATAGAAATCGCACGTGTCTAATACAATCATTCTCTGCTCAGATAAGAAATAGTCTTTGATCTCCACCCCACCCCCCACCCCACAACTAAATCCACCTACTACCCTCTCCCTCATCAAAGGTTTTTGGAAAAGAAAGACAATGGAAATCGCACCTGTCTAATATAGTTAATGTCGCAATCATTCTCTGCACATTTATATAGAGATAGTCTGGTTTTCCAACTTTAGAACACGCCACCATATAAATTGTGTCTTTATATTAGTGGTCGTCTAAATGGTGCTATTAGCACGGTAACAAAAGTGGTTATTTTGGTTATCTCATGCTAAAGCTGTTTGTATTTTTATAGGAGACGGAAGTAAAGCTACAACTGTACTTGTAAATAACAAAGTAAGTCGTAAAAAATAGAAAAGCGGAGGTAGCGTTAGTAAACAAAAATAGTAAAAAACAAATTAGGTAATGAAGAACTTGAAAAATCACGTGTAAAGCTCTTTAAGTTCTCTTAAATTTAAGTCATTACCCCCCCTCCCCCTCCCCTCTTCCACCGACTACTGCTCTCTCCCTCTTCGAAATATTTGAAAATCATTAACCTGGGCGATATTTTTGTTATTGCTGTAACGGACATTGACATCCCTGTCCATCTGGACTAAAATGGGGGGAGCAGGGAAATTGTAATAGGTAGTGAATGGGGCTAGTGTAATATTTTTACCACATCATCCTTCAAGTACCAGTACAACTACTAAAAATAAAAATAATGTCCACTGCTATCGGTGTTACCATCGGAGTAGAACAGAGAGTCGTGAGCCAGAAGATTTTGGTTTCCGCATGGCTAGTGCTGTCGCCACAGACTGGTCAGGTTAGGATGTATAATTTCACTTTGCCGACAGAAAAACGCCATAACCCTTACCGGCGGTCTTCACATGAGAGCACTATGGTGTAACAGCCCAACCACAACTATTACTGCTGCTGCTACTTTTAAGTGGGTAAAGCAGTTACTGTGACTTAAAGCTCTCTCAGTAAATAGTCCCCCCCCCCCCCCCCCCCAAATTCACCGACAACTCTTTCTCTCATTGAAGTAGTTGGGAGGAAAAAAAAACACTTGAAAAAGCAAAAAATGAACACAGGAAAAAAACACCATAATTAGGGAAATGAACGCCATGGTAAACAACACAGCTTAAAATTCCAACGCAGATGAAAAAATAACTAAATCTAAATGAAAATAAATGAATATCTCTATAAAATTTCAGCGTAACCATGCAATCGGAAAGTTTTTAAAATGCAATCATAAGTATGCGAAAAATGGTCAAATTTAATTATCAAATGGTTTTACCCATTTACTTTTTTTTTTTTTTTTTTTTTTTTTTTTAATATTAAGGCAACATGGCTAGTGCTGTCACCACGACAGAGCAGATGAGGATATTATTTTAGCCCGGGCCAAAAAAAAATATTAACTACTGCGGATTCGAACCCAGGCCTCCCGCACAGGAACCCAGTGTTCTAACCATTCGACCAAGCAGCCAATTAATCGGATAAACGAAAAGAGAACTCAGCTATTAGAGATATGTGTCCCTACTACTGAGTCCTGATTAAAACACAATTCGAAACCGCAGGCAATTGTTTTCTCGTAGACAGATACTCTAGATATATTAATGAAACGACACAACAATAGAAATTGCACGTGTCTAACACGGTTAATGAAGTTAATGTCGCAGTCAATGTCTGCGCCGACGTCGAGATAGTCCTTGATTGCCCCCCCCCCCCCCCCCCCCCCCCCCCCCCCATCGAAGGTTGTTTGAAAAAAAAAAGAAAATAGAAATTGTGTTTAATATGGTTATTGTGGCAAATATAGAGATAGTCTTGTTTAATGTACCACGTCATACTCTATGTTATTAGAGAAGGCGTTGACTGCACGTTACTCGCCGGCAAATGACGGAAGCCTTGCGTTCTGACTACGGCGGCGCATGCGCAATTACTAACGTGGCTATAATTAGAAATCACTAAAGGTATAAATATTAGTTGCCAATATTATGGCTTAATATGTGGTCACCTATCTCTAACAGCGACAGGTTGAATTTCAAACCACGATGGTTCAAAATCCGGTATCAAAACAAACATATCCTGAAAATTTCAGCTAAATCGGTTCAGTAGTTTCCGAGTCTATAGGGAGCAAACAAACACACAAACATTGAATTTTATATATATAGATTATATTTAATTTTAAAGGTACACAAGTTGTGAGTCAAAATGATCAACGAAATTCACCACTTTTAGAGAATAGCAGCACATGTGCAATTGGAAGTTATACATTCACAAGGACATGATAAATCTAAAGCTACACTCAAAGGTTCGTCTTGATCCGATAAGTATTTTTCGAGATATTTGTTAACATGTGAGGGCACAACTTTTTAAACGCACTATAGAATTCCTGAGCTGATTAAGCACAGTGGGGTATGAACATGACAGTTCAGATGCAGGATCACATTTAGTGCTGGATAGGAAGCCGCGGTGATGTAGCGGCTATATGCATTCCTAGGGCAGGAAGGTCGTGCGTTTGAATCCTCCTCGAGAGGGGTATGTTTTAAAACGTATATTGTCTCCGAGGACGTAAAAAAAAAAAAAAGTAAAGGACCCTTTTCAACGCATTTAGGCGTATAGGGCATATAGGGCTAGACCTACATTTTATAGAACAATGGCACAAGATTGGTGATGTGGTCAGCATCACGCTGGCCGCCTCTACTTCCCGGGACTGCACCCGGTACCCACTCAAGGCTGGGTCGACCTGGGAATCAAGGTCATTTTTGAAGAAAAGTCCGGATCCGCCAGGGAGCGAACCCACGACCTTCCGATTCGCGGCGCGCATCTAGCCGCTCTTCCACGGCGACTCCCTCTCCCAGAATGACCAAGCGAAAAACAAGTGAAAGGTCAAGTCATAGGGAGTGAGGTTACTGGCAGGATGTTGACAATATCACCTGCCATGTGCCGATTTATTTTAGCTAAAATACTTAGGTCTAACACTGTATATCCATTACACCTATAGGAGTTAAACATTCATCTTTTACTGGTGCGGTCTGTTTGTCTGTGAGTCTTTCTTTATATTTATATATAAGTGTGTGTGTGTGTGTGTGTGTGTGTGTGTGTGTGTGTGTATTGGCCGGGAGTTAGGGGGGGGGGGGGGGTTGTGTGAGAGCAACATTATAGAAAGAACTGGGCTATAGCTGTTAAATCCATCATCATGTTTGATGACGATTATGTGTAGTTAATCGCATTTATGTAATAACTTGCTAGTCAGAACTCCAACAACCGGAATGAAGCTGATGTCAGGTCGACCAAACCTTAAATGGATATCAGGACATAGGAAGTAAAAGCGGCTAGCGAGATGCTGGCCACATCATCCACTCAGTGCTAGCAGGTCTATGAAATATCGATCTAGCACTCCTTGTCATCATTTAGCAGCTCCTTTGCAGAACGTCGCTCTTATCACAGTCTGCCTGAAAGAAACTCGGTCTCTCGCTAGCTATCCTGAGTTGTATACTTTTATATTTAATGAGTCTCTTATATCACGTGCCCATCTTCGTGGTGGTCGACACCTGCCCCTCATTCCTTGTACCAAATCTTCTACTATTGTTGTTTCTTTAAATTCGTTATAGCGCTTGAAATTATCAGAGTATTTCATCTTCTGAGACAAGATGCTGTTTATCAGCCAATCTTCATTGATGTTCAGATCTGTTAAAATGTCAGTATTTCTTCTCTTCCTTATCAGTGGTATTCTGTCAATATTTCGTAAGTATTTCAACTCAAAAGACCCCTTTTTTCTTTCTCAAGGACTGCGAGATAAACCATGACTCACACCCGTACGTTGCTACAGGGAAGATGCATGCTTTCAACATTTTAATTATGATTTACTTGCTGGTGCTTAACCATAGAATTTTTATGCTGTTCAACGTTTGTACTGCTATAGTCATCCTCTTTTTAATTTCAAACAGTTATGTTAGTGCACAACATCTAAAAGCGCTGGAAGAGTGCTTTCCTTTGCTAACTAGAACAACAACAATAACAACAACACAACACTTAAATGGACACAAATCACAGTCACTGACATATTGAAGACAAGTGTGCCCACATGGATACACACACACATACACACACACAATAGTAGTTGTTGTTATTGTAGTATTAATAGTAGGTTATAGTAGTAGCAGCAGCAGCAGTAGTAGAAGTAGTTGCTGTTAGAGTAGTTATAGTAGTAGCTATAGTAGTAGTAATAGTAGTAGCTGTTGTTGGTGTAGCTGTTGTTGGTGTAGCTGTTGTTGTTGTACTATTAGTAGTACTAGTAGTAGTTGTTGTTGTAATAGTAGTAGTAATAGTAGTAGTAGTAGCAGCAGCATCAGTAGTAGTAGTAGTAGCAGTAGTAGTAGTATTTGATGTTGTTGTTGTAGTAGTCGTAGTATTAGTAGTAGTAGCAGAAGAAGAAGAAGAAGAAGAAGAAGAAGAAGAAGAAGAAGAAGAAGAAGAAGAAGAAGAAGAAGAAGAAGAAGAAGAAGAAGAAGAAGAAGAAGAAGAAGAAGAAGAAGAAGAAGAAAGAAGAAGAAGAAAGAAGAAGAAGAAGAAGAAGAAGAAGAAGAAGAAGAAGAAGAAGAAGAAGAAGAAGAAGAAGAAGAAGAAGAAGAAGAAGAAGAAGAAGAAGAAGAAGAAGAAGAAGAAGAAAAAGAAGGAGAAGATAGTCGAAGAGGAAGAGGAAGAAGAAGAGGGAGAAGAAAGAGAAAAAATGCTGATGATGATGATGGTGATGACGAAGAAGAAGATGAAGGAGGAGAATAAAAAAAAGGAGAAGAAGAAGAAAAGAAGAAGAAGAAGAAGAAACATGAAGGCGATGGTGTTAATGATAATTATAAAGTAGAAGAAGAAAAAGAAGACAGATGAACAGGCAGTACGCTGCAACTGAAGAAAATGGAAACAAAAAATTCAATAGCACAGAAAACGGTAAACGATGTCTAAGAGGGGAAATGAAGATGAGTGGAAAAAGTACACCAAACAACAGAAACATCAGTTAACAATAATAATGTGGTAACAAGAACAACAAAACAACATAGAGCTGAATGAACGAAAGGATCAATAACTCAGTTCGTATTCCACATCAGTGAAATAATATGATCACTATTTTCGACACCATCAAAGTGGGGCTGAAGCTAACTGATACCTCATGCTGAGATCAAGACAAAAATCCCTTATATTGTCCAGTGGTGCAGAAGGCGGCAAGTACTGAGTACAAGTCATGTAAGGGGCATCAATACAGCGCCACTGCTTATCTGCCGGTGAGTATATATGCTAATGGGGATCCCATGCAGTGCACGCTGTTACACCTTAGTAGCTGACTAATAATTATATCCACTACTACAACCGCACTGTTAATTACTAGTCATTTTCCAGAGTGGGATCTGGGGCTTCAGAACAGACTGATGTCCCACCCACCCCACACACCTCACAAACAAGCATGTCATTAAAGACAACTATTAGGAATCAGCTGTACTTGTTCTGGGGCCAAAGGCACAGAGAGAGGTCCAGCCAAGCTGTCAACCATTACACGGTTTCCGAACAACAAAACAATCGCACGTCGCCATTCTGAAAACGTTTAGACCAGAAAATTATGTTCGGCTAAATTTGTGCAGCAGACAAAAATATTATTTAACTGTGAATGAGCATGTTCGTCTGCGTTGATTGCCTGGCCTGTAGTGATGATGATGATGCCAGAACAATCAATCACACGTGGATTCTGGTTCAAACTGGCGAGTGATTGCTGTTGAAAGACAAGACTCAGGAAATATGTTCAATGTTCATAAAAATATCATCTTTATCGCACATAGAACATGACCATAAGTGCTCCGATTCCCTCCTGAGTATGTCTACAACTCCTATTCTGTTCTGCTTAATGTAACGATGAGTGGGAATGCAGTCTATTCAGTGAAGTTATTGTTCACTAAACTGAAAGGCTCACAGCGTATGGTCTCGTGTATGCCATCAATGATGTCATTCCTGTCCATAGATGGCTCATGCCTGTTAGTCGCACTGCCAGCCAGGGCGTCTGCTTTCTCATTGCCTTTCACACCTGGGGTGAAAATTAAGGTGATTTTGCGAAACGCTGCGTGCTGTATGAGTTGGAGTAACTGTTTCTGTATATACATTGCCTTGAACATCTGTAGTATGCTCACTGAGTCGCTGAGAAAGCATGCATTAGTGAATTACTGAGTTTTCAACCATTTTAACGCGTTGGTCACAGCCATGATCTCCATGTGTATGCTGGTGGTGCTAGAAGCAAAGGCTCTGCTGTCTTCTTTGATGACCTTTCCTTTAGTTCTTGCCGTGAAAGCCAGTGAATCTCATAAATATATATATATATATATATATATATATATATAATATATATATATATATATATATATATATATATAATATAGTGTGCTTTAACATATATACATATTATATATATATATAGTGTGCTTTAACATATATACATATTATATATATATAGTGTGCTTTAACATATATACATATTATGTATATATATATAGATATAGTGTGCTTTAACATATATACATATTATATATATAAACATATATATATATATAAATATATATATATATAAATATATACATAAATATATATATATATATATATATATATATATATATATATATATTATATATATATATATATATATATATATATAAGTGTCTGTGTGTGTTGAATTATAATATGTACACACACACACATATATATGCGTGTGCCTTGTTGAATTATATATACACACACACATATATATATATATATATATATATATATATATATATATATATATATGTGTGTGTGTGTGTGTGTGTGGTTGAATTATATATAAAAACTAAACAAAAACAAAAAAGTCCATGCAGGGAAAAAAATTGTATTCGTGTTAATCAAGTTATTTGTGTTTGTGTGTGTGTCTGCGTGTGTGTGTATGTGTGATACACACACACACACACACACACGCGCGCCCGCGCGCAGACATACACACAAACACACATAACTTGATTACCATGAACACAAATTTTTTTTCTCGCTTGGACTTTTTGTTTTTGTTTATTTTTATTTTTAAATAGGAACTCTTGACTTGTCTGCCTCGTGTTAACGACTGTATTTCTGTATTGTGTTTATCCCTGATGTGGTGAAAAGAGACATATTTACGTGGGCATCTATGTCATTGATTTTTAAGATGTCAAATTACCCCCTGTCAGGCGGCGAAAACTTCGGTTCCAAATACCTTTTTTCTGAATGGCTGTCTTTATATCCTGTTGTTCGTTGGTTCTTGCCAAGATGTCATTTTGCCATATCTTGTTTTCGTTATGTGGTCAAATGTTTCGGTAATTGTTGTCGTTGTTCTCGAAGTTTTGTCCAAACCTGTGTTTGTGTGTAAAGTTTCACAACTGTAGTTTAGGGTGCGATTGGTGTTTGTCTTTCTAATTGTGTAACTCTCATTAATTCAGATAATTAATTCAGAGAATGTCCTTTTGATTATCTGCTTGAATTCCAGTCTGGCTAAAAAACTGTTGGAATGTGTGGCTCTTGATTCATAAACAACACCCTCCCTCCTCCTCCTCCTCCTCCAGCACCTTTTTTGTTTCATTCTTTTTTTTCCAACAAGGGTCAAATGAAGCCTGATTAAAGCTATACCAACCTAAATGTTGCTGGATGTGTGGCTGTGTGGGTATGTGTAACAGTAGGTCATAGATTCAGTGACCCGTTGTCGTGGTCCTTACATACCCACTGCATGATTTCCTGAATACACGAAAAGGCAACATAAATAAACGAGGCCAGTCATGGTTGGGCCGTGCAGAGACAGTACTTTAATAAATGATTTCCCTTCAAGACAACAACCGTGGAGTGGAATGGATACCTATACCAAACGATTACAAGCGGTATGTTGTGGTGGTTATCACTCTGACAATGTCGTGATTTGGCGCCATTATTATTTGATGCAGAAGTTAAAGCACACTATATATATATATATATATATATATATATATATATATATATATATATATATATATATATATATATATATAGTGTGTATATATATATATATATAAACACCTGCCCATGCGAAAATAAAATTATGACTATACTATAGCTTTGACATCTGTCATCTCTCTATATCACTCTCTCTCTCCTCTCTCTCTCTCTCTCTCTCTC
>CAJHNH020002912.1:77500-89698 GCA_905116865.2 Candidula unifasciata
AAGTAGTAGCAGTAACAGTATTAGCAGCAGCAGCAGCAGTAGTAGTATTAGTATTAGTAGTGGTAGAAGTAGTAGTCGCAGTAGTTTGGACAATAACCCTAGGCTGTCTTCACTGACAATGGAACAGACTTTGCAAAAGCTGACAATTATGAATAACCTGTTCTCTAGAAGAATATAAAGTAAATGAGTATGTACACAGGTGCATATAGAACCAATGAAGGACAATAATTCACCTGGAATAATCAATGGAGTTAGATCATCGTTGTAACCTACGATCCAAACCATACACGAGTCCTTATTGTATAAAAAACAAGAGTAGACACACTGCCTTTCCAAAAGCGTGTCGTAACAGTCGACTAACTGGAAGCTTCCTTAGAAGTCGGAGTGCATCTGTCTGACAGGAAAAAACAAACAATATTTGCAAACAAAAGTTAAAATGTGTAAAAAGGACGAGCAAGCAACATACAGATTCCGGAACAGGACAACAGTCTCGAAGTAGCCGAAAAACCAGAAATGTCCTCATGGGTTGACAGTTTGTGAACCCAAAGAAGAAGAACTATCCACTTTCTTTATGGGTGCATTAAAAAAGAGTCTCAATTATAATGAGAAACAGAAAGTCAAAAAAGGCCACAAGTATAAGTAGACCTTTATCTCTAAACTAATTACACGTAACAGGCTACACATAGACACTCTGTGGATCTTGGGAAACATTATCTAGCATATAAGAACACTTGAAATGACACGCTGGAAAAATGATATAGAAATCAGCATCTAAGAGAGAGACTGAAAATCCCAGGATATCCTAGTCCACTTAACATTGACGTCCACAACTCAGATATCAAGGAAAACTCCGCACACAAAAATATGCCTGTGGGCCATTTTTACAGGAGATGGGGCGAATGTCAAAGAGATGGAAACAGATGACAGCTGGTTAACAGGGCAATTTACTCTTCGTTGTCCTCCTAGTTCTCTTCTTCTTCTCCCTCTTCTCCTCCTTCTTATCCTCCTTCTCTTTCTCCCCTTTTTCTTCTTCTTCTTCTTCTTCTTCTTCTTCTTCTTCTTCTTCTTCTTCTTCTTCTTCTTCTTCTTCTTCTTCTTCTTCTTTTTCTTCTACTTCTTTTTCCTCTTCTTCTTGTTCCTTCTCTTTTTCTTGTTCCTTCTCTTCTTATTCTACTTCTTCTTCTTCTTACCGTTCACCGGGTGTAAACCCCAGAGTAACATTTTCCTTTGTTTGTACACGTCTAGACTGCGGTCTTGTTGTAGATCTTGAGTTATGTATGTACAGACGGGTTTTTTAAAGTTTGTTTATCAATGCGTAAACGCGTGGTTCCTCGCCACTGATACAGACAGAGGCGCTGACTACAAAGTTGTCGCCCCTAATTAGTCGCTTTTTACAACATTCTCTTTACGGCGATGGGTCAGTTTTTCCTCCTCCAAAGAAAAGAGCTCCGGAAGCAACTCTGGGATCGTAAATGTCAAAACTCCACAATGTAATTTTTTTTTTGGGGGGGGGGGGGGGGGGGGGGGGGGGGGCTGAATTTTTATTTTTTATACAACTTCCTGAAGCTAAATAATTTTCTCAAACGATCCTAATGTCTGACCTGCAAATATGTATGCTTCCTGTGTAGACACATTGGTTTAAGTTCGTCATATAAGACTAACTACAAACAATGCGGCATCGAGAAATGCATGTGTCATAAGATGTGTCTCATTGGAAGCTCGGTCTTTGACTGCTGACGTGGGTAGGGCACTTAGAAGACGCTAGACTGCCTAAGGACATCTTCTAATGCTAACACGATTGCGTGATCTGGGATTAATGTTTGCTAAAGCACGTCTATGCCCTCATGGATGTCAAAACTGAAGAAACATATCAACTAAGTTTTCATAAAAACAATTAGTTGAAGTACTTTGGAGTGGCTAGTACATGGCAGTGCCGTGAATTGTGATAACATAACAAGAACATCTTCTGTGGTGAATTACATATGTGTAGATACTACTCTCGGGAATGCGCTGTGGAGGACCGACTTGATGCTCGCCTCACGAGGGAAGGAAATGGGTTTAAATCAACATCGAACCGGATAGTTTAAAAAATGAGCGGGCTTTCAGGTCGATTCAGCCTTAAATAGGTACCAGGTAAAGTCATGGGAAGTAAAGTCGGCGACTTGATGTTGACCATATCACCTACCGAGCACCGATAGGTCTACAAAATATAGGTCTAGCTCTATATACCCAGTAAGTAAAAGAGCAAAGGACCCTTTTCCACACCTTTAGGCGTATAGGGCATATAGGGCATATAGGGCGTATAGGGCATATAGGGCTAGACCTATATTTTATAGACCAATCGGCACAAGATGGATGATGTGGTCAGCATTACGCCCAATATACCCGGTACAACTGTAAAAGTGAAAGTCAAGTATAGGACCCTTTTCTACGCCTTCAGACTATTGGGTATGTAGGGCCAGACCTATTTTTTCTAGAAAAATCGGCAATACGTGGGTGATGGCGTTAGCATTACTCCAGCTACTTTTACTTCCTAGGACTGCACCTCACAACTACTCAAGTCTTGGTCGACCTGGGAGCCAAGGTCATTGTTGAAACATAAAATTCCGGCTCGATTAGGTTCCAAACCCATTACCCTAGGCCAGCGTCTAGCCGCTACACCATGGGGACTCCCCAGTACACCACGAGTACTCCTCCAGTACACCACGGGGACAGTACACCACAGGGACTCCCCATTACACCACAGGGACTCCCCAGTACACCACGGGGACTCCCCAGTACACCATGGGGACTCCCCAGTACACCACGGGGACTCCCAAGTACACCATGGGGACTCCCCAGTACACCACGTGGACGCCCCCAGTACACCACGGGGACTCCCCAGTACACCACGGGGACTCCCATGTACACCACAGGGACTACCCAGTACATTACGGGGACTCCCCATTACACCACGGGACTCCCCAGTACACCAGGGGGCTCCCTAGTACACCACGGGGCTCGCCAGTACACCATGGGTACTCCCCCAGTACACCAGGGGGACTGACTTAGTACACCACGGGGACTCCCACAGAACACCACGGGGACTCCCCCAGTACACCAGGTGATCTCCCCCAGTACACCACGAGGACTCCCCCAGTACATCACGGCATAAAATTCCGGCTCGATTAGGATCCAAACCCATGACCCTAGGCCAGTGTCTAGCCGCTACACCACGGGGACTCCCCAGTACACCATGGGGACTCCCCAGTACACCACAGGGACTCCCCAGTACACCACGGGGACTCCCCAGTACACCATGGGGACTCCCCAGTACACCACGGGGACTCCCCAGTACACCACGGGGACTCCCCAGTACACCACGGGGACTCCCATGTACACCACAGGGACTCCCCAGTACATTACGGGGACTCCCTAGTACACCACGGGACTCCCCAGTACACCAGGGGGGCTCCCTAGTACACCACGTGGCTCGCCAGTACACCATGGGAACTCCCCCAGTGCACCAGGGGGACTCCTCCAGTACACCACAGGGACTTCCCCAGTACACCACGGGGACTCCCCCAGTACACCACGGGGACTCCCCAGTACACCAGGGGTCTCCCCAGTACACCACGAGGACTCCCCCAGTACACCACGGGGACTCCCCCAGTACACCACGGGTCTCCCCAGTACACCACGGGGACTCCCCCAGTACACCACGTGGACTTCCCAGTACACCCCGGGTCTCCCCAGTACACCAGGGGGACTCCCTAGTACACCACGGGGACTCCCTAGTACACCACGGGGACTCCTCAGAACACAACAGGGACTCCCCAGTACACCACGGGGGCTGCTTAGTACACCGGATGGTATGTAAAAAGTTTTTACTATTTTGAAATGTGTTCAGTCTGGTCATGAATGATGCAGGTGATAATGTGAATTCCTGGAAACAAAGGGTGTTACATTGAAACAGAAAAAGAAAAAAGAGACGGGGACAGGGTAAAGATAATAGGGATACATAAGAGAGAGAGAGAGAGAGAGAGAGAGAGAGAGAGAGAGAGAGAGAGAGAGAGAGAGAGAGAGAGAGAGAGAGAGAGAGAGAGAGAGAGAGAGAGAGAGAGAGGGGAGAGTGAGAGAGAGAGAGAGGGGGAGAGTGAGAGAGAGAGAGAGGGGGGGGGGGGGGGAACAGCAAACAAGTTAAGAGCCAAGCGTCTGAGAAGAAATTTATGAATCGCGTGTGTTGACAATAATGGCCCTGAAATCGCATGCACTTAATGTTGAAGATTCCTCTGAATGCGCGATGTTTTTGCCAGTCACACTCGCCATCGCCATGGGATGTTTCCCACGCTTCCTTATAACACTATATATTTTTATAGACCAATGGGCACTGGGTAGTTGTGTGGCAACACGCCTTTCCTTTCCAGGACTTTACCTGTCACCTGGGTGGACCTGGGAGCCAACGCAGGACGGAGCGAACTCAAGACCACATAATAGGACACAGTGAGGTAAAAAAAAAAAAATAAGGAGATTCAACCAGGCAAAAGATAAAACATATATACCCATCACATTCAATACAAAGTAGGCAAAACCATCAGGACGACACGACTAAAAGGACCGCAGTTAGACGCAGACAGGCCTTGGAAGGACAATGTTTCCGGTTAGGGAGACAGAAGCCATCAAATCTGGCACAACTACCCCAATCTCAGTCTAATCACTTACCACAGATAAACTAGACCACAAATGGACCTGAAAATCCGGTCAGTTTTGAAAAACGCCCGGCTTCGATCGGAATCGAACCTTTCACATTTGGATCCCCAGGCGAGCGTATACCTCCTACAGCATGGCCGCTCCTATTGTATTAGAATGTAGGCATTATCTTTTCTACACCACCTCGGCCCAAAGTCTAAGGTAGGATTTCCTTTGGGGAGGGAAAAGGGGGGGGGGGGGGGGGGGGGGGGGGGGGGGGAAAGGGGGGGGGGGGGGGGGGTTATTAAGTTATTTCAATATTTTCTAGTAACACGACCCACCCCGCCCCCCTCCTTTTTAAAAAACCTTTAGCAATTATTTTTAAGTTCATACCCAATTACAGCACTTTAAAAATTGCTAACTAACTGACCAACTGACCACGACATAAAAGTACAGTTAAGGTCATCAATGCCCCCCCCCCCCTTTTCCTGTGACGCGCGCTAGTAAGTAATGTTTCTGAGCCCAGACTGTTCTAACCATTAAATAAAATCCACACTTACGATGACCACACAGTCAGAGCAAATTCCGATGCCTAGAGGATACCACATAATTGCAATTTTACTGCGTTTTTACTTTTTCTTTTAAAATATGAGGAGATCTATCTACTTCTACCAGTTATTTACAACACGGAATAAATTTATGAATCATCCTCTACCGATTGTTTATAACACGCAAAAAAAAAAAAAAAATACACAATGTAAAGTAGATTTGGGAATTTAATGTGAATAAAATCAGAAAGAACAAAATATACGCGTCATCAGCATATAAACAAACAATTATACACCACTTAAATTATACAGAAAAGTCACTGATCGCTTTAAGGAAATGAGTCCACGAGTTGAGGGAATATCCATTCATAAACACTGAAACCGAAGAACATCTAAAAGACACTTAATCAGTTTCTACTATCACTTGTGGACAACACTGCGCCACCCAACGTCCAGTCTTACACATTAAACTGACCCAGTCAGACAAACAGTGGACAACACTGCGCTACCCAGCGTCCAGTCTCACAGATTAAACTGACCCAGTCAGACAAACAGTGGACAACACTGCGCTATCCAGCGTCCAGTCTCACACATTAAACTGACCCAATCAGACAAACAGTGGACAACCCTGCGCTACCCACCGTCAATTCTCACACATCAAATTGACCCAGTCAGACAAACAGTGGACAACCCTGCCCTACCCAGCGTCAATTCTCACACATCAAACTGACCCAGTCAGACAAACAGTGGACAACACTGCACTACTCAGCGTCCAGTCTCACGCATCAAACTGACCCAGTCAGACAAACGGTGGACAACACTGCGCTGCCCAGCGTCCAGTCTCACAAACTGACCCAGTCAGACAAACAGTGGACAACACTGCGCCACCCAGCGTCCAGTCTCACACATTAAACTGACCCAGTCAGACAAACGGTGGACAACACTGCGCCACCCAGCGTCCAGTCTCACACATTAAACTGACCCAGTCAGACAAACAGTGTACTCACCATAAAAGCGCCGGCCAGCAGCCTGTCTTTTGTATATCCTCAGTCTACTGTCCAGTGGCTGCTGGCCGCTAGTGTAGGTCCCACACAAGTTCATCATCAGCGTCAAAAACACCATCCAGAAGTAACAATTCCCCGGACTGTTATACTCCATGACCACAAGTCAGATCATCGACAAGGCTCCATCCACCACATCCACTGTGGCAGCTTCATTTTCCTTGGAACGAACATCCCTGAATTATGAACTCCGACTGTCTCACATGACACGACAAGCTGTAGCCTTCTGGTAATGTTTAAAAACAAGTCGTACCAATTTCCAGTAAGTAGTATGAATATTGATAAGTCACTCTACTTATCCAACAAATGAAAACTACTGCGATTCATTTCAACAACCTGGCTACACGTCACCACTCAGAGTAAGTTTTATCTGCAACAGTAAGACAACATAATCATAGATTTATCCTTTCAATACAGTCATTCATCAGTAACACTTAGAAAAATCACAAATAGAAATAGAAAAATCACTCTATGATCTGTGTGCGTAATAAAGTTAGACATGAAATGTGATATCCAAGTGGCATTCCGATGCGGGCACGGTCGCAACGTTTATCGTGGCTTCTCTTTTATCCAGTAAACATGAAATGGACTCAACCATATCAGATGTTACCTGGATATGTAAAGTGATTATATTTTAGAATTCACTCGGGGTGCTGCTAGTAAAATTAAAATTAAAAAATTAAAATTAAAAGTAAGAAACTTGTCGTAAATAGTTAAATTATTAGGACACTTCTAAGGTACAAGCAAAAACGCAAAGGGTCAACAACCAAATTAGTAAAGACAAGAGAAAAGTGGATAAAAAAAGACATGTACATGGATGATTCTTCCCTATGCCACTAGAGAGACAAGAACACTGACATTATCTGGGATTCTTGCAGTCAAGATGGACGGCCAGACACAACCGCCTACGGTTACAACACATAGACATGGTGATGGTAAGTCCAAATTCTAAATGCTATTCTTCAGCATTCTGTCACACAAATAAAACACATCCAAATTTAAAATAACAAATTTTTTAATGACATTAGGTATATTTGCCACACCATATGAGCTCTATTTCTCAACAAGACCAAGGGAAATCAGGTTTAAACTTTCTTCTACTAATGTTTAGGATCTTGTGGAAAGAACCACACGATAATAGGATGGCTAGAGGCTGGAGATGACTTCAATCCTCTGAAGCCTGAATGGTCTAAAAAACGTGAAGCTAACAGTCTGTGTAGGTACAGTTTGCTGTAGGGCCTGAAAATGAGAAGTTTAAAATGTTAGAGAAAAACGATTCAACTATATAACTATATAATAAATACACGCCAAATGTAAAACCAGCTCTGTGTTAATAGTTTATGGTAAAACCAACTCTGTGTTAACAGTTTATCGTAAAACCAACTCTGTGTTAACAGTTTATCGTAAAACCAACTCTGTGTTAATAGTTTATGGTAAAACCAACTCTGTGTTTATAGTTTATGGTAAAGCCAACTCTATGTTTGTTAGTTTGTTGCCAATGTCTGATTAGTGTTTGTTAGTCTGGAGTGTGTGTATGTGTGTAGGTGTGTGTGTTTGAGGGGGGGGGGGCGGGGGAATTGATCACGTTCAACCCTGCTGAGAACAGCTTCACTTGGTCTGGTTTTCTTTGAATCAAGTTTAATGGTTTCAGTTTTTGTTGTACCAAGAGTTGCGAGTCATTATCCCTAGCTGCGCGGTGTTGTCACTTCCAACATTCCTGGGCTCTCTATTCTTGCGGCCCACAGAATTGCTGTAGTTCGGACGAGGGTTGCCCTGTTTATGTCCATTCTCGTGTCTTATGGGTGTGATTGTGTAATGGATCATCGATTAGACACACAGGACCGATATATTGCTGCTGGGGTTGACTAGTCTCTGAAAACAGCTCGCGTCGACTGAAGTCAGATTCCTGTAAACACTTAACTCCCAGATCACTTACTGTTAGGACTTCTTGTTGCAGACCCATGCATGTTGTTAGTTAGGGAGTAAAGTAAGTAAGGCACCCTTTTCCACGCCTTTAGGCGCACTAGGCATTTAGAGATAGACCTATATTTTATAGTAGACCAATCGGCACAAGATGGGTAATGTGGTCAGCAGCACGCCGACCGCCTTTACTTCCGGAGACTGCGCAGGGTACCGACTCAAGGAGGGCTTGACCTCAGAGTCGAGGTCCTTTTTTGAAAAAAATTCTGGCTCTGCCAGGGAGCGAACTCACGTCCTTCCAATCCGCGGCGAGCGTCTAGCCGCTCTACGCCGACGATTCCCTACATTAGGAAACTGGTCATTTATGTAAGACGAGTACAGGCACTTGATATATGCGGCAGAAACAAACGAGATTTAACGTCCTGTGAGAGATTGTAATGTCCTGTGAGAGATTGTAACGTCCTGTGAGAGATTGTAACGTCCTGTGAGAGATTGTAACGTCCCGTGAGAGATTGTAACGTCCTGTGAGAGATTGTAACGTCCTGTGAGAGATTGTAGCGTCCTGTGAGAGATTGTAACGTCCTGTGAGAGATTGTAACGTCCTGTGAGAGATTGTAACGTCCTGTGAGGGTTCTAGGGTCACATTTTGTGGGAAGGGGTGGTTTCGGGGAGGGTAAATTATAGGCCCACTGCCGCCAAAAGAAGCATGTCGTAAAAGGCGGTTAATTATAGTTTGATAAAATTGGATGTGTGGGAGCGAAAGGCGCAGATATCGCAGTCGTGAGGTGTTGTTAGCCTGAGGATTTAGAACTATATGGAGGTTGCAGTCGCCTGTGCATGCTACGATTTTGGCTTCTGCCCTTAAGAGGGAAAGAATCCATCACTTTAACGAGGGTTCGAACGCAGATCTTCCGCACAATGTAAATATCCAAAACAGAATTCACGTTACAAGAAGAATTGTAAACTTTTTATTCTATCAACAGGCGATAAGAAAAACCGAAACGTCTTCAAGCTGTACCGTGTATGCCAAAGTATGAAGAAAAAAAAAAGCATTCTGGGACAAGATACAATTACATTTAAATCTTGCAGAAAAATTCCGAGAATGCTGCCAAGTGCAACGAAAAAGAAAGTATTATCTAAAGAAACAGCTGAAGGGGGAAGTAGAATGAGAACCGGAAGGAGAAGAGGAAGGACTAGCAGGAAGAAGAAGAAGTAGAAGAAGAAGAATAAGAAAGTAAAGAATGAGTTCTAGGAGAAAGCAGAGGTCAGCACAGACAACAGTGTATCAGGACGCTAGAGTCAACCTGGACACGAAAATACGTTCGTCGTATATTTATCAACACATTTTGCTACATGATAATGATGATGGCTTTTTGGACAGGTAGGTTCAATAACGAAAGTAAAGCCAACCCAGCATATTCTTTAGCAAGAGGCAAATGGAAACATGTTTAGCGTCTAGACACAAGGAAATCTGTGGATTCTGACGTACACAAGATGGCAGCAAGCAGCAGTAGGCGTCAGTCGTCGAGAAAGCTTCATTGTCATCCCGGGCTGTTTAAATATAGAAACTGGAATCAAATTTCTGAAAGAACCCCCCCCCCCCCCCCCCCCCCCCCCCCCCCCCCCCTTCCCATTTCAATCCGTGACATGAGCATCATGTTTTAATAAAATATTGAGGGTTACCCCTAGTGTCCTCACCTTCAAGAAGAGATTTTCCCTTTCCACATAGCATGCATTTTCTCCTTCAGTGACAAACAACGACCCCTTCTGCTGAAGCATGCACTGGTTCAGTGTGCTTTCTATTCTAGATTTTTACAAACTGTGCATACTTTCTCTAGATTTATTACAATTGCTACAGTTTACTGTAGCTAGAAAGTGTAAAGCTCAGTTGTATCCCCAGTACTACATACTGCTCTGCCATTGCAGCTACACGTGTGGGTAATTGTGCCTCCAGCAGTGGATAACGGAGAATCTCCGGGCTAAAAGAGACTTCTGTAATCATGTAAACTTAGTTTTAGCTTCATTGCAAACGGGTCACCGGATAATTGATATTCTACTGCGCAAAGGAAAAGCCCACAAAATGTGCATCATTTTCTCATGTTGCAAACTGACACAGACTGCATTCTCGGCATGTCCACTAATATACACACGCAACAGAAAGATAAGGCAGTCATCAGAAGTACTAACACAAGCAGTCTGGCATCAGAAATGCAGTTCTTCATCGACGGGAGCAGCAGTTTCAAACAGATCAGCAGTTGCACACGTGATCAGTTTTAATCACATAAGGCACCACCAACTGTGTGGCATCAGGTCCAGCACCAATATTCCGAATCAACGTTTTATACAACCGCGTTGGTCTCAGTGAAAAAACATTCCAAATGAAATTCGCAGCTCACAGTGTCGGGCCATGCACTCAACTTTCAGTCTACAAATGTATGAAAATGCAACAGCCACCGTCTGTCAGAAATAAAATGTTTGCCACGACGAATAGGGACCTCAAGGTATACAGCAGGGATTTATTTTGACCGGAAAGAAGGATACATGTACACCTGCTAAGTGTGTAATTGCATTATCGTTGTAGCGCAGATATGTCTAGCATTAGTGGGCACACTGACCAATCATTCAGCCATGATTGTGACCATTCTGTACGGTAGCGCAGCCTAGCTATATGTTCAAATCTGTCATTTAAGATTTATTAAACTGTTGTTGGCTCCTTTGTTGACCAAGCCTACAATTGATATCAGGAAAAGTAAAAGCGACAAGGGTGAAATGAACACTCCCCCCCCCCCTCTTACCCTCACTTAACCATGGATCCCAACACTGGACTTTGCAGTGTCTGGGCTAGCATCATATACCTAATTTATTTCAAGGGGCATACTGTCAGCCTTTACTTTACTTTTCCAGAAATTAGTTAGTACGTAAAAAACAAAGAATTAACTCTTTCAGTATCACCCAGGATTTTTTTTTTTTTCAATTTCTGTATATCACGATACGCTCTAAGTGAAAGTAGAAACCAACCAGTTGCAATTATGTTGACAGAATTACATTATGGGACAGAGGGAATTAAACTAACAGTTTGAATTAGTTAGATAGTCTTTCCTCTTGTGTCGAGTGCGGCACATAGAGCAGAGGTCATGACTCTCCATGCATGGCGGTTCGTTGCAATCTGTTGTAGGTCTTGGATGTTTGAGTGGCCCATGAGTGAGCCTTCCCTGATGATAGTTCTACGTAGGGTTTCCCTTGGTCTTCCACGAGATCTTTTCCCCTGTGGTGTCCAAATGAGGGCTTGGTAAGGAAGTCTTGATTTATCCATTCTAAGGGCGTGACCGACATAGTTCCAGCGGCGTTTTCGTTTAAAATTAGACACATACTCTTGCCTGGATTCTTGCCTTATTTGTGTATTGGTTCGGAAATCTGACCATTTGAAATTTAGTATTCTTGTCGTGGAACAGGTTCCTTTTACACTCACTAAAGTGGTGTTATCTTGTTAGGAACCGAGACAACTGTCTTTTGGTGCAAAGAGCAGACAGTGTCCCTGGATACTCAGATACAGACTCGAATTGGCTCGCGAAAGAAGGTGAGCTGCCTGAATATCCCCAGAAAAGGGATAAGGGAATTTAGATGCCTAAACACTTAGACAGAGCAGGTTACCCCTCCCGACAATTTCCCTTTCTGGTAATAAAATTAAGCCCCCATCTAGACTATGTATATTGGTAGACAACACTGACACCATACATACATCTAGAAATAGAAATAAACTTTAACTATGAGTTTTAAATCAATCATAGGAATGTTTATTAAAATTAAAGTAAAATTCAATCATCTATTTACTTTTGAAAATACATTATTCAAACTAAGTAGGATGAAAAGATAAAAATGATAGTAACATGAAACTGTCGTCATGAGAGGATCAGTGGGAAATAACATACAACAATTACCACCTGGAGTTTCCCCAGAGGATCATCCATTTCAAAAGACTGAGGTGGAATGTTGAGGGTCTG
>CAJHNH020002913.1:0-10000 GCA_905116865.2 Candidula unifasciata
CCTTAAAGCGTACTGGACTTATGGGACTACACTTATATTATATATACCAATGGGCATTGGGTGGGTGATGTGGTAGCATCACGCCGGCATCCTTTACTTCCCAGGACTGCACTTGGGACCAACTCAGGGTTGGGTCGACCTGAGAGCGGAGGTCATTAAAAATGAAAAAGAAAGACTGGCTGTCTCAAGAACTGAACCGACGACTTTCTATCCGCAGGCGAACGTCTAATCACTACATCACGGTCACTCCCTTAATAATGTGTGGCGTTCCAGTGATAAGGGGCAGAATAGTTTTCAAATTTTGGGGTGGGGGGGGGGGGAGGGTATAGTATTCAACTCCTTTAACTCTTTTTTTAATGGGGGGTGGGGGGGGGCTGGGGGTTATGTTCATGGCCCCACTGCGACAGCCTGCAACAATATATTTTATTCTCATCATAAAAGATTCTCATTTAACACTTTCCTTAAATAACAGTTTACCTGTTGTCACGCACTGCTCAAATAAACGTGCTGGCAACAAGCTGACAAACAACGTTGAAAGAGTACATGCGGAGATAACTGTGATAGCCCCGTTGACTTGTCGGGAGAAAATTGCTCATGCAGTATAAAATCCTTTGCAGAATCAAACGTCCATTGAACCGCTGTTTGCGTTCTTTATCAGAGTGGGAACTTTCTGACACGTAGTTGAGGAACTTTTCTGCACTGTGTGAATACTGAACTGAATGATAACATTAATGGCCGATGACAACAACGGGTATAAAAATGGCAACAGGGGGAGATAATGATTTCACAGCTGTCGTGTATTTTTCGCTCTCGCGGAGCTGAACTTCTTGCTAGAGATTGCTTGTTCATTCTAAGAAGCGTCGTGTAACAGAGGAGATGTGTGAAGAACTTCTGCAGAGCGCCTGCTTTTGCGTCCTGCGGTAATGGGTGTCAATTGGCATTGATGTGGATTTCATAAGGTTCTAGTGGGTTCGGGGATTTCAATCTTGGGAAAAGATTGGGGGTGGGGGAGAGGGGCACAGGCACAGGGTGCTCTAACAAGCTTGATTTAAAGAGAGACTAATTTGAGATTTTTATCAGAGCGGTTGTGTTGCTGCGAAAGGCGCAGATATCATAGCCCTCCTGTATTTTGCAGGGGACAAAATGACAATAACAACATCACGACAACCACCCAACACATTGAAATAATAATAATAATAAGAAGAAGAAGACGAAAAAAAAAAAGAAAGAAGTCAAAGGAAAGAAGGATAGAAGGAGCCAAGGAAAGCAAGAGCAGAAGCAGAAGAAGAAGAAAATGAACAAAGGAAACATGAATAAGACGAAATGGTTAGCTTCCAGCTTAAAGACAATTACCCATGTTAAAATATGAGCGTTGTGGTTAGACAGCCTTCATCATCAATCAATTGAGAAAGACAATGCTACATCTATCTACGCAATACAACAAATCACATTTTCAGTTAAGCCTGTGAGAGTTTTTACCTACGATTCAATAATAAGTGCAAAGTTGTCGCAAAGGTTATTGGCAGGTAGTGTTGTAGAGACTTGTGATAGGTACCGTAAGACAGTGAAAATAGTTATGGGCAAGGGAAGTAACTCAATTTTTTTCTTTCTCAAAGTTATCGTGGTGAAAATAGACAGACAGACAGACAGCACCCAAGAGATCGGGAAGGCTAGTCCGGTCAACAAATTCCGAAGTCGGATGTGTTGGCCGAAAGGTGCAAATATCGCAGCTATGCTGTAAACAGACACAACGCTTTTATATCTTCGGATGAACGCAGAAGAAGAAAACCCAAGAGAAATGTTTGCCAATTCTCCGGTGACCTACCACCCGTTCATGGTAACCTAAAAGCTTCCTAACTCACTTCAACTTGACCAGCAAACTAGCTATCAAACGTGTGGTTACCTAACTCTTCCAGTCCAAAGAAACGTGTCATGCATCACTGTTTCTTTTTGGAATCCCACTAATTGAGTAAGCAATAAATACAGTTATCTCCTTGGGAGACGCAATTTTTCGTTATTTGAAGCCCTACTTTGGCTCTTGCCTGTGGCCGGCCATAAATATGGTCTAATTGCTGAACGCGGTTTCTGGGACCTCTCCACGGGTGATCCTTATCCACATGGTGATACTTTGTGTCATCGGGTTTTAATAGCTTGTGTGATGTCCTGTGAGGGTAAAAAAAGATAGATACTTGTTTAATCATTTCCCAAACGCACTTTATATTTGGCTATAGCATACTAAAGAAATCACAGCCGTCTAAGGCGTTACTCCTGCTGTGATTTTTTTTAAAAGGCACACAATAGTTATATTTTATAGTTATTTTTTTTTTCTATTTAGGGCGAGTACAGTGGAAAACAGTTGGTACCAAATGAGTTAAATGGAGAATTAACTAGAAAACTACTAAGGAACTTGTAACGTAAGTAACTTTCTCGTAAGCAATTGTCGGTCCATAAGAACCATGGACTTAAAAGTCCAATACATGACTCGTAGCTTTATCACAAGGTAAAGCAAAGACCACTTTTCACGTTGTCAAGGCTACTGGGTGTATACAGTTCTGGACATATATTTTTAGACCAATCGTCAATGGGTGAAGGAGTCTCAGTGGGGGAGTTGTCAAACGGTTTGCCTTGCTCTTTGAAGGTCGTGGGTTCGTTTCGTAGCGGCGCCGTTCAGTTCACGAGTGCAATATTTGTGGTGTTCCATGGCGATCGTCGCCGGAGCTACTGAGGGCTTGTTCTATGCGACGCTCTCGCTAGCTGCTCTGTGGAGAGAGACTGGGCCAAATGGGATAAAACCCGGTGTAAAAAGGTCGATGCTCTCAACATTACTTTTACCTTTGATCTCATCACTGTGTGAGTGATATGGTTCACATCATAGGGGCTGGGCCTTAGCTTCTTTGTAATTTTCTATTCTAGAGAGCGATGGTTCGATGGGCTTAAACATTGTGTAATAGTAATAACAAACATTACTACTACTACCAATACTGCTGCTGCTGCCCCCTAGCAAATGTTCTACCGGGGAAGGAGTCTCAGCTCGTCTACAATTTATTTAGAGGGAATTTAGTTCCACGATAATCTCCCCAGACAAACTAGGTCACCCTCCATTCAATTTATTACTTCTTTTGGACTTGTCTGCTATCAGAGGGGTTACGGGTCTGCCGCTATGTTGTTTGCTTTCTGGCTTGTCTTGGCTTTACGTTTTTCTTCCGAGAAAGATAATGCCCGTGACATAGGTTGCAGCACTCTCTAGGGAAGCTGTATCTTAGACCCAGTTTCTAAATGTTTTTGTAGTGTTAAAAGCGCTGGCGTGCTTAAATATACAATGTGTAATATCAACTGCATTGCCAAACACCCTTCTAGCAGTGTGCAAAGGTCGGGTAACTCAGCGACGACCAATCAGAGGTGAGCTAGGGTGTATTTTGGCGGTCTCTGGGGAGGTTATAGTGGAACTAACCTAGCGGGGCATCTCAACCTCCTCCGTCATCGGTACATTTTGTTTCTACGAGGCTCAAGGTCTCTGAGCCTTCCAGGCTAGCACACTAATGTACCGTACCACATCGGTTCCACGACCGCAGGTAAAACACATACACACTGACAACATCCTATTGTGCTGATCTGCAATACTGCCAAGGGCAACAGTTCATTGGCACGTAGAATGGAACGTTTCTGACACCAGCAATTACTGCACCCATGCCATGCTTGTTGTGTTCTAATCGATTGATTGTGTACTGGATGCGCTGAAATGTTATGTCGATCCTGTTGTGCTCTGTTACAGCTTCTCCTTCATCTGCGTTCGCACTTAAAATAGTGGTTGGCACGTTGTAAATTAAGCAAAGTAAGTACGTAAAAGTAAAATTATGACACTTTTCAACGCCTTCAGGCAGTTAGGCAGAGAATTATTGAGCATGCTTTTTAGACTGTTAGGTAAAGTAAAGGACGCTTTTCCACGCCTTTAGGCAATTAAGTAAAGTAAGGTATCCTTTTCACGCCTATATGCAGTTGAGTAAAGTAAAGGGCAATTTTTCACTTCTCCAGGCAATTAGGTAAAACAAAGGACCTTTTTCCAAGCCTTCATGTAATTAAACAAAGTAAAGGACCCTTTCCGACGCCTTCAGACAATTAGGTAAATTAAAAGTCCCTTCTCCACGCCTTTGAGCGTATTGGCATACAGGCAAAACAAATAAAGAATGAGCAGTATCAAGGAAGATCATTATTTTAAATACCAATCGGTACTTGGTGGGTAATGTGGTCAGCACGACGTTGACCGCCCTTACGTCCTAGGACAACCTGGTACTTATCTGAGGCTGGGTCCACCACGGAGCTAAAGTCCGGGGATGTCATTTTCTGTACTCCGGCCCTTCCAATCCGCTGGCAAACGTATAGCCGCAACAAAACAGAGGCTCCCTGACTGGCACGTTTTGTTTTGATTTACAGTTAGGCTGCGACTTCTGCGTCTTTCGACCCTACATATCCTATGTCGGCAAAACCCTGCTAATTCTATAGGAGTACCCTTCTCCCCCATTTCAACCCCTCCCCCTTCCTAACCACAAAATGAGCGCACCAGAGCCAACACTGGGATATATGGCAGCGAATCTCAGAATGTGAACGAGGGGTCACACTGAGAGTACCCGTGACCAGTGATTTTATCTTCTTGCAGTACGTAAAAGGGCGCAGTACCAAACACCTCGTTTAGACCTCATTCGTTTTTCAGCGCTAATGTAATAGACACTATGCTGTGAGTACCGGCACCATTTAACATGTTATGATGTGTGTAGGCAGCTTTTCTGTCTGCCTTTGATTGTTTATTGTACTTGTCTGTATTTATCGCGTTATTTAGCTAGGGTGGGGAATGAGAGGTTGAGACTGATGATGTATGGCCGCATGGCTAGGGCATTTGCTATGGACTGTGCTGGTTAGAACTGAATTTCAGCTGGACAGGGAAAAAAAACCCACTATATCTAACCTCATACATATCTTTCTTTCTATGTAAGATTTATTTATCTTTATGCCTACCACCCTATCTACTGTCCTATTTACCTGATCATCTGCCATCCTATCTAAATCTCTATCTACCATCCTGCTTACCTTTCTTAATATCTATCATCCTATCTACCTGCCTACCTACTATCCTACCCACCTTTCTTCCTACCATCAAATCTACCTGTCTATTTACCAGTACTCTCTACCTACATTTCTTCCTACCTACTGTCAAATCTACCTTCCTATTTTTCCTCCTTCATACCTACCTTTAAAAAGGCTTTTGACATGGAAGGCCATACTATTTTTATCAGAAAGCTAGTAACAATGAAAGTGAGTTCCAAACTATTACCATTACTAAAAATTATGTCACATGCTAAAACTTTGTATACCGAAGTTCCGAGGGTTCTTCACCCTTCCCCTTTCCTGTTATTTGAAATTTACAAAAATGATCTGTCCTTATGTATGTCGCCTCGTGCGATTTATTCGCTGAAGACTGTGCCATCTATAAACATGCTTAAACATGTAATGTACTAGAGTTGTCTTTGCAACCATAATTAAACAAGTAGTTAGTTGGTGCTACGCAAACCACATACAAATCAACATAAGTAAGAGAAATTCTATGTTAATAATAACGAGGCAAAAACTGCACTTTAAATTCACATAGAACCCTTTAACTCTACGTAGGTAACAATCCAGAAGAAAATGTAACTGAGGCCAAAACTTCATGGGGTTATTCCCTTCAAATCCCCTGTGCAAGCACTTGTTAAGCAAACTGCTAAACAAAGTTTATCAACTAGCAAAATATAAAAAAGTTTGTTGATGAAAACACTATGAAATTATTCTAAACTTCTCAAATTCAGACCCACAAAGACTATTGCTCAACAATATGGGATGGATTTGCAAATTCTGTCATCATACGACTAAAAGCACTCCAAAGAAGGACTATTCGTATTTTCAGTGACTGAAGTGGCTATAACTACTGGTTGTAACTACAGCTGTTTCATTAACAGTGAGTATTCAATGATTGTGATAGGACATCCTTGGATATCGTGGAGGCATGGGAGCTCTGTGTTGGACAGTTTCCTATAGACTGTTTTCTAAATAAGGATTGTTTTCTAGATAACGATATATGCTGCATAAAAAATACTCAACAGCAAGCCAGAGATACATTATATGATGCCAGAATAGCTAAGAGACGGAGTAGCCTTATCAGAGATGAGAAGCAGGGCCACCTGGTTTATTAAATTAATAAACTTTGGTACACAGCTTTAAAACAATAACAGCTAGGCTCCCTACCACCAGCTTTGAGAAATACTTAATGTAAGTTGAGTTATAAATATTTTAATTTCATAATTTGCTAGTCATTTTAGCTCCAAATTAAAAACTTCATAACTTCAAAAATAGTATTAATACAGACAAACTAGAGGTAGGGCATCTGACTGTAACAATGTACTGCTATGGCTCCAAAATTCAGGACTTTTTTAAGGTTAGTTCATAAAATATTTGTATAAAAAAAAAATTTTCAATTCACTTTTGAACATGTTCAATTAAAAAATAATTTAGCAAGTTTGAACATGTTTGCAAAAAAATAAAAAACACATTAGTGAACAGTCATGTATCAAGCACATGCTCACCAAATTTCAAGAAGATATTTTGATATTTAGCTGGTCATTCATTAAAAACAAACAGTACCTGTATTTTTAACTTTCTAACCCTTAATGGCTTATAGTCATGGAAGCGACGGTTCGCACATATATGAAGAACTTATGCTACTGCCGCTCCAGGAACGCTTACTATTTAGTAAAGCTAAAATTATTCACAAAATCATATTCAAACATTTTCCATGTTATCTATGGCCATTATTTAAGTACGATGGGAGACATAGCAAACGCCTTAACATATTGCATATCTCTAAACGTAGAATAGACCTATAGAAAACAAGCTTAGCGTACTCTGAAGCTCAGCTGTGGGATCATCTTCCACGGGAAGTCAAAAATATAATCAACCCTCATGCATACAATCGTAAACTGTTTATATTTTCTTACTATTCTTCCTACAGACTATATGTCCCCCTAAAAGATTATAGTATGTGATGATGTTTATGTTATGCAACGTGTAAGACTTATGTAATTTTTGGAATAGGCTTATTACTATACTTTTTGAAAAGTTCAGTAATGTAAGTATGATAAGAGCACATTTCAGCGTGTGTAATGCCAGCGTACTTAGATGTTGTAAACTTTAAAATAAAATTCTGAGTATTATTATAGTTGGTGTTGTTGTTGTTATTGTCAATATTAACTGTGAAATGAGGTACGGATGAATAACTGTGTGCAAGGAGTGGAGTGGAAGTGCAGAATGTTAGACGCGCCTGCGTGCCCAATTCTTAGCACTTTGAAAATAAAGTTTGTTCGTTCGTTCGTTCGTTCGTAACTTAATAACCATCTTCCTATCTACTATACAGCCTATGTTCCTACCTTTCTATGTACCATCATATTTAGCTAACTAAGTCCTTATCCACCATCCTACCCATTTAACTACCTATCTTCATATTTACTTTTCTACCTACCTATTAGAACCCAACAACCTAACCATTGTCTTTCTACACACCCAGAACCTTTCAACATACTCATAACCTGCCTACTTACACACCCCCTTACCAATGAAGAATCTGAAATAATTTGTTCTTCCCTTCTATCTCTACCTCTCTAAATATCTGTACACCTTCCAGCCTACCTCTTGCCGTGTTTTTCTCCCTTTATGTTGTCTTCATACCCTGCAGTAATTCACCAGATAAGTGGAAAGCAAGCAGGTGAGAAACGTCGATACTGCTCCGGCCTGTTCGATAACATGCGCATTTAATATTTCTTGACAAATAAAGGCATTTCTTTTTTTTTTCGATAAAAATTTGGTTCTGAAACTACCTGTCCTGGACAAAATACCTCTACAATGACATGTGTATCGACATAAGGGTTGTATTCATGTAAGCTAACTCTCGTAGATATTATGCTAGTTTGTAGATAAAGTAAAACTACATTCATTTTGTGCAGACATAGCGAGAAAACGTGAGTTGAACTGAATAGTTCTGTTTCTAATTCAGTCTTTCGTGGGATGGACTGGTGGCGAAAAGAATAATATAAACTAAGAAGGGAAAGACAGAAAGATTGCAGTAACGACAGAAAGGTAATTCAAATGGAACAAATGGAGACAAATATGAACACTGATAGAAAGAAAGTCACAAAGAAAGAACAAAATGAATTATGAAATAAACAAATGAAAGTAGACACAATAATGAAATGAAAGAAGCGAATAAACAAAGAAATACAGTTGATATAAAGAAATAAAAAAAAATTAAAGTAGCTCAGATAGAAAAAAAAAAAAAAAACACAGAATGATGGAAATAAAGTATATAAGCACAAAGAAGCACAGTTACTTGTCCTTCTCAGAATCTTAGTCACACTACTCACCTTACGGCTCGAACATAACCAAAAAGACGCTCGCTACCTGATGACGCCACCCACACAGAAACTGTAACGTGTGAAAGCTACCAGTTACTATTACTACAATACTAACTGTGCATGCATACTCAGTCAACAGCGAAGAGAAAGGCAACGCTCTCTTCTTCTTCTTCGCGTTTACCGGTTGTAAACTCTTGTGGAAAGTTTTAGTTGTTCGTCCACCTTTTGATTTTAAACTGGTTCGAGAACGTGAGTGTTGCGTGCACATTCTTTTTATAGGTCTGCCATATTTGTATGCAGACTGTTGATTCATTGCTTCTCAGGCAAACTCCGAAGGAAGCTCCCATTTAATCAACTCTTACGACATGCTTGTTGGGGAAGCAGGGAAGCTGTTCTTGTTTTCACCCACAATGGAGACATGGAACCCGCTTACATACGCCTGGCGACTAATAACCACCTACATAACTACACCCATGCGTACTTTTCCAAATTAAAAAAAAAATCCTAAGCGCCTGCCTTTTTAAACAAAATCGCTTTCTGTCTGTGTACCTAACTGCCTACAAACAACGTACTCGTCGATCGCACCAAAAACCTGCATGTTTAAAAAAAAATTTAAAAAAGTAAAGGACCCTTTTCACGCCTTTAGGCGTATAGGGCATATAGGGCTAGACCTATATTTTTATAGACCAACGGCACAGGATGGGTGATGTGGTCAGCATCACGCCGGCCGCCTCTACTTCCCGGGATTGCACCCGGTACCCACTCAAGGCTGGGTCGACCTGGGAGCCAAGGACCTGCATGTCTACCTACCACCATATCTGTATTTGACCTACTGATTTGCCTTTTGTCTACCTAATGTGAATAGTACATACTAACGGCCATGTTTTCACGTTTCCATGTTTATCTATCTATCTATATTCGACCTACTTATTTACCTTCTGTCTACCTAATGTGAGTCGTGTTGTACATACCAACGGCCACGTTTCCACCGAGACAGACTCTCTTTTTTTTAACGTGTGTTCCTGCTGTCCGGTCTCTACACAAACTAATCGCCAATAGTCACATTCTATCAAATATGGGAATCAGCTCGAAGATAGAATATACACCTGTTTTTGTCTTAGATTATTATATTTCACATAATCATGCATTTTCGGTGTATGAAAAATTTTGTTGGTAATTATAACTATAGCATATTTATTTTAGTGCAGTTAAAGAGCACATTGTTTTGTTTATTTCTTGACAACGATGGTCTAGCTTTTAATAACACTGTCGAGCGAGAAATAATGAAAATGCTTACGCCGGTGATCAAGAAAGATAATATGAATATAATAAACAAAGAGATAATGGATTGGTCTGAAATTATAGAAAGAAGTAGCAATTAGAAGGACACATTAGACAACATAACATAACAATCATTAGCTAGTTTCCTTCAGGGAATCGAACAGTTCACCTCCAGATGGCGTGTGCAACTCGCTATAGAAACCGTTTACTAAGAACATGACCAACTAGACACCCCTATAAAAGATGTCTTCATTGGCGATGTCTATCGTACATTCTGAAATCCACAA
>CAJHNH020002913.1:15000-100000 GCA_905116865.2 Candidula unifasciata
TTATAGCCATTCATGTGTTCTTGGCATCTGTGGCTTAGGCGTTGCCAACGAGCTTCGTAATGCCAGGGTACCGGGTTCAATCCCAGCTGCGGGTCTTGCATCTTGCGCTAGTTTCGACAGTTGTATCTAGAAGCCGACCGTTCAGGAAGCAATGACAAACTTCTGGACGTAAATTTGACTAGAAAAACCACAACAGCCAAAACAGGCTAGCGTAGGTTCTGCAATGTCATGTAAAAGGATTCGCAACTAACTAACATGTCTCTTTACAAGGAGCGAGTAAACAGTGCAGAGACACAAACAGGTCATCAGAGTCTGAAGAGAATGAGGCTGTGGGTAGTGACCAGGTAATCAGGCTGACACTTGGCAGCCAACCAATAGGCAAAGGGGCAGACTATTGGCTTCCCGTTAGACGACATCGTCGACCGTCGGAACAATAAATGGGTTTGTCTTCTTTGATTGCATCCTTACTGCGGGAATCCTCTTCAGGGCTCATGGCGGCGTATAATGCAACCAAGTCACAACTATAATCTAAAGCTGCTTCTTCGGGGATGCTGGTTGAATGTAACGATTGTTTCTCCCAAAGCACTTACCTAACAAGCATTCAACGGAAACGACATCAAATCAGATGGCTGTTTGTAGCATTGGAACTAAGCGCTGCCTGCTGGAGATGAGGACTTGGCGCTTATGGGACTGACCCTATTGATATAACCTAGGTTTTTAACTCATCTCATTTGTCTTTATTTAAATGTTTGTTACATTCTACACATGAAGTAAAGGTCGCCTTTTCACGTCTTCAGGTGTATTTGGCTAAAGGGCTAAACCTAAATTACATAGACCAGTCGGCACTCGTCGGTGATGTAAATATCACGCCGGCCGCCTTTACTTCCCAGGACTGTACCTGGTACCAATTTAAGGCTGGGTTGACCTGAAAGCTGGATTTTGAAAAAAAAAATCCGGCACCGTTAAGACCTGAACCCACGTCCTTCTGATCCACAGGAGGGCGGCTAGCCGCTACACCACAATAGCTATACTAGACATATTTTCTGCAGAAAAATCATCATCATCTGGTAGTTCCTCTGCCAAACGTCACTCTAATCCCATTCTGTTCACAAGAACCTCGGTCTTTCGCCAGATCTCCAGCGTCGTGTTCTTTCCAGGGTGATATTTATATCCTTAACCACCACTGGTGCTGGTCTAAGCTTTCCTCGTGTTTTTTTTTTTTTTTTAACTAGGGCTTCTGCTACTATTCTGATGTGGGCATCATATTTCAGTTTCCGAGACAAGATGGTGTTTACTAGCCAATCTTCCTTCATGTTCAGATCCTTTAGGATGTCATTAGTTTTTTATTTCTCTCACCCCCCCCCCCCTCCCCCAATTCATGTTATTCTGAGAGCCTTTCTAGGGAATTTCAGCTCAAAATCCCATATGTTCTTCCTTAATGAATGTAATAAAGTTCACAGCTTATATATCACTCTTATATTGCTACAGGGAAAGCGCATCTTTCCAAGTTCTCTCGTTGACCTCCTTTCTGGTGCTTAACCAAAGACTTTAAATACGGTTTAATATTTGCATTGCTTTCGCGATCCTAATTTTCACATCTATTGAACAATCTCCATTGCTGTTTATCAGGGAGTCTAGATATTCAAAGATGGTGACATTTTCAATTTCTTCTTCATTTACTGTCAATTTTTTTGGTCAAGCAGTTTTGTCTGTGGACATTTTTTTTCTACTACAAATTAAGGAATAGGGGATATCTTTACTGTCTTTCTGGACAGACTAATTAATGGTTCTAGTCCGTTTATACAGTTTGAAGCGAGGACCGTGTAATCGGGGGTCTCGGTGGCGAAGTGGTCAAGCCGTTTGCGTTGCACTCTGAGGGTCGTGGGTTCGTTTCACGCTGCGCTGTTCAGTTCTCGAGTGCAGTTTTCAGGGAGATTTCTGGGGATCGTCGCCGGAGCTACGGAGTTTAAGCTCTGTGTGGTGCTTTTGGCAGGCGGCTAGCCTTTCAGCAGGGAGAAACCCAGCAATACGGGATAAAATCAGACGCAAACAATTCGATCTTATCAACTTTTACCTTTAACCTTTGTGCATAGAGAAAGAAGTTCAGTAATAAGGCTGCCGCCAATTATGAGCGGATCATAACTGTCAGAAGTCTGGACTTTGTAATTTCTCATTATGCTTACTGCATAAACGAAATAGCTTGTAAACGTTAAGAGATTCCTGAAAAGTGATTTAACGGTGCCACTGACGTTATCGCCTAATCAACAAAGCGGCTGAAAGAGGTGTCAAAGAATTGTTTCCAGGAATTTGGCCACTAATTGGCCTGGACGTTAGTTGAAGTGTGTAGTTGCCGAAGATAACTATTTTGAAGAATATGTAGGGTAAATAATTGCAATGTTAATATTTTTCTATATAATAAACGAATCCTGGGAATTTTTGAAGCTACCTTGTATGTTGAATAGGTTTAGGTTTAGACGACAGATCAACATCATAGCACAAGGGTTGGTGAATAAAAATATAGGGCTAGCCATATATTCCCAATACGCCTAAAGGCGTGAAAATGGGACCTTTTTTAAGTTACTTTAGAAGAACGAATGCACAAGAAGAAAAGCAGCGCAGGCAAATCAGATCCTAGGACAACTGACCGGCCAACTGATACACAACAGGACAAGTTTATCCAAAAAGGCAAATGTAGTGAGACCCATCGATCCACTTTCCCCCCCCCCCCTTCCACCCCCTCCCCGGTCCACCTTTTTGTTTCCTTTCAACAAGCATGTCGTAGAAGTCGCCTAATAAGGATGTGGGAGGGTGTTGTTAGGAGTACATTTGCCCCAGGGACGAGAGACCAACTGTCAGCTACCGAAGAGTCCAGATCTGTAAAATGGATTTGCACAAGTTCTGGGACAGAATTAAATTTCAGAATAGACGAAAAAATACAATTTTCCGCCCAAAGTACGAAAGAAAGAAAAGGGAAAGACGAAAGAAAGAAAGAAAGAAAGAAAAAAAGAAAGAAAGAAAGAAAAAGAAAGAAAGAAAGAAAGAAAGAAAGAAAGAAAGAAAGAAAGAAAGAAAGAAAGAAAGAAAGAAAGAAAGAAAGAAAGAAAGAAAGAAATAAAGAAAGAAAGAAAGAAAGAAAGAAAGAAAGAAAAAAAGAAAGAAAGAAAGAAAGAAAGAAAGAAAGAAAGAAAGAAAGAAAGAAAGAAAGAAAGAAAGAAAGAAAGAAAGAAAGAAAGAAAGAAAGAAAGAAAGAAAGAAAGAAAGAAAAAGAAAGAAAGAAACGAACAAACAAACAAACAAACAAAGAAAATATGAATAAAAAAGAAAGACAAGAATAAAAAAGAAAGAAAAAAGAAGTAGATAAAAAAGAAGAAGATGATGATGATGAAAAAGAATAATAATAAGAAGAACAAGGAGGAGGAGGGGGAGAAGAAGAAGAAGAAGAAAAAAAAGAAGAAGAAGAAGAAGAAGAAGAAGAAGAAGAAGAAGAAGAAGAAGAAGAAGAAGAAGAAGAAGAAGAAGAAGAAGAAGAAGAAGAAGAAGAAGAAGAAGAAGAAGAAGAAGAAGAAGAAGAAGAAGAAGAAGAAGAAGAAGAAGAAGAAGAAGAAGAAGAAGAAGAAGAAGAAGAAGAAGAAGAAGAAGAAGAAGAAGAAGAAGAAGAAGAAGAAGAAGAAGAAGAAGAAGAAGAAGAAGAAGAAGAAGAAGAAGAAGAAGAAGAAGAAGAAGAAGAAGAAGAAGAAAACTCTAAAATGTGAAGAGAGAGCGAGACAGATAAAAGGAGTCAGACTAATAGGAAGATAAAGGTTGTAATCAAAAATTAAGAAAAGAAATAGAAGCAGCAATTGAATAAAATGAAGAAGAGTGTGAGGGGGAGGGAGGGGGGCTGTAGAGAGAGAAAGATCGTGAACCAGGAAAAGTGAAAAAAAAAAATAATGAAGAATAATATGTGGAGCTGATGTAGAATGTTCTAATGGGATATCAAATCTTGAGAGTCACAATAACTGTTTTGCAGTATTTGCATCGCACACGTTAGGCTATGATCGCAGTCGTGCTTAGGTGGCTGGTGATAGAATTTCACATCTGTGCGGAAACATAAGAATGTAAACCAAACATATTTAAACTCTGTAGGATCAATCCTACTTTGTTAACATTTTCGCCACAGATTTTCGCGTCAACCGTGGCTAAGCTAATGCCAAGGGGATTTGTTATGAAGGCTATAGTCATGAATATTTCTAGAGATATAAATGTTGATTATAACTGAGTGCTTCACATTTGGGAAATTATTAAGAATTTCCATTGCCAAACATTTTGTGTCTCTAATGCCTCATAGGCTGCTTCCTAAACTGTATATAGACACTGCAATATTTTGGGATACATCTTTAAATTTCAGGGAGTCTATCTTTACTGTCTTCACAAAGTGTATTTACCATATTTAGGCCATACAAAACAATTAGTAACCACAGGAAATGATATGTCTGAGCAGGGCTGTAGGAGTGACCATAAGAGATAAGACCAGGAATGAGATCATAAGAGAAAAAGTCGGCACAGAACCAATTCTGGATTACATACGCAGACAGAAAGTGAAATGGTTTGCAAAATTAGAGAGAATGCCATGTGACACCATACCATACAAAGCATACATGGAAAGAGAAGAAGGATGTAGAGCACGAGGTAGACCAAGAACAAGATGGAAGGATAACATCAGAGAAACTCTACAACAACACGATGTGCCTATAGTCGAGGCGACCAGAAGAGCTAGAAACAGAACCTTATATCTCCCTCGACACCCACAGCGGTAAAAGAGGAAGTGAAGAAGAAGAGGAAGAAGAAGAAGAAGAAGAAGAAGAAGAAGGGCTGGGTAGAATAGGAGAATCTTCAGGCTGATGATTTACAGCTGTTTGCCTAGTTTTTTCGTCAGTAACTGTGAATAATAGACGTTTTAGTTTTTATCTCGGATAAGGGGGAAAAAAAAAAGAAGATATTTCCACCCCTTATAAAGAATCGAAACAGAATTCCTCACATTCCCAAATATGCCTACACTGCGGGTACACACAAAAGTCATGTGAATATCACCACCTGCGACCTCTGAACTGATGTGACCTATTTCATTCTTGCGAATTGTGTATGACAGCTGTCTGCACGGTTCGTGGCGACTACACTAGCCACGCAGTTTCAAGTCCTCCTGTTTACGATCCTCCCCATAAACACCCCCCGCCCCCTTTTTTTTTATTTTACTCCTCCCGTCCTACAACACAACAAAGTGGAAATAAACAAACAGTAAAGACAAATAAAGAAGAGATAACCGATTACTGATATATAGGAGTCCCGCCGTTCATCTGTAGACATTTATGCAATACATGTGACTGTTATGCTGTGCTGTTCACCAGCCAGTCTGCGATATTTGAGCCTTCAGCACAGCGGGTCAAAGCTCAGCTACTCCTTAGTTCGCCAATTTTACGTCATGTCCATTTAGAGGTATGGGGCTATTCTCTCCCTCTTTACGCCCGGCTCTCTAGCATAGTTGGCTAAACCGGATTGCGCGGAGACCGGGTGGCGAACTCCTTGTGGTTCCGGTTCAGTCCCAGGGGTGGGCAGGAAAGCCACATTTTCTCCCAGATTTACGGTATTTACAATGGAATCAATGCCGAAAGGTTGCGATATCCATAATACCGAGCCTAAGGGTTAAAACTCATGGCTTCTGGATACTAAAACAAACTCTCTCTTCAGACCCGGAATGCAACCACGGCCCATAAAGGGGTATACAATTAGTTCTCAAAATTCCGGTTGTTTAGGTTTGAATAGTTAATGGGGTCCGGTGAGTGCAAATAACAGCTTACCCATACTGAACTCACGCGCTCTCTGTAGATTGTTGTAGGGGGAAAGAGTTCAGAGCTGATGTAAAAGTGCCTTACAGGCTTTGTCTGCTAGGCGATAAGGTATGTTGCGGGTCGCTGGGTGGGAAAGTGCACGTAAGTAGACATAAAATTACGTTTGGACTGCCATTTTAAGTGCAAAAGCACACACAAAAGGAAAAACCGTTACACACCCTCCCTCACCTCCACCCTGTGTTGCGAATCATAGCTAGGGCGTTTTATCTGCGTCATTCCACCCAGCATCACATACGATTTCAGCGTATCTTTATATTTGAGATAAATAGGAAAATCAGACACCCCAGGAGGAGGAAGAGTGGGAGGGAGAGCAAAAAGAACTCAGACCGCACAGCAAAAAATACACAGATGCTCAATATTCTGCAGCTGAACATCTGTGGAATAAGAAATAAGAAACTTGAACTTGCCAAACTGCTAAACAACCACAGGGTACACGTGGCTGCCCTACAAGAAACCCTGCATAAAGACTCTGATCTGCATCTCACTGAATATACTAGTTATGCCTGTAAGTGCAATGACTGCCGGGGCATAGTGACCTATATCAGAAATGACATACAAGGAGATGTAACAATGCTGTTGACATCTCACCCTACAGATGTGCAAAAAATAACTATCTGGCACAATGGAAGCAAATATACGATATACAAGGTGTACAGCCCACCTGAGACAACATGCAACATACCAGAACTATACAAGACACAGTACTATAAAACCCTTCTTGTTGGTGACTTCAACGGACACTCGCCACGTTGGGGTTACCCTGACTACAATAGCATAGGGAAATACATCGAAGATACTTGTGAAACAACTAACCTATTAGTGCTGCAGGACACAGAGTCTACACCTACACTGTTACACAGGGCCCACCTATCTCTCAGCCGACCAGACCTGACCATCTGCTCATCCGACTTAGCAGACGCAAGCTATCCCCCAAGTCCTGGATGACATAGGAAGTGACTACAAACCTATACTCACAACTGCAAGCACCACCGCTAAATTACGCTTCAAGCAGAGAACCCGTTGGAATTTCCGAAAAGCAAACTGGAAACTATTTCAGGAAACATCTGACTGCCTCCTGGGAAGAATTGACAACAGCTGTGTGGAAACTTTTTGTGAAGATATAACAGAAGCAATCCTGAATGCAGCGTCAAAAGCCATCCCAAGGGGCAGCCGGAAGGCATATAAACGTTTTTGGAATCAAGAAATTCAAAATACTATACCTGAAAGGAATAAAGCAAGAATAATGCTCGAAACTGCACGTTCAACAGAAGCAAAGATCCAATCAATAAAGCATGTGCCAGAGTAAAGCTTGTAGTTAATAAAGCTAAAAGAGATAAATGGACAGAAACTTGCTCCAACTTAGACCTTAGACAGAATGGAAATAAAGCATGGACTTTAGTTAAAAACCTCTCCGGAGAAAGTAGAAGGGTGAACCCAAAACCAGTGACAGATGGGAGTAAGATAATCACCGAAGACAAGAAGAAAGCAGAACATTTCAATCATTATTTTGCCTCAGTTAACAGAGCAGGTAAGCTGTCAGAACTCAATAGAACACAGCTCTCTCAGTTGAAGAAACAAGAGAGAGCTCTAACAGCCAGCGACTCCCTTTTTGAAAATGAATTTAGCATGGGTGAATTAGAGCAAGCCCCGAAGAAGTTAAAACCTAGAAAATCCCCAGGCCCAGATAAGATCCACAATGAAATGCTGCTACATCTTGGCCGGTCTTGGAGAGAAGTAGTTCTCAGGCTTATTAATAAAACTTGGAGGTCAAGCAAACTTGCAAAAGCCTCCAGATGACCCCAAACGCTACCGTATGATATCCTTAACATCATGTTTGGGCAAAGTTGCAGAAAGAGTGATAAACAGGCGCTTATATTGGTTCCTAGAGTTCTGGTGTTCTATGCCATGAACAGGCAGGCTTCAGAACCAACAACTGTACAGAAGACCAGCTGTTCAGACTGACACAAAGAATACATGATGGCTTCCAGAATAAGAAACACACAGTGGCCGTCTTTGTCGACCTCCAGCAGGCCTATGACAGAGTATGGAGAAAAGGTCTCCTGATAAAGATGATGAGCATAGGAATACATGGCAGATTGTATAACTGGGTGAAATACTTTCTGATAGATAGAACAATCCAGACTAATATGCACAACGCAATCTCTTCTAAAGAAGTCTTGGAGGAGGGCTTGCCACAAGGCTCATCATTGAGCTGTTCCTGATCCTAATCTTTATCAATGACCTGCCAGAACAAATCAAGGCCGAAAAAGCCTTGTACACTGATGACCTAGCAATATGGCAGAGTCAGGAAAATGTGGAAAGTGGAGCCCAAAGACTGAATAGAGACATAAGAAGACTGCATGAGTACTGCCAAAGATGGAAACCCAAGGTTAACTGTGCAAAGACGGTCTACACAATCTTTACCAAAAGCCACCAAGTAGCAAGGAAAAATATTAACCTGAGGTTAGACAAAAAGGTAGAGAGAAAGAAAGAGAGAAAGGAAGAAAGAATGAAGAAGGAAAAAGAAAGAAAGAACAAAAGAAAGAAAGAAAGAAAGAAAGAAAGAAAGAAAGAAAGAAAGAAAGAAAGAAAGAAAGAAAGAAAGAAAGAAAAAATGAATTAAAAAATAAGAAAAGGGAAAGGGCCACATCAACAGTAAATAGGTGAAGAAGAAAAAAGAACAACAGCAGCATGACAACGTAGTGCATGCAGCTACAAAATGGAGAAATACATGCCAATAGTTTTCTAATTTGAAATGTCTAACCTTGAACGTCTGTTGCTCGTATTTTCATTTCCCACAGGTCTAAATTACACTAGTCTACAAATAAATCATTGGCCACACACTTCACAAAAGTGCATGGCAGGGGAAAGAATTAATTATTACTCTTGGTGTTGATTTATGCTGTTGTACTTTCGAACTTTACGTTACTGCAAGGGAAAGATCACTCAAAAATTAAACGACGGCATCAAGAAGAGACAAAAGGAAATGAAAATAAGCTGATAAATAGAAAGAGCACATAGTAGTTCCTTACTTTAACCTGTTATCCTCCGAATAACGGTCCCAAATTATCGAGGCCGAAAATATATCTAACAGGGCCTCAATCACATGTACATTGCTGACTTCCGGGAACTATACCGCCACCGCCGAAAGTATCTCCGCACCGCTACGCGCGGCGCGGTGCGGAGCGGGGATAAACTAGACGGCTGGGACTCATGAGCAAAGCTGCATGAGATGCGGAAGCTGCTGCTTGTAAGTCCCAGCCATCCCGTAGCGGCGCGGGAGATACACTCGGTGGTTGCGGTATAGTCCCCGAAAGTTCACAGTTTAAGTCGCCGGAAGTCCGCAATTAGGTCCCCGGCTTGTCCACGAGAAGAATGGTGTGATGTGATCATTTCGTCGTTTACTTGTCTTTGGTGCTTGGTCAGACTGGTCAAAGTTGCACTTTCGTAGGGGTTGGTGTTAGGGCCAGTTCTGCATGTTTTGCATGGAGTCCGTTTGGGCCGCTTATCGCGACTAGTACCAAATTGTATATCCCTGTCAATTTTTCTTTCTTGAACTACTTTCTTTCTCGGAAAGCGTTTACGTGTTCTCAGAAAGTCTTTAAGTGGTTAATCCGGATAGGACGAATTTATGATAAGAACAACCATTTCTTGGGTCCTCGTTGAATTGTCCTTATCGGGTCTGCAATTTTTTTAATGTTCTTATGTCATAATGCACAAGACATTTCAGTATTTACTAAGTCCTGATTGGGAATTAGGAAATACGAAATCCATTACTTCTTATAGTCAAAGCTACGCGACTTTGCTTATTGACAAGGGCTAGTCTGGTGTGGTAAAGGACAGCTAGTATGATAGTAGTGAATATTTCAGGTGTGCCTCTAGTTGACCTAGACATGAATCGGAGTTCACTGCGACGAAAAAATGACAGTAGGAACTCATGCCCGATTGAGTGTTTCGCTTGATGTTTTTGTCTACCGTCAACGTAGAGACCTGGAGCTGTTTTCTGAGGACATTCAGTCAGAACTTGATCGCATAAGCCGGTGGTGCAAACAAGCAGGAGCAGTTGCAAAGTCGGTCGAAGTCAACGGTGACATGGTTTTTACTGAATATAGTAAACACACCAACGCCAGCCGTATGTGTGTGTTCGGAGGCCATGGATAGAACCCATACAATGAAGTACCCAGTAATGTGTTTTGACAGCATTCCTGCTTTTTATGACCATACCAAACCATTTAATAATGAAAGCAGGGTTTGAAGAGTAATGTCGACGACAAACTGTGAGCAGCATAACAAGGGTAAAGACCTTTCTATAAATTAGTAAGCTCTGGCGATTCTCTCTTAGGCGTACACAGATACAGAGACAAGATGAGGTCATGTGCATCATACTTGAATGTACAAAGAATACCGCATACAGGGCTTTGCATTACCTCCTTGATCTTCCAGCAATGAAAGTGAGAAAGATATCTACTGAGTACGTGCGTATCTGTCGGCGCCTTTGGCTTAGGGGCTGCGAACGCTCTTCGTAATACGCGTTGCGGTGGTTTCGACAGTGTTATCTAGAAGCTGGCCGTTCTGAGAGCGATGGCAAACTACAGGACGTAAATTAGCCTAGAAAAACCACAACAGCTGAAACATATACTCGGGCTGGTTCTGCACTGTCCTGTAAAGGAAAATGAAATTACTTTAACGTGCATATCTGAGTATCGGCGCCGACACAGATCAACCACTGCAGAGTGAGATCCGCAGGAGGGTTGAAAAACAGCATAAACCTTGGTGGTTCAGGCCGAGGACATATTTTAACAGTTGCCCAGGTGATGAGATAGAATCCGGTAAGGAATGGTACGAGTGTTAGCAAAGTGGCGTACATCCTTTTCAGTCAGCATACACAATGTAGACAATGTAGACAACAAAGTCACCTAGTGCCAGAGGCAGAAGTTCAGTTCTTTTTTCTCTCAAAGATACAATGAAGATGGAATGCGAGCGCGTATGTACTAGTCCAATATGCAATGAGGATAACCTGTCGATTTACTAACTAATCCAGCTTTTCCTCTCTGATAACGTACTAAAATAAAACATTGAAGGGCAGCAGAGTAAAAAGTAGGACGAGCTTACGCAAGAGGCAAATACTAGATTCATTTTGGTTTAGATCAATCTGTGGTTGATTGGCGATGTCGTCAAAATCAGAGATAAACACAAATCGCAGCATATCGACATAATTTCTATTATTCTTTCAAGCGTCCATGATATTTTCATCATTCTTCTAGAAAGTCACATCTCTTTCACGTCTGTACAGTTTCTTACTTTTCTAATTAATGTTAGTATTGTTTTCTCGTCATTTTACATGTAAACTGATAGAATTGCAACATTTCCACAAACTTTCTACCTAATCAGCTGAACTGCTTTGTGTTATTATTCTTTAATTAAATACAGTCTCTCAACCGTCCACAAGATGTTATTCACATCTGATAAACATTCATTGGGTTATTCTATTATAAACATATATCTCTTCAGTTTCCATACTATTTCCATCTCATCCACTTACTTTCAGAGTGTTTTCATTCTTATGTGTTATAATATCTCTACATAATTTCTCACTACACTTCCATAAAACATTATATCTACAACTTCTACATAATTTTGGATCGCTCCCCTTTAAAACAATCTGGTTTTAACCCCTACATCATTTCTCAGTTTTTCAGTCTGTAAAACAACCCCTGTCTTTAGCCTCCAAATATATTACCATCACCTTATTCTGTTAAACAGTCTCTGTTTAATGGCTGCTATTTCGCATAATTTTCCTTGGCAACAATGTGTTTTTGAAGTCTACATAATTTCTCATAATTATGTTCAGTAAAACAATTTTTGAAACAAACTCTTCAACTTGTAGGTAATTTCTCACCATCCTTATGTAAAACCATCTCTCTTGGACATCCATGCAATTTCCTCTCCTGTTTCCTTTTTAATAAAAGCAGACTCTTTTTTTAAAATCGACATAACCTCTCAACATTCTTTTATACAACAATCTCTTTTTTTACATTCATATAATTTCTCATCATTATTTTCTATATAAAGAATTTTTTTTTTTCAAATATCTATCTACATCATCTCTCATCATTCATTAAACAACCTCTCGTTAAGACCCATGTAATTTCTCATCCTTTTTTTCCAGGCAACCACCTGTCAATATCTACATAATCTCTAATCATTTTCTATAAAACAGTCTCTCGTTAAAAACCACATAATTTTCATCAATTTTTGTTTTTTTTAAAAAAAGCATTCATCCATTTTTATATTAAAAAAAAAAAAAATACCTTTCATCCGTTTTTCTATAAGAGAGCAATCTCTTTTTAATATCTTCATAATCTTTCATAATTTTTCTATAAAACAATCTATCTTTCACATCTATATAATAGATCATCCTTTTTATTCTTAAAAAAAAAACATCTTTTTAAATATTCATAATCTTTAACCATTCTTCTATGGATCTATGTCTCGTTAACATACGAATAATTTATCATATATTATTTCTATAAAAAGCAATCTCGTTTTAATGTCTACATAATCTTTCATCCCTCTTCTATAAAAACAGTCTCTCTTTAAAATCTATACAATTTCTCATCATTTTTTTTCTACAGAAATTTTAACTGCATAATCTCTCACCATTCTTGTTTAAAACAATCTACCTTTTTAACCTCTTTAGTCTCTCAACATTCTTCTATAAAACCATATCCCTATAAAACTGGATCTCTACGGCTCCACACAATTTCTCTCTAACCTGCAGACTGTCCATATGGATCTATCTCATCATTCTTCTATAAATACCCTATCTCATCATTCTTCTATAAATGCCCTATCTCATCATTCTTCTGTAAATATAATATCTCATCATTCTTCTATAAATACCCTATCTCATCATTCTTCTATAAATACCCTATCTCATAATTCTTCTATAAATACCCTATCTTATCATTCTTCTGTAAATACCCTATCTTATCATTCTTCTGTAAATACCCTATCTTATCATTCTTCTGTAAATAACCTATCTCATCATTCTTCTATAAGTATCCTATCTCATCATCTCCCACACACTTTCATTCTCATAGGTCGACAAAAGAAGTACCAGTGCTCTAACAGGAATCTTCACACCAAACTCAGCACAGTGACTAGATACAACACGCATTTCAGAGACAAACATGACCGGTCCTGTCATGCAGCATCAACAGAATAGCAATGAAATGAAGTATTTGGATGGCTCTCTGGACTTGGAGAATGAATCAGTTGGATGACTCTCTAGACGTACGGAATGAATGAAGCAGTAGCATAGCTATCTAGACTCGGGGAGTAAAGCGGTGGTGAGTGTCTGTTTGACACAATGCATGTCAATCGTTAAGGTAACTCTCCTACATGGCATTTCAATAGAGTTTTGAAAGCCGAGCAAAATTAATGCACTTTGTCTCGTCAGCTGTGTGTTAGTGCACCCGACTGTGTTGTATGTGTATGCATATGTTGTGTGTGTATGTGTGAAGTGAGTGTGTGAATGTGTGTGTGTTGTAAAAAATTAAATATGTGTGTGTGGGTAAGTGGGCTTCAGTGGGTTTTTCTCTGTGGTACGTTAACATTTGCGTGTGAGGGGTTAGGTGTATGTGTGTGCTCTGTTTCCACTTACGGCATGACATTTTTGTTCTTAACTGTGACACATGTGGGTTTAAGGGCATGTGGAATTGTATTCTTGTTATTGATTACTGCAATATGTGTGTGATATATACCGGTTATTTGTGTGTGAGAAAGAGAGGGAGAATAGGACATATAAAAACACGTTTGGGTGCATCAATAGACATATAGACAGACAGACAGACAAGCTGATCGACTTTACAGCCAGTAGGGAAACAGACCGACAGACAGACCGACCGACTGACCCACCGACCGACCCACCGACCTACAGACAGACCGATCAACCGACCGACAGACAGACAGATAGCCGGACGGATGGACGGATGGAGAGACAATACAATATTACTGAAAGTCAGATGATGGGACATGGTATTAAATAAACTCTATATCGTTCTCGAAAGGGCAGACCTTTCAAGAACTCCATTGATATTAAAGACATACCATATTTCCAGACTTGTTATCTGGCTGCACGCCAAACATTCTGCTTCAAATAAGAGTCTTTTTACTGAACCCATCATAGGTGTTGGATTCGCTGTGGTTTAGTGGCTAACCGCCAGGCTGCGGATCGGAGAGTAGGGTTTCGAGTCCTGAAGGTGCCGGACTATTTCAAAAATGACCTAAGCTCCCAGGTCGAACCAGCCTTGATTGGGTACTGGGTACACGTCTTGGGAAATAAAGGCGATCGGTGTCATGCTGACCACATCACACACCAAGTACCGATTAGTCTATAAAATATGGGTCTAGCCCTATAATCCCTATACGCCTGAAGGTGTGAAAAAGGGTTCTTAAATTTTATCTCATAGATGTCCTGCAGCAGGTGCCTTTACCGAACTTCCCCCTCAGCACGGCATACCGGTAAGCCACCCGGTGCTCATCATCATCATCATCAGGTGCCTTGCCGACAGGTGTGGGCGATCATGCCTCTCCATTATCTGCGATCTCCTGCAGCATGTATCAGTTCGTGTGCCGACACACCTCCATGCCATGCAACAAAACTGTCAAGCATCTTCTCTCGTTGTCTTCCTCTATCCTCCCTTCCACAGATCTTTCCAGTGGACACAACATATTTTATTTTCCCTCCTCTCATAACATGGCCGAAAAATTATGACTGTCTCCTTCTGGTGTCTGTGAAAAGTTGTCTTCGGGCTCCTGCCTCTTTCAAAACCTCTGATTTCAGTTATGCATCTTCCATTTGATGTTATCCATGTGCCCAGATACTTAGATTTCTGTACTTGTCCTGTAACACCATTGACTTTTATTACCCTCTTAGGAATAATTCGTTTCTTTGACCATTACGTCTGTCTTCCCATTATTCAAACTGAGGCCCATTCTTCCACTTTCTAACACCACAAGTCTATCATTTTGTTAATTCTTATAGCGGCTGTTTGCTGCCAATACATATTTTTTATTATTTGTAGATCTTTCCCATCAATGTTTAATTTTTCTAACAGTTTGATTACTTCTTCATGCTTCACACAGTCAAATGCTTTTGTATAGTCTATGAAGCATAAGTACAAATCAGTCTTTACTTCTATAGCTCTTTCTGACAATGTCCTTAGGATGTATATGGCATTGTTTGTACCTTTTCCTTCTACAAATCCACATTGTTCATCGCTGATTTCTTGTTTAATTTTGTTTCTTATTCTTCCTATAATTATTCTCAGTAAAATCTTAGTCATGTGACTTATGAGACTTATTGTGCGATGGTCTTCACATTTTAAAGTGCCTGGTTTCTTTGGCAGAGCTTTAAATATGGATTTTAAAAGGTCATTTTGAATATACCCACTATTATAACTATTATAAATATTTAAAAGTGTAGTTATTATTTCAATTCAAAAATTGCCCAGTTCTTCGATTTCTTCCAGTGAGATGTTGTCTGGCCTGGGTGCTTTTCCTTTCTCCATATGATGTATTGCATCCTCAACTTCTGCAGTTATTGTTGGTGGACCATCATTGTTGGTCTGCAGTTCTACGTCTTGTCTATTATCACCATACAATTCCCCTATAAACTATGTCCATCTGTTAATTATATTACTATCTCCCATTATTAAGTCACCATCTTTTGATTTCAAACATCCAGTGCTGTTACGTGTCATCTTTCCTGTTAACATATTTATCTTTTGGTACATGGAATGTGAGTCTTTCCTGTTGTTTTCCCCAATCTCTGTACACATTTGATTCAGCCAGGCTTCTTTAGCCACTTTGCATTTGTTCACTATTTATTTTTGTATTTTAGAGTATTCTTTTTTATCATTCTTTTTCTTCCTTATTCCATTCATCAACTGCAGAATTTCGGTTGACATTCATTTCTTTTTTGCAACTCTAGGGGTTGGTGGGATTGTCTCTTTTGATGTCTCTTGCATTGACTCACGCAACATATCCCACTGTTTATCAATGGTCTGTATAATTTCCATTGCATTATACCGGTTTTGTCAGTGACATTGTACTGTTCCTTAATTTCTTTATCCGTTATAAGAATTCCTAAATTTAACTTGATGTTCTGTGGTGTTTTTTTTTTATGTTCTTTAGTTTTATTCTAATTTTTCACACAACTGGAACATGGTCACTAAAGCAGTCTGCTTCTGGTCTAGTTTTTGCTCCAACTAAGCTGCTCTGGAATCTTCTTGAAATCAAAATATAATCAATCTGATTGCGGACATTATCACCAGGACTTTTCCAAGTCCACAATCTTCAAGGATGGAGTTTAAACCAGGTGCTACCTATTATCATGCTGCGCGACTCAGCCCATGCTATTAATCTGTCACCTCTCACATTCTTTTCTCCTAGGCCATAGCCATCCATTATTCCGTACACTTTTTCACTTCCTACTTTCACGTTGAAATCTCCAAGTACCATTTACGTATAGCAATGAGACGTTTTGTTTCGTTTATTTTGCTATACATTTTCGTCGGTAACTATAGACGCGACTGTGTCCCGAAAATGCAACCCGAATTGTTTGTTATTGAGAAATTATTTTTCTGTGCTCTTTACGTGAAAGATAAAATGAACAATTATTAGGAGTTATTGGAGAGATGCCAGGCTTTGACCTGAGATGGTTTTGACGCGTATAAAATAAATCGATTTTTTTTTGGCAGCACGCAGTGAATTATCGGTAAGTAATTTCGTAAATATCTTCTTAATTAGCCAGATTACCGCAATGTGTGGTATATTTTTGAATACTGCGTTAATTTTTATATAAGTGTGGGAAATTTCACAAATATTGGCAATAGCGCAGATGTTTAAAAAAATTGTTTAGTGGCATCACTGTTTTCGCTTCAAATCCAATAACGGTAAGTCATTTCGTAAATATCTTCCTAATTAGCTAGATTACCGCAATGTGTGGTGTATTTTTTAATTTTGCGTTAATTGTTATATAAGTGTGGGAAATTTCACAAAGATTGGCAATAGCGCAGATGTTTAAAAAAATGTTTAGTGGCATCACTGTTTTTGATTTAAATCCAATATGTTTGCACTAGGAGACCGTTTTTCCCGCTTGATAATTAACTTAAAATAATTATTTAATTAGCTAACGTTATTTTAATCATTTTTTTTTCAAAACTCCAAGTATTGTAGCATTTGTTCATGCATCTGTCATCATTTAGAGCCCTTCGTATTCTCTGTTGGAGATATTTTTGCCTGATCACCCCCAAATCCCAGTAATTAATTTAGGCCATCATTGGTAAGATGATTCTTTGGTAATTAACTTAGGATGCTTAGTAAATTGACAATGTTATGTGAGCTACTTTTTAAACATCCACAAACATTGTACCACTTTTTCATGTGTTTGTCATTATTTAGAGCTGACATAATTTTATGTTGGAGATATTTTTACTTGTCCAAATCTTGATCACGAATTTCACAAATTCTGGCACTGAATTCAACATTTTTTTTAAGAACAAAGCAAATAAAACCTAATCTAAAACAGAGTATAATTGTGTTTATTACAGCCTAAAACAAGTGCAAGAATTTAAATACCTGGGAAGTATCTTTACATCCAATGGTAAAATAGACAGAGAGATCGAAGCAAGAATCCAACAAGCCAACAATGTCGCATACCAGCTTGCCCCAATTTTAAAACACCCTGCTGCCCCAGCTGAGATAAAAAGACAAATTATAAATACAATCTTTATACTGACATGAAATAGGAATGGCTATAAAACCAGAAGAGATCGAGTGAGAAACGATGATTACAAGAACTATTGGAACCATACCCACATTTATTGAGAAGCAAAAGATGAAATGGTTTGGTCACCTAATGAGTACAAAACTCATTGGCAGACAACTATAAATGTATAAGGTTTTTGCTGAAAGAAAGTCAACTGATGGCCATTTTCCTATGTTAATTAGGTAAATTAGGTCACGTCGACTGACCTTGGTATATTTTTTTGATCTTTGTGTTCACCTTGTCGGGACGCACAATTTGATATGCATGTCGCCAGGCTCGCTGGCAGATAACCTTACAGGTATAATGTTCTGCTTGAAAATAGTGAGCTGGCGGCCATTTTCATATGTTAATTAGGTGCATAATGTATTATATGTTTTTAAAACATGCATATACAGTTAGGTCTAACTGTCCCGCTTCCAGCAATATGTGGTTGCTAAGGGATTTGTTCAGAAACAAAATAGTTATGGCCGTAAAATCAAACATTGAGTCATTTCATTTAACTGGGTCGCATCCGGGAAGCCATGTTTTATGCATTTCCACTACAATTTTTATGTCGTCGTGTCCGCCACTTAAATGTTAATATCTCCGCTTAGAATCGGCTTACCGGCTTAAATGAGGTACCATTGGATTTGAAATTTTATTCTTTATCTAGCTGATATGATTTCGTAAGTAAATACCCAAAATATAAAACTTCACTAGCATCCCTACTTTTTACTTCACAATTGTTGCATTGATCAACAGCCATGTCTAACTAGTCACAAAATGCGTCAATATCTTCCATTGAACTATCTGCTGTTTCGGCATAAATCTGTACTAAGTTGATGTCAAACGGTCTGCCGCGAAGTTTTAATAGTAGTACTCTATCTGATATTGTCCAAAATCCTTTAACAGTTTTGAGTTCTTTGGATCCACAATAATACCAACCCCCTAACTATATTCCTTCCCACTCGATTAAATAATTATGTGCTGATCTGAATACTTTTCCCCTGCTCCTGGCGATCGCATTTCACTAATTCCTAATATGTTGATGTTCATTCTCTTCATTTCCATTTTGATGTTATCCAGCTTTCCGTTTTGTACGAGTGTTCTGACATTCCATGTATCAATGTTCATGATGTTTCTACCATTTACTTTTTCTACAGTAATATTTTGAGGCATGATTAACTAGGGATAGTACAGCGGTGGTTTCCCCTCGCCTTACGCCGGTTTGTGTATGGTTTGACTCTAATAGGCTTTGTCTAAAGAGACTTTCCCTGCAAGGCAGCAGGGGGGAGAGGTTATGGCGCCTCTTACCTGCCGATTGCCATGTCGTAGAGTTTCGAGGTATTTTATAGAGTTAGCTGTCCCACAAACTACCTCGCCTCTTCTCAATGACAATCCCCTGTTTTGGCCCACGGCCACTGATTCATTATATTCTTGGCTAACCTCTTTATCTAGAGGCCTTCCCACCATCTCCGTACCCGGTGCTCAGCCAACCTAAAAGCATTGTAACCTTCTGAGCTAGACCTATATTTTAGAGACCAATCGGCACTCGGTGTGTGATGGAGTCAACATCAAGCCGTCCACCTTTACATCCATGAAATTTACCTAGTACCCATTTAAGGCTGGGTAGACCTGGAATCAAAGGTCCAGCTACGTTCAGATTTTAAGCCATGAGCTTTGGATCCACTGGCGAGCGTCTAGCTTCTACTCCACGGTGGTTGCCTATCCTATATTCCTCTTCGGTGAAAACTATAAAAGCGTTTAACAATATCCCTAACGCATTACCATGCATTACTCTTCTGAAGCACTACTATAATAACTCTTCTATGAAAACCATAATGACTTTTAATAAAATCCTGTAGCATAACAACACATTTCTCTTCTATCAAAAACCATAATGACATTTAATAATATCCCTGAAGCATTACTATACATCAATCTTCTATGAAAACCATAATCACTTTTAATAATATCCCTAACGCATTACCATGCATTACTTTTTTTAATGAAAATAAATGCATTTAATAATACCCCTGAATCATTAAAATACATAACTCTTCTACGAAAACCATGAAAACGTTCGGTGGATACATTTCAGTCAACCTTGATTGTAAAAACGGCAAATGTGCCACCGATTTACGAAAAGTAAATTGGGTATGAACTAGACCCCGTTCATTTTTAGATGGTGAAGCATGTTAATCTTATTCCACGTTTTGTACATGATATTCTCTTCCTTCGTGATTGCTGAAAGAAAAGACGCTGGCTTTGGATACGACAAACGCTGATAAAATCTGAGATTAAAATAAATAGATTGTCTTTGCGCTGCAACCTGCAAGGGTGTGAAAATTAAGGCAGACCAAAATACACAAAGCGACTGAAGCTAGAGAATGAAATTATGAAGACAGGAAGGACATGGAGTGAGATTGCACGTGATTGCAAAACATTAAAGGACTGGGCGTAAGTTGTTTAATAGTCTATGCGTCATTGGGATTTAAATGTTTTCTTTTTGTGTGGTAATGTGCCGTGTCCACTAAGAATAAGAAGAAACTCCACAGGGGAGCATGTACAGCAGGAGTCTACCAATCATCAGTAGAAGTAATATCTCGAGGACAAATGTTTCGGCCCACGAGCTCCTAGATATTTTCAGAGAGTGGACCCACCTGAGTTCATGAGGCTCAGGGTTGATTTCCTCCTGCTGCACATATTACCGGATGTTATCGGACAGGGACAAGACGATTTGGTATTTTTGCAAAAGGTACTGTGAGATACGAAGTCGTTGCGGTAGCATAATTAGAGCAGTCAGCTTACCTGGACGACCAAGTGACAAGCTTACGTTTGGTTTACCGGACACATGTTAGGCTGTTGGCAGGTGGCAGAGGGACACTGGCAGACAATTCAGACACGATGGACTTTAAGGGATAAGACATTCTTTTCCACTAGACACCCGGACCAGCTCACCGAGGCCCGTCCCCCACGACGTTTCGTTGTGTCCAGAGCCAGCTCGAGTCCCTCAGCAATCTCGCCCAGTTGTTTTAGTGCTCGTTTGCGTTCATTACATCTTAAGCCTAGCTGTTTAATCACATTGTACATTGAAGTGGAAACGAGACCTATTGCGCCAACCTCGACGGCGAAGATTCTTACTGCGTACGCTTCGTCTCTCCTCAGACCAGGCGCTAAGTCACAGTACTTCTCGATAAATAAATTTCAATGTATTTTTGCTAACTATGGAAATATTCGTACATAGCCTACTTCTCCTGACGGTGCGACTCTCATACCACTGTCTGATAGCAACAATACCGGTCATTTTCTTAAACCACCCATCACTGATTTTCAATTTTCCGAAAAACAGGATTTGTGACTGGTACCATAAACGTAAGTAAGAATAAACTCACAGGGAGCAAGTACAGCGGGGATCTACCAGTCATCAGTAGAAATTATCCTCGTCGACACACGTTTCGGCCCACGATTCCTAGACGTATTCGGAGGTGGGCCCTCCTGAGTTCATGACGCTCAGGGCTGGTTCCCCGCTGCACGGAATTACCGGATGGTGTTATACTTTCGGCCAGAGACAAGACGACTTGGTGGTTTCGAAGGAGGTACTGTGAGATAAGAAGCCGCCGCGGCAGCGTAATTAAAACAGTCCGCATGCATGGACGACCGAGCGACAAGCTTACTTTGGTTTACCGGACACATGTTAGACTTTTATTAGCAGTTGGCAGAGGGACAAGGGCAGACAATTCGGACACGATGGACTTTCAAAGGGATGAGAAACTCTTTTCCGCTAGACACCCGGACCAGCTCACCGAGGCCCGTCCCCTACGTTGTTGCGCTGCGTCCAAAGCCAGCTAGAGGCCCTTTCGGCTGCCTCTCCCAGTTTTTTGAGTGTCCGTTTCCGTTCATTACCGCGCAATCCTAGTTCTTTCACCACATTGTAGAGCGAAGTGGAAACGAGGCCTCTCGCTCCCACTTCGACGGCAAAAACCCGTACTGTGTAAGCCTCGTTTCTCCTCAAACCGGCTGCTAAATCACTGTACTTCTCGAGCTTGTACAAATGATTCTCCTCCATACGCGACTCAAACGGGACCGTCAACTCAATCAGGATGAGCTGCAGTTTTTGCGCAGAATGGAGAACGATGTCCGGTCGCAGGCCGGTTTTACGGATCAACTCGGGATACCGTTCATGGCCTGGCAGATCAACCGCCAGTAACCAGTCCCTCGCAGAGTCTAGCACAGATGGAGCGAATGCGTTTTTGTTGACCTTACCAATTGGAACCTGCCCAGCCTTGAGGAAACGAATGGGGGCGATACTAGAACTGGCTCTGGCGTTAGCCCTCATTCTAGCCTGGTCAAAAACGGCTGCTAACTCCTTTAGCACCTTGATGTGGCGCCAGGTATATCGGCCTTGACCTAGAGCTTTCCTGCACGCGGACAGGACGTGCTCGAGAGTTTGCTTCGATTTGCACAGCGGGCAAGTCGGATCGTTGGTCGCAGACCATTTAACCATGTTAACACCGGACGGTAATACATCGTACGCCGAACGAACGATAAAGCTCAGTCGCAGCGGGGTCATCCGCCAGATCTCACCCCATGTGAGTATTCTCGGCAATGCGCTCTCCAGGCTGACCCAATGGCCCTGCTGCGACTGCTGGGCTGCTTTCTGGACCCGAACCTCGTTTTCGTTGTCCCTCACCGTTTGTATCACCATGTCTCGGCGCTCTTTGGCTGAGGCCTTTGACCACCAATTGACTTTCCAGTGCCCTAGGCCTCGACGGTCAGTTTGTGTGTAACCCATTATCTCCTTCAATTTTAGTGCGTTCTGAGCAGATTCTATCGCATCGAGGACTCTCCACTTGGTTCCAGTCTTTAGAGCGGGCTGGACAGCGGTGACATTTGGGTCTGAAGACTCGCGCAAAAGCATGGCGAGTCTTACCTTGCCGACTTTAAACTCTTCGGTTATCGACTTGAACGGAAGTACCAGCTTAGCCTGTTTACAATACAGAGCCACGTCGGTCAGACAAGGCGGTGCACCAATCCACTTTCTCAAGGCTGTGTTGATTTTCTTTTCCATGGTTTCCACTGCAGTCATCGTCACCTCGTAGACTAGTAGAGGCCATAGGAGCTTCGGAATCAACATGAATTGGAGACACCATACCTTGAACTTTCCGATCAGCCTGCATCGCTCGATCGCGAGCAATCCTGTAGCCAGTGACTCATGTATTCGCCGGACTTCCGCTCTGTCAGATAACTTCGAATCGTAAACGCGACCGAGACTCTTCACCGGTTCCTCCAGAACCGTGGGGATCTTGTTCCTTGCCACCGTAAAACTGGTTGCCACCACTCGACCCTTATTGATTGACAGACTCCTCGATTTCTGCGGTTTGAACTGCATACCGCTCCATTGGACCACCGCGTCCAATCTTTCCAGGATCGTGCGGGCAGACTCCTCGCTGCCCGTTATAATAGTCGTGTCATCCATAAAGGCACGTAATCGTGGCATCCAGTGGTCCCCAACTTGAAGGCCCTGTCCGTAGCCGGCCGCCCCGTCTAACATGATCTGCATTGCCATGACAAACAGAATGGGTGAGATCGTACAGCCCATAGCTATCCCAATCTGCAACTCAGTCCACCTCGTGGTAAACGTCGAGGTAGAGAAGCGCAAAGCGAACTTGGAGAAATATTGCTCGACCATTTGACTGATCTGTGCCGGTACGTGAAACATGCGAAGGGCTCGCCACAGTAGCCTATGGGGGACTGCCCCGTAGGCGTTGGCTAAGTCCAACCATATAACGTGCAATTGAGTTCTCTCATGCTTGGCTCTCTGGATAGCCTCCCAAATCATGGTCGCCTGTTCAAGGCACCCAGGAACGCCTGGAATGCCACCCTTCTGAACACTCGTATCTATGTACTTGTTAGTCATCAGATACTGTGTGAGCCGGCGAGCCATGACTGAGAAGAATATCTTACCCTCGACATTCAACAGCGTAATATGTATCTATGGCATAAACGGAATCCGTTAGTGTCAGCTTTACAGTAAATTGTTGATTTATTAGTTGATGTGTGCTTTTCTTTCACTAATAGATCTATATTTAAATAATTAAACAGTGAAAATTGTGCTGTCAACTATAAATGTGGAACCCGTGTTCAACGTCTCAAGTGTTTCCGCATCCGTGTTAATTGTTACCCCCGGACAGACACGTTGTCTAACAGCTCACGTGGAGGTTTCCCTCTATGATTATATTGCCACATCTCCAACATGTAAAATAAATTGAGGCTAATATACTCAATGTTAGTTACTGGCAGAGATACAACGGAAAATATACTTCGTTTTTAACTCTTTTGGGTGCTTAGTTAATCTGCGGTAAAAAGTTGAAGTCATTTGACTTCATTGCACTGGGTTTTATCCCATATAGCTCGGTCTCTCTCCACAAAACGGCTAGCCGCCTACCGAGAGTATCGCAGAGAGCCCGAACTGCGCAGCTCAGCTGATGATTTTCCAGGGAACTTTGTAAAAATTGAAGAACGCAGCCGTGAAACGAACCCACGACCTTCACAGCGCGAGGCACACGGCTTGACCACTCTGCCACGGAGATCGCCAGATCTGCAGAATCATGGCCAATCAGGTTATAGCAGTTCCAGCTTGAAAACAAAAGTCACCACATTGTTTCCCAGTTCCTGTGACAATGAAAACTGTACATAATGAACACAACTGTCAGATGTGAAGAAAGGTGAGACTCAATGCTCAACAAGTTCAGCGATAGATCATCCTCATTGTACCTCAGGCCACTTAGTCAATACATGCTCAGATTCCCTCTCCACCCGCAGAGTGAATAGGCTAAAGAAAGCTGATTCGTTCAGTTCACGAATGCTGTTTTTACGAAGATCCCTAGGGACCGTCGCCGGAGCTACATAGTTAGTTCTCTGTGCGATGCTCTTGGCAGGCGGCTAGTAGTTCTGCAGAGAGAGAGAGAGAGAGAGAGAGAGAGAGAGAGAGAGAGAGAGAGAGAGAGAGAGCCGGAGCCATTTGTGATAAAACCCGGTGCAATGAAGTCGACTGTATCGATTTTAAACTGTTTGAGCTTTAAACTTAAACGTTTAATTATAAACTTAAGATTGGTCCACTGCTCTGCCCCCTTTCTTTTTAAAGCTCCCCCCCCCCCCCACCCCGGTTCTTCTTCGCAACTGGTACAGCCTTGACCCGATCAGGTAATGAATTTCTTCCAAAACCTACAGGACCTGGCACAAAAGTAAAACTGATACTTGTCACTGGTGACTGTCTAAGAGGCTATCGCCACCACTGTCTTCAAGACCTCCCAGGTTTATGAGCCAGTCATAAAACATTAGTTGTCTGAGACGAACGAGATAAATCATTCAGTACCAAGCATTCAGCGTTTGTCGAGTTCTACTTATACTTATTCGAGTTCTACTTATTTTATACTTTGTCGAGTACTATTCATATTATATTTTGTCGAGCTCTACTCATATTTTACTTTTTCCACTTATACTTTGTCGAGTTCTACGGATATTATACTTTGTCGAGTTTTACCTGTAATATACTTTGTTGAGTTCTTCTTATATATGTTTTAACTCGTCATGCCCCCTTTCCAACAACCCCCCCCCCCCCATTCACTTGTAAAACTAACGTTTAAAGCTTCAGTTTGTAGTGTATATATTAACTTCACTCTTTCAGAGTACTACTATTTTATGTCATCGTTATCAAAACAATCGTACGTAACTTAAATTTAAACACTTATAGACAACCATCGTCCAAATTATTCCTAACTGGTACCATAAGAGTTAGGAATGAATGAATGAATAGTGAATTGATACCCCTGCTATCTAAACTTGCAATACGTGCTAAGGTCCCTTGCTCGGTAGCCACCGAAGAGTTCCCTAACTGATGGTACCCGTCGCACCCGGTTAGTATAAAATCTTCAAGACCCGCTACTCCATCCCAGCTGAATTATTTTCTCCAGATATGGTACTCTTTTCAAGAGTTAAGAAAAATCGAAAATATAAAGGCGTGGTTTTAACTGCTCGAACAAAATCGAAGATAAATTATCTTACTACCCGCGTGCCCATATAGTAACTATAATTCAGTTGCCACTTGCTATTTTATCTACAACGGATCACGTTTTCGATTTTTGGTATTGTCATTTATGTCATCACTTGTGATGCTTTCTAGAATGTCAGCCCTGGAATCTAGCTGGTACAGACAATGCTGTCGGGGCTATAATGGCAGACATGATCATCCCGCGGCAACCAGAGACAATTGCAGGGTGTCATCATGACCTATCGGAACAACCAAGAGCCACTGTTAAATGGGTGTTCCGAAGCACACGCAACCTAGTTTTATCAATTACTGCCAGCAGTAAGTATCGTGGTAGATTTGTTATCTATAGCTCTCCTTCCAAAACCCCAGCGTCTTTCGTAAGACTCGACTAGCATGCTGTATTCGAAAATATAGGCTTTGCAGTTTTTGCTGACTTTCTTTGTTGGGATGATATTGATTTTGCATCTGTCTGTCAATCGATTTCCTACCAGGTGCAGTCATTTTTGTGCAGGTTGAGTGGATCACAGAAAAACTGTCTTCATGGCTGCAGCTCTCACCAGCTTGTCGGTTTTCTGTCATTCTTCGGTGTGTGTAAAACGGCGAATGTAAGATTCCATAACTTGTCTGCTGTAACTGAAAAGCGTAATTTATTTTCTAGTATGCAAACAGGATGGGATCAATGCTGCGTTTAGTCTTCTTTGTCTTTTTCTGTTATTTCTTTTGAATTAGTGTCATTTTTGACTTATTATTTTTGTTTTCATAGTCTTGTGTCCCTTTATCTCTCTATATCCTTTATTGCCAGTGGAAACCAACACATGACTGTTTGTTTATTATATAGGGCAACAAAGCCATTAAACATGGCACAAGGAAAACAAGTTCAACATTACAACTAAGTCAATACTCAGCAGGTTGAAACAGGTCAAGAGTTTTCTCTTTAATGAAACAACAAAGTTATTTAATGCCAAGTTCAGCCTCTTTCTGTGAATCTTTGATTAAAACAATGGTAGCGTATGTATCTGTTATTTCACTGATTGTTTCTTTGTTGCCATTAGCTCTTGTCAGGTTTCATTGCCCTCTATATCTGTTTATTTCTGGACAGGTTGGGACTTCGTTGTCTTCAGTTCTTGAGGTGTCGGTGCCCCGCTGTTCCCTGACAGGTGTCCTTATAAGGGCCTACTGGAGGTTCAGTACTGATATCTTGCTATCTGTTCGCCTTGGTTTTTTTTTTTTTTTTTTTTGGGATATATGGATTCTCCCCAATTTTCGCTTTATCAGCGCCACAGAACAGCATAAATTGTTAAAGCTTTAGTGAACACATTACATATTAAACAGCCTAGTCTTCTGTAAATGTTCGAGAGGAGGTACAGTAGCATAACGGCAAGACGCTAATCAGCCGGTGTTAAAATCGTAGGTTCGAAACGGCATCAAGTCAGACTTTTAAAAAATGACCTTGATTTTCAGGCTGACCCAGTTCCCAACGAATACTGATGAAGTCTTGTGAAGTGAAGGTGGCCATGATGAACTTGACCACACAAATCATCAAGTATCGATTTGCATGCAGAATTATGAGTCAAACATCATATGTTCAAAAACAAAAAAGGTCCAACGCTTGCGCCCTCCCCCTTTCCATACACTCACACACTCACTCACACACACACACACACACACACACACACACACACACACACACACACACAAATCAAGAATATCACTAATGGCATTTTCACTTAACATTATGGAGTTTAGGGCTTTCGGAATAATAAACATTGATTTCACTTGATAAGCCGTATACTAATGATGTAGTTTAATTCTGCTATGAAATCTTGCTCCAGGGATCAAACCACCAACACCATATCCTCAACCGAAGGACGCAGTCCTAAACTACACCAGTATCATTTAACTCTTTCAGTACCACATAAAGCAAGGTACGTTTCTCATTGTTTCAAAATACTAGAATGTTCTAAGTGTCTTCTATCATGTAGGACTATTACAGAGGTCATTGAATCAATTTCACTGATAATATTTTTTCATGCCAATGTCTTAAGCCATCCACCATAATTTCTTTTGGTCTGTCTCTGCATCTTCTACCATTGATCTTTCCAGTCGTTACGATATTGTCCAATGCTCCCATTCGCGTAACATGACCAAAGCACTTTGTCTCCTTCACATTTTTGTATATAATGTTCACTTTCATTAGTCATTTCCAGGCACTATTAGATATTTTGGCAGTCCAAGGTATTCGCTACATTCTTCTTAAAAATCATATCTCAGCTGCCTCCAAACTCTTTTTAATTTGCTTTTCCACATTCCAAGATTCACTGCAGTACAACAGAAGAGGCTCGAGATAACATTTCGGTACATTTTAATAGCATGCCGTAAAAAAAGTGACCACATAGGGATCTGTTGAAACATGGTGTCTTCGGCCGAAAAGCTGTAAACCAAACTAAAAGGTGCTCAAAACCCTTTTGAAGGCGAACGTAGCAGAAGAGGAGTGAAAGAAGGATGAGGAGAAAGACGAAAAAAAAAGGAGGAGAAAAAGAAAAAAAAACACGAAAAAAGATGGGGGGAAAAAAACAAAAAAACAAAAGAAGAAAAGAAGAAGAAAAAGAAGAAGAAGAAGAAAAAGAAGAAAAAGAAGAAGAAGAAGAAGAAGAAGAAGAAGAAGAAGAAGAAGAAGAAGAAGAAGAAGAAGAAGAAGAAGAAGAAGAAGAAGAAGAAGAAGAAGAAGAAGAAGAGGAAGAAGAAAAAAACAGCAGCAATAACAAGATGGGACACACACACAAAAAGAATAAGGAGAAGGAGAGAAAAAGGAAGAAAAAGGTCTCTTTCTCTCTTTCTCTCTCTCTCATTAGTACACACACCACACACATGCACACACTCACACATAAAATTACTGGCATAATTATGAATGATGATGATACTTTAATTCTACAGTCAATAATTGATGACATAAAACAAAAATTACATAACATTAAATCATTGCTTCTAATAGCGATTATATGGCAAGCATTGTCATTAGTATTAACGTTGTATTTCTTCTCAATTTATAATCTGAGAAAAGCAATATTATATTCAACGTTCCAGTTTTATCTACATAATTAAGATTAATTATTTGGAAGTTGAAGCCGCTGTGGCTCAGTGGTAAGAGATTGTTTGCGGGCAAAAAGAATTGGGTTCGAATCAGCTGTGTAGTGGAAAGATTTTATAATTAACATACGGCTCTACGAATATTTCTTTTTTCTTTTTAATTAGCTTACAATGAATATCATAGAATAAACTGCAAGTTCGAGAATTGCGATAGAATAGGGAGATAAAGCGTAAACTGCTAAGGATTATCAAGGTCAGAAAAGCAGTGATCCGTCATCAATGGAGATCCTTTCTGGATGCTTTATCAGCGAATCGGATATATATGTTAGGAGTTTCAGACAACTGGCAATCTGTTGACCCCATCAGCAATTGAGTGCCATTGGGCTATATAACTATGTTCTCTGGTTATCTTGCATACAGTGTTATTGCTATGGCTGATCCGGTACTTCTTCTTCTTCTTTGCGTTCGGTTTCGTATGTTCAGATCAGACCATCAGGTGAGTTACCTCTATGAACTCGCATGTCAGCTGCAGGTCCTGCATGGTTCTCCATAGCTTGCTCTGCGCACTTTGCTCTTGAGGTAAGGTGTATTTTCGAAGTTGCAGGTAGAGTGGGCAGGTCTGCAGAATGTGCTGAGATGTTTGGGATAAGGTACAAGACAGAAGATATGTTATCAATGGCAGCAGCAGAAGTTACCGTGAAGTCGAAAACGCCATGACTTTGTGTTCCTCTCTAGGCTAGTGGACATGGAAGTGCAGCCTAGAACTACAAGAAATTAACACTAAAAAATGAGGGAACAACACGTTTGAGTAATCAACACAGACCAAACGTCACTAGCCGTTTTAAGCTTGTGGGCCTTTTTAGGAGAAGCTCGGAACACCCGTGGATCTGTATGTAGTGCTGTGATGATAAGTCTCACTAATTACCAATCACATATCTTCTAACACCATGCAACAACAAAAAGCATAAAAATATAAAAAAGCATAAAAATATAATAATTTGCAATTGTTCTTTACTTAGGGAATATTGCATTTCGAACCGTTTGCTAAGAAAGTATTTTTCTTAGAATCTACTTTGTGCCGCTATGCGTCGCAGTCTAAAAGATGATTGGTAGACAAAACAGGTTGTCATCTTTTACAGACATGATGTGACGCTGTCAAGTCTAGGTTGTCATTGACTGCCTCAGTGTCTCCATCTTCTAAATCTTCCTCTTGATGTTTTTATTTTCGTAATGTACGCTCTCGCTGCCGACTAAGGATTTCATTCTCTTTAGGTAGCGGAACGTAGAGTGGCTTGCACCGCTTGATAAGCCCAGGATCAAGTGCAAATCATAGATTTTCTGACCAGGGTATTCAGGTATGTGAGGTAACGAGCAGACTGATAGACTAGCTGATGTAGCTCCCTTGGACGGTGAGCTGCTATATGATAAAGCACATGTGGTGAAGGCCCTATGTGTGCAAATAAACAGATAGGGAATTCTTACACTGAAAGACTATCTCAACAGGAAGCGGAAAAAAGAGGGTGGGGGGGGGGGGGTTGGGGTTGGATGTGAAGGTTCTTGAAGATATTGAACGTTGAATGGAAAATCTCTTTTTATCAGGTAGTGAAAACGAATGCAGTGTCTGTATCCCAAATAATTTAACAAGAGGGATTGTTAAGTCAACGAAACCAGAATTTTTTTTCAAAAACGACCTTGACGCCTAGGTCGACCCCGCTCTGAGAAGGCACTAGGTGATGTCATAGGAAGTAAAAGCGGCCATTGTTATGTTGATCACACAACTCCCACAGAGTGCGTTTAGTCTAAAAAATTTAGGACTAGCACGATGTGTCCAAAACCCCTGAAGCCGCAGAAAATCGTTTTTTGTCTGGGTTACGTTGTGTGTGTGCGCGCGTGCGCGTGTTTGCTATTTGTGTGTGTGTGTGTGTGTGTGTTTAATTTTTAGTTCAAATATTCCCTTTAATATCCTCATTTCTGACATAGTCTCCCTCGTGCAGAGTGGCATGCTTCGCTGCGGAGGACACGGTTGATGAGTATTGTCTGGATTTTTTCACCGGGGAACGCCGGTGTGTTGGGAAATGAACATAGGGTCAGACTGGCTGGCTCTGCAAACTTGGTGGAATACTGATACATGATAGGGCAGAGTGTGTACAGTTCAGAGGAGCAGATGGATCCCCACAGTTTAGTGAGATTCATGCATGGGGGAGTGACGACAGGTTCTGGCTAATGCTTGAGGCTTAGAGGAAAGGCAAGACGGACGTTTAATCAAAATGCTACTGACATCATTAGTATCGGAACTCTTCTCTGACTGCTGAAGATGGCGACGGCGCGCTTATGGGAATGCCCCGAGTGATGTGATGTCGGTGCTTGAATCAAATCAAATCAAAATCATGATCTTCCTAAAAATGCCATGCGATATATTTTATCCACGCAGTCTGTCTATTCCTCTCAGTCTGTGGGATATGTCGTATGTAACTGCCTATGCTTGTTAACTGTTGGTTAGTTGCGTATCCTTCACCAGACGTTGCAAAACCAACCCCATCAGTCCCTGGCTGTTGTGTGGTTTCACTAGGGAAATTTACATCCAGTAGTTTGCCATTGCTTCTCGACGGTCGGCACCGTGATACCACTGTCGAAACCGACGCAGGGCGTATGGCCCGCAGCTGGGATCTAACTCGGTACCACGGCATTCCGAAGTGTTCGACTTAGCCACAGAGCAGACTTGTTAACAGCACGGTTGTGTATTTGTTCCATTTAGCTGCTACACTTTTTCTTCATCTGCGTAGGATTTTGAAAATGTGGCTTGTACGAAGTGTTTTTTTTTTTTCTTTACACCTTAGCTTTTATGACTTAATTGTTGTGATCTCTCATCGTGTAAATTTTAATTTGTATCTTGCATCTGATTTCGTGAGTGGGCTGGGCCAGAAATGCCATCAACGAAATACTAGTCAATAAACTGTTGGATGAGAGTTCGCAACATCTCAGTCCTAATGGTAATTGTTGCTATTTTTCATAATTCAGTCTAATTCAGTAACAATTATAGTGGTGGCAAAAGAAATCCCTGTCTCTTACCTGTTTTTATTTCAAATATATCTGTGAGTTTTCCCTTATGAGAAATTCAACATTTCAGACATGTGTATGTTGAGTGTGCCTTGAACCGCGCGGAATGGATTTGAACCCATAAATTCGGACCAGCAGGCAAGAGGGTAGCCGTTGCGGCCAACGAGTCTGAAGGAAGAAATAAAAACATATCAAAAATATATGTCCTGCTACTATCCCAGATTCAAACCTGAGGCCTTTTATCATCGAAGCGTTCAAATCCTTACGCTATCACAAGCCTGTTAAATCCAGAATGTGTTTATTCTTTTTTACACTTTGGTTGACTGAACATTGCATCGTCTTTTCACGCGCATGCTCTGATAAGATTCTGTGTGAATCCCAAAAAATCAGACCTAATTTTATTGTATTTGTTGTTTTGTTGTAATCAGCCTTTCCTCCGTTTAGTTGTTATCGCTCCACTTCATCCTTTTTTGCATAATGTTTGATTAGGAATAGTAAAAATTTGTATCAAGCATGACAAAAAATATTGTGTATTTTGTAATAAAGAAAGAAAGAAAGAAAGAAAGAAAGAAAGAAAGAAAGAAAGAAAGAAAGAAAGAAAGAAAGAAGAGGAAGAAAGAAAGAAGAGGAAGAAAGAAAGAAGAGGAAGAAAGAAAGAAGAGGAAGAAAGAAAGAAGAGGAAGAAAGAAAGAAGAGGAAGAAAGAAAGAAGAGGAAGAAAGAAAGAAGAGGAAGAAAGAAGAAGAAGAAGAAGAAGAAGAGAAGAAGAAGAAGAAGAAGAAATAGAAAGAAGAAGAAGAAGAAGAAGAAGAAGAAGAAGAAGAGAAGAAGAAGAAGAAGAAGAAGAAGAAGAAGAAGAAGAAGAAGAAGAAGAAGAAGAAGAAGAGAAGAAGAAGAAGAAGAAGAAGAAGAAGAAGAAGAAGAAGAAGAAGAAGAAGAAGAAAGAAGAAGAAGAAGAAGAAGAAGAAGAAGAAGAGAAGAAGAAGAAGAAGAAGAAGAAGAAGAAGAAGAAGAAGAAGAAGAAGAAGAAGAAGAAGAAGAAGAAGAGAAGAAGAAGAAGAAGAAGAAAAGGAAGAAGAAGAAGAAGAAGAAGAAGAAGAAGAAGAAGAAGAAGAAGAAGAAGAAGAAGAAAGAAGAAGAAGAAGAAGAAGAAGAAGAAGAAAGAAGAAGAAGAAGAAGAGAAAAAGAAGAAGAAGAAGAAGAAGAAGAAGAAGAAGAAGAAGAAGAAGAAGAAGAAGAAGAAGAAGAAGAAGAAGAAGAAGAAGAAGAAGAAGAAGAAGAAGAAGAAGAAGAAGAAGAAGAAGAAGAAGAAGAAGAAAAAGAAGGAAAAGAAGAAAAAGAAGAAGAAGAAGAAGAAGAAGAAGAAGAAGAAGAAGAAGAAGAAGAAGAAGAAGAAGAAGAAGAAGAAGAAGAAGAAGAAGAAGAAGAAGAAGAGGGAGAGAAAAGAAGAAGAAGAAGAAGAAGAAGAAGAAGAAAGAAGAAGAAGAAGAAGAAGAAGGAAGAAGAAGAAGAAGAAGAAGAAGAAGAAGAAGAAGAAGAAGAAGAAGAAGAAGAAGAAGAAGAAGAAGAAGAAGAAGAAGAAGAAGAAGAAGAAGAAGAAAAAGAAGAAAAAGACTCAGCAGTGGTAGAAAAAGAAGAAGTAGAAGAAGAAAAAGGAAAGAGGAGGAAAAGTAAGAAGAATATAATGATGTTAATGATGGTTTTTACATAACTCACTGGACTATTGTTTTTTCTAAATCACAGGTGTGGCTGTATATGCGCGATGTGCTTTTTGCCTGAAATGGATCCTTTGCTTATTTAAGCGTAGTGAAAACTACATCAACGTCATCAATTACATCTACAAACCAGAACGAAACAGTATATTTCTAGTTCACTCTTAATATATTAGGGAATTTGCTACCAGTAGCAGTATGAGTACATATGAGTCTATATAAACAAATATTTATGCAACTAAGTATGAAAACAGCTGGCCTTTATGTCCTACTGCATTTTCTTATAAGATTTTATACTGATTGAATTGTACAATACGCTTTGACGGTAATTCGAAGCTATGACTACGGTTCGACAGGCAAGAGTGCTGACTACTAAACTTCCTAGATTTCTGTTTGCAAAAGTGAATGTATAACAAAAAAATGACATTAATATGGTTGATGTGATAAAGATACTGTTTCCGGAACACGATACAGTGGCACACCTCAGCGATTGTGGATGCAAGACATTAAAAGTGCACTGACAGTGAAAGCACATAGGGCTGGATAGCTTGCTAGCGAAAGAGAGATTTTCCTGCGTGCCGTGACGAGAGCGACGTTTTGTAAAGGACCTGCTGATAAATGATGATGGTTATTTTTTTTTTCTTTGCCCTCATTTATCCTCCGCTTTCCTCGTAAAGCATCAGAGAGAGGAGTAATATGTAGTTTCTTGCATTTTGCAAGTGGCGTAGATTTTATTATACTATAATGAACATCCAATTAAGACTGTTCGACATAAATTTAAAGGAGGATGGCCATAGCAATACAAAGTTTGAACAGCCTTAAAAGTCTATGGTTAAGCACCAGCAAGGAGATAAAAATTAGAATTTTGAGAGCATGCATCGTTCCTATGGCTACATACGGATGTGAGTCGTGGACTATCTCTCAGTCCTTAAGAAAGAGAATAAGGGCTTTTGAGCTGAAATGCTATAGAAAGATTCTCAGAATATCTTGGACAAAGAAGATGAGAAATATGGACATCTTAAAAGATCTGAACATCAAGGAAAGATTGGCCAATGAACAGCATCTGTCTCGGAAGCTGAAATATTTTGTTCATATCAAGCGCCACGACGGATTGGAAAAAAATTATTTCAGAAGGAATGGTACCAGGAAGGAGGAGCAGGTGCTGACCGACACGAAGATGGGCAGAGGATATAAGTGACTCCTTGAGTGTGAAAGTACATAAGGCTGGAAAACTGGCGAGAGACGGAGTTTCTTTCAGGCAGATCTCGATGAGAGCGACGTTCTGCAAAAGACCTGCTACATGATGATGATGATGTAGCATGTATTAATGTCATCTTGAGTTTCTGTAGTTTCACTTTTACTCCCTCCACACATCTCTTTAGGGAGACGCTGTGGTCTAGCGGCTAGACGCTCGGATGCGGATCGGAAGGTCGAGGGTTCTGATCTGACAGCGGCCGGACATTTTTTTGTTCAAAAATGACCTTGGCTCCCAGGTCGACCTTGAGTGGGTATCAGTTACAGTCCTAGAAAGTAAAGGCGGCCGGCGTGTCCAAGTGCCGTTTCGTATTTACAGTATAGGTCTATATGCCCAATACTCCTAAAGGCGTGGAAAAGGGCCCTTCACTTACTTTACTTCACTCACACATATCTTTCTTGGTCAGCCGTTGCCTAGTAGCCTTCTGTAGCACCCTCTAGCTGCTGGCTGATTTTGTTCTATTTTGAACAGATGACCAAACCGTCTGATTATTTGTAAAGTAAAAGTTAAAGAATCTTTTACACGCCTTTAGGCGTATAGGGCATATAGGGCTAGACCTATATTTTATTAGACCAATCGGCCCCCACTACTTTCCGGGACCCCACCCGGTACCTACTCAAGGCTGGGTCGACCTGGGAGCCAAGGTCATTTTTTTTAAAGTCCGGCTCCTCAAGGAAGCGACCCCACGACCTGGCCGCTCCGCCCCGGAGATTCCCTCTGATTATTTGATGATCTATGAAATCATTCACCAGCTTAGTTCTTCAGTAGTGATGGTTTTATGAAGAAATTAGGAGTTTGGTTCGAGCTCAGTTACCAAATAGCGTGTGGCACTTCTCGCGATGAGAACGGTTCTGGGATCCACCAAAATCGCTAGAGAATAACTTTCAGAATTGTATGAGCACAGTCTGGGAGCGAAAAGCAACGAGAAAGTTACATTTCCACTTCATCTTCTATATCGCAGCCTATCAATTCATAGATTCAACCCAATTCAGCTTAGATGCTGCTAGCATGGATGCTTGCAATTCTGGAGCGCCGTGTTAAATCCCATCTGCGGGCGATCTGGCATCAGATCGATTTGTGTTAGTTTCGACTGTGGCATTAGGAGCCGACTATGTAAAAAAACACTGACAAATTTATCATCATCATCATGTAACAAGTCCTTTGCAGAACGTCGCTCTCATCGCGGTATGCCTGAACGAAACTCGGTATCTCGCCAGCTCTGTTCCTTGTGTACTCTCGTATTCAAGGAGTCACTTATATCCTATGCTCATCTTAGTGTTGATCGGCCCTGACCCTTCTATCTGGTACCTTGCCTTGTGCTATTAGTCTTTCCAATCCCCCATGACGCCTTATATGGTCTAAATATTTCAGCTTTCGAGGCAAGACGCTCTTTATTTAAGTAGCTAATTACTGAACTTTTTAACATCCTTGTGAAATCACTAACAGTGAAATCTAATCACTAACAGCCACAAAATCGCTGGATTTGGTTCTGTATGGTCCAGTAAAGGACGCGCAACTAACCTTTGATTTCCATTTTTTTTTTTTAAATAGCAGAAACAGTACAGATATGAAACTGCATGTACATTCAGGTTAAGGATTAGAAAAGATGAAAACAAACAACTATACGATCTTGATACACGGGTGACATTCTACCAGGATTCTGTCTTCACATAAGAAGAGGGCAGCAAGGATCTCTAATGACCTGCCTCTCAACCCTTTGAATACTCTTCTTGACCATCCAGTTACTGACCTTTAACCCTACCAGGACGCACAACGAGCGATAAACACCCGGTGACACAGAGTGCCACTGTTCTAATGAGAATCGCCCGAGTGCAAGTCATGGAAACCCAATTCAACCGTTAGATTATACTTAGGACCCCTACGACAATCGGGGTGAGGCCTCAATAATAAAATTGAAATTAAAACATTTTGTCCCATATTGTGGATGAGTAATATAAATACCTTACAATTTTTCGTCCACATCTTTATGTTATCCGTTAATTTCAGAGCGAAACAAGGACCACACAAATGACGTATCCCAATAAATACATACTGTTATTATAATGACCTGTGTCATGAGGCATTGGCAAAAATGCTTGACCTCAACAGTCTGTCACGAATAGTTACAATCATTTCAGATACACATGTTTTCTATGCAATGATGTCAAAGTCTCGCATAATGTTCTTGGTCTCTCTCTCTCTCTCTCTTTCTCTCTCTCTCTCTCGCTCTCTCTCATTCTCTCTCTCTCATTATCTCTCTCTCTCTCTCTCTCTCTCTCTATCTCTCTCTCTCTCTCTCTCTCTCTCTCTCTCTCTCTCTCTGCCTCCCGGCTCCTCTAGCCTCCCTTTTGTTACCTCCCAGTCTAGTACATCCAATTTTGAAGACGGGCCCTGAAATGACGTAGTCAAATGGATTCACGAAATAAATACCTGATCCAATAGAAAGTACAAGTGTTTTCTAACTTTAGCCCAATAACACTGTGACGCTATGTCATCTAGTTACTATTACCAGTCAGTTTGATCTGGTCCTTCCAGTCCGACAACAGGATGCTCTAGACTTGGTGATTTGAAGACTGTTTAGTCAGCCACATTTCTAAGCAGTGTTAGTGTGCTGAGCAGCGTCAGTGTTCTAAGCAGTGTCAGTGTGCTACACAGTGTCAGTGTGCTAAGCAGCGTCAGTGTGCTACACAGTGTCAGTGTGCTACACAGTGTCAGTGTGCTAAGCAGCGTCAGTGTGCTAAGCAGTGTCAGTGTGCTACACAGTGTCAGTGTGCTGAGCAGCGTCAGTGTGCTAAGCAGTGTCAGTGTGCTACACAGTGTCAGTGTGCTACACAGTGTCAGTGTGCTAAGCAGCGTCAGTGTGCTAAGCAGCGTCAGTGTGCTAAGCAGTGTCAGTGTACTACACAGTGTCAGTGTGCTGAGCAGCGTCAGTGTGCTAAGCAGTGTCAGTGTGCTGACCATTGCCAGTGTGCCGAGCAGAGGTTACTGCTACACTCGCAATAGTTAGGACAGTTTACCTCATATGAGCATCGTTCTAACGGAAGGATCTCACATCTTTACTCTGTTCTTGACACGATGTTTTGTGATTTATGGCTAGGCTGCGATTTCTACCATCTTTGAGCTTCTACTGTTGATTTCAGCAAGGAACACACATGCCACATATTCTTTAAACGTGAACAACTGTAGCTATTAAACTAGTTTGTCCAAAAGAGTCCTAATGAAACATCTAATTAGTCAGTGGTACTATATTATACCTGCAAAGAAGACGGCTTGAACTGATCCGGAAAAATAAACAGTAAGAATACAGTGAATAGCACAGCTGTAAACTGTCTCTTCTACACTCCCCCTTTTTTCGCCACCCCCCCCCCCCCAATTTGTGTGTACATGTGTGTTTGCGGTGTACAGGAGAAGGGAGAGTTTCCTGTGTCTGAGGAGTAACAGCACGACTACTTCCATATATATATATATTTATATTTATATATACTTTCCATTTCCAAATCCTAAGATGAATTGGACAAACGATGATAACCTTCACATTCTATTGACTATTATTAGCTATGTGAGTGATAGTGCTAACATCTCACCTGTCACCTTTTCTTTCTACAATATTTCCTGCTACCTATTTCAGACACTTCGGGTCTGGTTGATTTTTAAAATGTCTGCTCGATGATAACATTTTCATATTCTTCCATTTCGTGCACTGTCAACCATTTTTGACAGAGATGTTTTTTTTAGTTATGATGCCAAACTGCCCAGCCTCTTCTCTCTTGTCAGTGTATCCCCTCCACCCTTCTCTCTGTTATTTATGCTTAATTCACGGCATACATTCTCTCACGACGTGCTCACTGAATGTAGATTGTACATTGTCCTGCACGGCAAATTTCTAACTAGTCCCCGATTATGGCGTGCCTGTAAAGCTGAGATGTGAATCTGTTCTTTTCAATAAGGCCTCGCTAGCGAAGCTGCATTCCAAACGTATCGACATGAGTTCCCTGCTGTTATAAAATTGCAGATAGTAAAACATCTACGAATGAATAATAACCACTTGTAATATGTGATGTCTTCAAAAGGTCACCAACAAAACAACAAGAGATAGGGTCGCGAATTCCAGAGACAAGTCTAGAACTTTAGCGTTCTGAATTACATTGACAGATAGCGAATAAAGTGATTTTTTTTCTTCTATATCCTTTTCATGTTCGCTGTTGACATATAAGGCATTTACAAGTGATCTCCATTGCTACCGGTCTGCTGCTTTTCTGCCCATGGTATCCCATGTCAGTTTAGATTCCTTTATTTCTCGTTCTATTGTCCTTCTCCGGGTTTCCTTAGGTCGTCCATGCCTCTTTTCCCATCTGCTGTCCACAGGAGAGCTGTTGTTGCCAGAATTAAATAATTTAGCTGGTATACACTTGAATTAAACCCAGCTGTATATGAGATGTTGAACAGAACATCTGGACAGAAGGCAATGGGACAACCAATGCAATGATGGATAGACATAACTGGTTTGCCGGATCCTGCAACAGGATTAACCATCTAGCATGCAAGTCGCTCGAGAAGCACAAAGCAAATCTTAGTTGAGGTTTCAACTTTACTGCAATCGGGTCGCTCCATACTTGCTACCTTCCAATGCCAATAAAAATCAAATGAATTGTCTCTCACTGTGCTATATTAAAAAAAAAAAAAAAAAAACTGGTGAAAAAAACAAATAGTCCTGGCATAATCCAGAAATATGTGCACGCAGTAAATGCAAATGGCAGATGCTAGAGACAAATACATGAAATGAACGGTTTGACAACAGGAAAAAGAAGCAGAAAATACTCACGAAGGACCCAAAAAAAAAAAAAAAAAAAGACAAATACGAAGACAGGATAGAAAACTTTCATCAGAACGAAGTTGTTTAGGTCTGCACATTAAAGACCCGCACAGCTACATCATGTAGACAGTGATTACATTCATATAATGCAGAAAAGGCAATTTTCAATGTAATTTAATGTTCGCTGTAATGTCTGGCCCTTTCTCGCCTTTCCCAGACGAAGTGTAATCCCTTCCCTTTGGCGCTCAGATTAGGCAAAATAATGTGATATCAAATGGGATACAATTCTTGCAGCAAAAGCAACAATCCCTTGGAGGTATAGCTCGATTTTTAATGACTGAAAAATGTATGTAAGAGTTCAGACGGGATTACAGAAACACGGCTGCTCAAAAACAGGTAGATAATGACATAAAGTAGACAAAGATTTTACTGCTGGCTAAGTCGAAACTTAATGTGGCAGGAGGACAGCAGTTGAACTGGTATAAGTATCGTATATTTATGAATATATATATATATATATAAATATATATATGGAGTCTATATCTATATGGGGTCTCGTTATCGAAGTGTTCGCTTCGCGCTCTGACTGAAAGTCGTAGGTTCGTACATAGACGGCGTTGGCAGTATATTTCACTGTAATCCTTCGGACTGTCATATTAAGCGGTTAGCCTTTCTGCACACACAGGCACAGCAACATAGAATAGTGAATAAAGTTCAAACGTCTGGAAATTAGACGTTTAAAAATTATATGATTGGTTGGCCGACTAGTCAAAACAGTTGAGATCTGGATAAAAGGGAGTTGATAAATAGACTGTGATTCCTATAATCCCTATGATGATGATAATGATAATGATGATGATGCATAAAGAGACAAGAGGTAAATTCTCAAAGAGAGTAGGCACTGACACCCTTCAGCATGTTGTTTGTTTTTCTCTTATTCTTCTGTTCCCTTCCAATAAGTCTTAATAAAGACAAAATCAGTAAAGTAGAGCGCAGGCAATGATGCAGGCAACAGTGTGATGCAATGAAAATACCATAACCAATAATTAGTCTGCAATTGCACAAATAATTAGGCTACTTTTTGGAATGTTTTCAGGAAGAAAATAAAATTAAACTGTACAGCTATTGTTCTCTCTACACCCTTGTCATTCGTACTTAAGAACACTTCTTGTAGTGCAATGTCAAAAGAAGACAATAGCTACTATACGCATGAATAAACAGTGGCAGAGGTTAAAGACGTGTACATAGAAGACATGGTATAAACAACTAATAGAAACAAAAACAAAAGCATGAGTGGTAAAATGCATGCACACATTTGAGCGTACACACACACCCACATACACACGCAAACCCATTTACTTACTTACACACACATAGACACACAATACATACATACATACACACATCCAGATACATACATACATACACACACATACATGCGTACATACATACACACACTCATACACACAGTCAAACACAAAGTCACTCTATAAAACACAGACTCTAACACGACCACGCAAAGAACCCAGACACACACACACATACACATACACACACACATAGAAACACACAGCTATACAGACATACACACATACACGCAGGTGAACAACAAGAAGTTATATGAAACCAATGTACCACCAGAAATGATTCCTTAAACCACAATGATAAAGGTTTGTCACTGTTGCTGTTTACCAGGACAACCAGTTTCAACCATCTGCTGTGTTACCGAGGCAATAGAAAGAAAAAAATACATTAAAGCACTATAGCATATTATTTTCGTATAATTCCGACAAACAAATGCATCAGCATTGACTTCAACGTTTAAGTTCACAACTATTCTCTGCCAAAAAGATTAAGATGAATCATCATCATCAGGTGCCTTGCCGACTGGCGTGGGCGATCATGCCTCTCCATAATCTGCGATCTCCTGCAGCATGTATCCGTTCGTATGCCGACACACCTCCATGACATGCAACAAGACTGTCAAGCATCTTCTCTCGTTGTCTTCCTCTATCCCTCCTTCCACAGATCTTTCCAGTGGTCACAACATGTTCTACTTTCCCTCTTCTCCTAACATGGCCAAAAAATGATAACTGTCTCCTTTTGATGTCTCTAATAAGTTGTCTTCGTGCTCCCGCCTCTTTCAAAAACTCTTGGTTGCTCTTTTTTGGCTGTCCAAGGTATTCTAAGCATTCTTCTGTAAAACCATATCTCTGATGCCTCTAAAAATTGTTTGGCCTGCCTACCGATTGTCCAGGATTCACAGCCATATGTAAAAACTGGATGTATGTAGCAAGCAAGAATTATTTTTCTAACTCTCAATGACAAAGATATATTGCACAAGATGATTTTCATTTTATAAAATGCAGTTTTTGTCTTTCCTATTCTTTTCTTATCTCAGTTATGCATCTTCCATCTGATGTTATCCATATGCCCAGATACTTAAATTTCTGTACTTGTCCTAAAATAACACCATCGACCTTTATTACACATTTAGGAATAATTCGTTTCTTTGATGCCACCATTGCTTCTGTCTTCCCATTATTCAAACTGAGGCCCATTCTTCCATTTTCTAACACCACAATGTCTATCATTTCCTGTAGTTCTTTCTGACTTTTTGCTATCAAGACTGTGTCTCAGCATAACATAAATTGTTTATATTGTACCCACCAACCACAATTCCGGGCATATCAATTATAGATCTCATTATATATTCACTGTATATTGAAAACAAATCAGGTGACAGTACACATCATTGTTGTACGCCCCTCTTTATGCTTTGAAATGTACCTAAACAGTTGTTAATTGCTGCCAATACATATTCTTTATTTTTCGTAGATCTTTCCCATCAATGTTAAATTTTTCTAACAGTTTGATTACTTCTTCGTGCTTCACACAGTCAAATGCGTTTGTATAGTCCATGAAGCATAAGTACAAATCAGTCTATTTACTTCTATAGCTCTTTTTGACAATGAGCTTAGGATGCATATGGCATTGTTTGTACCTTTTCCTTCTGCAAATCCACATTGTTCATCGCTGATTTCTGGTTTATTTTTCTTTTCTTTTTTTCCTCATAATTATTCTCAGTAAAATCTTAGTCATCTGACTTATAAGACTTATTGTGCGATGGTCTTCACATTTTAAAGTACCTGTTTTTTTTTTGGGCAGAGCTATAAATATGGATTTTAAAAGGTCATTTGGAATATACCCACCATTATAAATATCATTTAAAAGTTTAGTTATTATTTCAATTCCGAAATCTCACAGTGCTTCTATTTCTTCCAGTGAGATGTTGTCTGGCCCGGGTGCTTTTACTTTCTTCATATGATGTATTGCATCCTCGACTTCTGCAGTCATTATTGGTGGACCATCATTGTTGGTCTGCAGTTCTACGTCTGGTCTATTATTATCATACAATTCCCCTATATACTCTGTACGTCTGTTAATTATATTACTGTGTCCCAATAATAAGTCACCATCTTTTGATTTCAAACATCCAGTGCTGTTACGTGTCATCTTTCCTGTTAACATATGTATCTGTTGGTACATGGAATGTGAGTCTTTCCTGTGATTTTCCCTAATCTCTGTACACATTTGATTCAGTCAGGCTTCTTTAGTCACTTTGCATTTGTTCACTATTTATTTTTGTATTCTAGAGTATTCTCCTTTGTCATTCTTTTTTTTCCTTCTTTCATCCATTAACTGCAGAATTTCGGTTGACATCCATTTCTTTTTTGCAACTCTAGGGGTTGGTATGATTGTCTCTCTTGATGTCTGCTGAATTGACTCACGCAACATATCCCACTGTTCATCATTAGTCTGTATAATTTCTATTGCATTATACCGGATTTGTACAGCGACATTGTGCTGGTCCTTAATTTCTTTATCCGTTATAAGAATTTCTAAATTTAACTTGATGTACTGTGGTGTTTTTCTAATGTTCTTTAGTTTTATTCTAATTTTTCCTACAACTGGAACATGGTCACTAAAGCAGCCTACTCCTGGTCTAGTTTTTGCTCCAACTAAGCTGCTCCGGAATCTTCTTGAAATCAGAATTAAATCAATCTGGTTGCGGACATTATCACCAGGACTTTTCCAAGTCCACAATCTTCGAGAATGGTGTTTAAACCAGGTGTTACCTATTATCATGCTTCGCGACTCAGCCCATTCTATCAATCTGTCACCACTCACATTCTTTTCTCCTAGGCCATAGCCACACGAAATTCAGCACACTTTTTCACTTCCTATTTTAGTGTTGAAATCTCCAAGTACCATTGTTACTTCACAGTTTTTGCATTGATCAACAGCCATGTCTAACTCGTCATAAAATGCGTCAATATCTTCCTCTGAACTATCTGCTGTTTGGGCATAAATCTGTACTTAGTTGATGTCAAACGGTCTGCCACGAAGTTTTACCAATAGTACTCTATCTGATATTGTCCAAAATCCTTTCACAGTTGTTGAGTTCTTTAGATCCAAAATAATACCAATTCCCTTACTATATTCCTTCCCACTTGAGTAAATAATTATGTGTTGATCTGAATACTTTTCCCCTGCTCCTAGGGATCGCATTTCACTAGTTCCTAATATATTGATTTCATACTTTTCATTTCCATCTTGATGTTATCCAGCTTTCCGTTTTGTACGAGTGTTCTGACATACCATGTACCAATGTTCATGATGTTTCTACCATTTACTTTTTCTACAGTAGCTGGATGACGGTCGGGTATCACCCGTAGAACATGATGTTCCCTACCGGACGAGGTGATTCCACTGGAATCCCCATTCACGTCGTTATCTGAATTCGTATTTTTTTGTAGGCATGTTTAACTTGGGATAGTACAGCGGTGATTTCCCATTGCCTTCCACCGGTTTGTAAATAGTTTGACTCCAATAGCCTTTGTCTAAAGAGACTTACCCTGCAAGGCATCAGGGGGGAGAGGTTATGGCGCCTCTTACCCGCCGATGGCCATGTCGTAGAGTTTTGATGTATTTTATAGAGTTAGCTGTCCCACCAACTAACTCGCCTCCTCTCAATGACCATCACCTGTTTTGGTCCACGGCCACTTATTCAATATATTCGTGGCTAACCTCTTTATCTAGTGGCGTTTCCACCATCCGCCACCTGGTGGATGCGCCTAGTAGTAGGACAGGCTGCTACCCCAGGTTAACGTGAATACAAGAATAGGTTTTCGGTTGCTTGAATATAGAAAATCCAATATGCTCTTCTGAGGAACTCGTTAGGATAATATGGACAATAAAAGACGAACACAAAACCAGATAACTGAATACGTTACATTTAATTGCTGTCAGACCGGGAACAAACTAATTGGAATTATCGTAAGATCAAGTGGAGTACGTTAACGGAACAAAATTATGCGATCGAGAAAGGCATCACTTTTAGAAAAATATACAGGGCGACGTAAAACCAAAGAGGATGCTAAAATTTTACATAAAACCTGTTCTGCCGTACGGCAGCGAATCTTGGATTTTCAGTGTACAAATTAGGAAGACTGTGAAAGCAACCGAGATGTTGTTTCCGGGACGAATGTTACGAATACCTTTGACGGTCAGAGTAACTTACAAATGTGTTCGAAGGAAGCTAATGAAAGTAGATCTCTATATACAACAACAAGAAAGAGACAAACGCTGTTTTTTAGCCACACAATGAGAAGAGAGACATTGAAGAACATCTTGACAAATGAAAAGATCGGTGAAAAAGGGGTAGAGTCAGATCAATAGAGATGATGCTGGATGGGCTGAAACCATTGAGGGACGTCATCAAGAAAGCTGTTCTAGGCTATCAGGGATCGTGATCTGTGGAGACGCATGGGGGCCTAAGCCAGTTGGCAGGGTACATGATCATGATGATGATGAATGTAGAACAAGAAAACGTAGACAGTCTGTGTTTTTCAGACATGCTAAGTGAAGAAGGGGATCCAACAAATTGGTGACAACCGGCACGATTGATAGAACAAGAACAAAAAAAAAAAAAGGTAAAAATATAAATAACGGGATGGCTTGGCCCGATGGATGGAATAAACAAAAGAACATTGACCTGATCCGTGATTCTGGTCATCGTGTGAGGTGACGAAACATGGTAACCTACACTTATCGGCACGGGGCATGATGCTGATTATTGCATATATGTTTGGAACCAACGGAATGACTATTTAAGTAGGAAACTATGTGTGGATAGATAAAGCCTTAATCTTGTTCGGGTGTGTATGTGTGTGCGTGTGTATGTGTCTTCTTCTTCTTCTTCTTCTTCTTCTTCACTTCCTCTTTTACCACTGTGGGTGTCGAGGGAGATATAAGGTTCTGTTTCTAGCTCTTCTGGCCGCCTCGACCATAGGCACATCGTGCTGTTGTAGAGTTTCTCTGATGTTATCCTTCCATCTTGTTCTTGGTCTACCTCGTGCTCTACGTCCTTCTTCTCTTTCCATGTATGCTTTGTATGGTATGGTGTCACAAGGCATTCTCTCTAAGTGGGCAAACCATTTCACTTGCTGTCGTATGTAATCCAGAATTGGTTCTGTGCCAAATTTTTCTCTTATGATCTCATTCCTGATCTTATCTATTATGGTCACTCCTACAGCCCTTCTCAAACATCTCATTTGCGTGGTTACTAATTTTCTTTTATGGTTTGTTGTGAGTGACTATGTCTGGCACTGGTAGCACAGAGTTGGAATAAATATGCTTTGAATAAGATGTCTCTTTGTGCTGATTGGGATTGTCTTATGCTGTAAGAGGGGGGCTAGCTGTCCCAATGCTTGGTTTGCTTTACTATGTGTGTATGTGTGATTTTTTAAAATTTGTTTGTTCTTTAGCTCTGTACTATCAACTGCCTCCTCCCACACACATATATATACACATGTATACATACATACGCGGCGTCCGTGGCTAAGGCGTTGCAAGTCCGACTCGTGAGCCAGCATACCGCGATCGAAACCCACTGCAGGCTGCGTGGATTTTTGTCGTGGTATGGGACGTTGCAGGTCGACCCAGCCTAAAATGGGTACCAGGATGGGCTGTCCTGGGAAAGTAAAGACAGCCGGCGTAATGCTGACCACACATTACCCACAGAGTGCTGATGGTCTGTAAAAATATGGGACGCTCTGTCCATATGCCCGATACGCCGAAAGGTGTGAAAAGGGAACTTTACTTTACTTTAACTTTATACATACATACATACACACACATTTAATTCAGCATTTTATCATTATTAATTTGAACACTTAGTCAAGGCTTAGGCTAGGTCTCTCGGTGTCCCTAAATACCTACCTGTACATGGTGATATATGTATATATATATATATATATATATATATATATATATATATATATATGAGTGGAGTCAAAAATGCGCCACGCATAGCTACAAGACTTCGCTTCAGGAGCCGTGGACAGTGAGTGTCCTTTAGATATTTTCTTCAGTGGCCGCTGGTGTAAGGGAGGAATAAATAGGCATAAACGGTAGACTTACTGGGCCTAAACCACTTGGTCGTTAATTCATGCATGCCAAGCTAAATGTTGTGTAGGCTTTTTGGGAGCGAGTTAACGGTGCAGAAGCAAAAACAGATCATCATGTTGCAGCGAGGAGTCACCAGATCTTGCTGACGTCCAGCACTAAACAGGAGAGGTTAGAGGTATACAAAACAAGAATGTTACTGGTACTATCGGTATTGTGACGAAAGGCTTATGGGAAGTTTTCGTGTGTACGATATCGGTTTTTAATGCATGTTTCATAAAATGTATATAACATTTGTCTTGCGCTTGTTGTGTTTGCTCTTGTTATTGTTTCTGCTCTTCTTTCTTGCCCCCCCCCCCCCCCCCGTCCCTTCTCCCCTTTGTTTCTTCTCTTTCTGTCCCTTCTCGTTATGGAAAATGAAATGCAAACACAAAATGAGATAACTCGAATATGTTACACCTAATTAATGTAGGGCGAGGAGCAAAGTAATGGGAATTATCATTAGATCAAGTGGGATACGATAATAAAACCACGCAATGACGCGAGAAAATGACACTTGTAGGAAAAAATATATAGTACACTGACGCCTCGGGTCACGAACTTAATCCGTTTTTTGACTCGAAATGTTCTTAAGTCGAAACAGTTGTTTCTCATTGAAATCAATACAAATGCAATTAATCTGTTCGTCCGCCCTAGAAACAATTTTTTGACATTTTCCTAATGGATTTAATGGTGTGACAAAACGTACTAAATATACATTATAACGTCATTTGTGGTTAATTAATGATGGCACGTGTGGATGGTAGAGAAGGAAGATGAGAAAAACTATTCCTTCAAAGTAGATTTCTAGTCCATGAAAACGTCGGGTGACTATATAGGTTAAATTATCGTTTTATATACACTTTGGGAACTCTGGCGCCCAGTGGACTTAACTGTCAACACAGCTTTATCAAAATCATAGAGGACGAACTGCCTACACAGTTTGATCTTATACTCGAGTGACGGCCCCTGACATTTCCCGGGATATTTATTTTTACGGCCACACATGCCTCGCCAGACCATTGGCTTGACATCGACCTGGCTGCATCAAGATACAAAGATAAGTAATATTGCGTATTTGTTTAGTATTGTTTTATCTATGTATGTGCTGAAGAAGGCTCCATAGAGGCAACGCTCACGTTATTTTTGCTGTTGTTATATTGTAAAGCTAGCTGATATACTTTTTCTTCGGTTTTTTTATCTTTCCCTAATATAGGTATTTATGTTATTTTAAAAAATTTTATCATCGGCAGTGGTTCGACTTATGGCCCTGTGGCTAAAAATAATGATTCTACTTCTTCTAACACTTGAGACCTTTCCATCGTTAACAGTCACTCCTTTAGCCGGATCAACCGTCTTCAGTGCAATTGAGCCATCCTGTACTTCTTGATTACTTCATAAACGCTATTCCAAGTTTAGTTATCTATTCCTTTTTCATTTCTTGTGTGATACGCTTAGCCTTGTTGACACCATTGTCAGTGGCACTTTACCCTTTCTTTGGAGCCATTATGAGTTAATTTAAATGCAAAAACAATAATATCACCAACGACTCAACGACAAGGTCCAAAAGTGCAAACTCGACTATAAATGACGTTGTTAGCCAAAAACATAGTTGTGCGTTTTTGGGCTGAGGCATTGTTCACGTTTCGAGTCAAAATTTGTTCGGAAATTTTGTTTGTAGGGCGATTTGTTCGTGACTAGAGGCGTTCATGACCTGAGATATAACTGTATATTAAAGTCATTCTTGAAATACCAGGCAACGAACTGTCTGTTTACTGATTACTCAGAGCACTGTGTATGTACTGCATGTATACTCGAACAAACACATAACCGGATAATAAGCTCGTGCATGATTTTTTTCCCCCTCCGCATGCTCCAAATAAAAGATTTACGCTACATATTAACCCTAGTAAAGATCGTCAGACTGACGGATAGAAACACAAGACAGGCTGACTGAATGATAGTCTTCTTCTGTCCATGCCGTGTGTGCGTAGGTAGTCATGTCTGTCTACAACCTTCTGTCCCGTGTACTTTCAGTCAACCCTGGCACAGGTCATTCTCCATGTTATGATGTCAAATTGTCCAGAATTTTCTCTCTGTCTCCCTCTGCCTCTCCTCCCCACCAACTCTCCTGCTGTCACGAAGTATTCCAGTTGTCTCCTTATCACATGACCAGAGAATGTAGATTGTCTTTTTATTATATGGGCAGTCAATTCTTTTAGTGAGTCATTTCTTTCAAGACATACAGATTACGCATTTATCTGTCCAGGGCATTTTTGTCATCAATAATAATGTAAAAATATGTAAATAAATTATAACACAACTTATATTATTAGCATAAGAGATATAAACGAAGGACAAAATTTATAATTACGTTTATGTAACGGAAAAATAGATATGTTTTAGAAATAAGACATTCCTTCAAAATATACCCTACAGTGTCTTTAAGGAAAACAATAATATAGACAGGGTCCCTTTTCCACGCCTGTCAGGCGTATCGGGTATATAGGGCTAGACCTAATTTTTTTAGACAGATGGCACAAGATGGGTGATGTAGTCAGCACCAAGCCGACAGCCTTTACTTCCCAGGACTGCACCTGGTACCCACTCAAGGCTGGTTCGACCTAAGAGCCATGGTCATTTTTGAAAAAAAAGTCAGGCCCCGCTAGGGAGCGAATCCATGACCTTTTGATCCACAGGCCAGCGTCTACCTTCTACACCACGGTGACTTCCATAATAGAAGGTGCTGGTGCGAAATTAAAAAGGGTCTATTACAGCAGAGCTGGGAGGAAAATGATGTCCAAAAATGGTCCAGGTACTACTCTATTGTACGCAGATAGACAGTGCACAGGGTCAAACGTATGGGGTCGAAAGACCATACTTTTATAATTTGATAGCCTGCTTTTAAGGGAGCCACAATTTTTCAAATATAACCTTGGCTCCAGTGTCGACCCAATTTGAAATAGGAACCAGGTAAAGTCCTAGGAAGTAAAGACGACCGGCATGATGCTCACAACATCCCCCACTGGGTTCCGATTGGTTTATAAAATTTAGGCCTAGCCCTAAATTCCCATCACGCCTGAATGCGCGGTGAAAGGTACTTTAATTTTTTTGCTCACTAGTTTATGATTCATAGGTAATCAACAACAACAAAAAAAAAAGATGTTTTGAAGAAGTTTTTGTTTTAATGGAAAACTGCTATTTTACGGCATTTTAGCATGTCTTGTCTGTATCATTCAGTACTGGACCCACATTTATAAATACCATTCGACACTTGATGTACGAATTTGCAATCTGTGGCTGCATTCTCACTAGATGGCTGAACTAATTAACTCTTTGTCAATATAGGTAAGACAAAGTCATGCCATTGTCTTATGACCTGTCTGTGTTAAGTGTTAAGCACGTGACATCACTGTACAAACAGGATGACGTAACAATGACAGTTTTAAAAAGGCCGCCCCAGGTTGAACATGCAACACCGAGGAACATCGTTGTGTTATTCGTTTTTTGTTCCGTTAAAGTGTGAAAACTGTAGAATTTCATCGGCGAGCGAGGGCCCAGTATGGTGATACTTGTCTGTCAGTCCAGAAGTGTATGGATGGAGTTAGAAGTGTGGCAATAGCGTTTGACCTCTATTCCAGACTGTTTACGACCTATCAAGACACAAATTTGCTGAAAGTTTAGAAACATTATCACAGATTAAGAGGGCTGAATAGAATGGAGGAGAAAAGAAGGCAGACGAAGACTTCGTCTGATTATGAACTTGACTGACTAGAGTCCATTGCATCTGACCGTCAAATGTAGAGGGAGCTGATCAGGCAATCAACAGCAGCTGGTGATCCAGCGACACGCAGTGTTACGGAATGATCATGAAGATGAAAGAGTGTTGGAAATCAACCGCAGTCAGCTAGTATCGTGGAGATAACACTTGCCTGATTAACTGATCCTTGTCAACGTATAAGAGTTAGGACCATGTTTACATGGGCCGATGTCTTTTGAGTATACTGTGGTCGCCACGTACCTGTTAGACAAATGGGCCTTATATTTATTGTAGATGTTTTCACTAATAATCCTGCCCGTTTCCCTCACCCAAACTAAAGGTATATGGCTGAAAGTACATAATTTAGGCTTAGTCAGATACCATTTTATAAACCGCTTTATTATTTATCGCTGCTACCAAGAAAAACAACCAGTATTACCTACTTACTACTCATGCAGTTTCTATTACAACAACAACAACAATTGTTTCTGCTGCTACTACTACTTTTGCTTCTACTGCTACAACTACTACTACTAATACTACTACTAATACTACTACTACTACTACTACTACTACTACTACTACTACTACTACTACTACTACTACTACTACTACTACTACTACTACTACTACTACTACTACTACTACTACTACTATTACTACTACTAATATTACTACTACTACTACTACTACTACTACTACTACTACTACTACTACTACTACTACTACTACTACTACTACTACTACTACTAATACTACTACTACTACTAATACTACTACTACTGCTACTGTGTCTGTCGCTACTACAACTACAGCAACTATTGTCACTACTAATGTAGCTGCTGCCAGGCGTGTCGAAGCTGGATTCAAACGTTTTGCCCCCTCCCACTTTTCTCCCTTTTTGTTTAGAGAATGTCCATCTTCTTTGTAAATATAAGGTCATCATTATTATCAGGTGCCTTGTCGACTGGCGTGGGCGATCATGACTCTTTACAATCTGCGATTTCCTGCAGCATATATCAGTTCGTGTGCCGACACAAAATCTAAGGTACATTTTATTTCAGTTATTATTATAATTATTATAAGAATTGTGATTATTATTATTAATCTCTTAATTATTGCAATTAGGGTAGGACTGAGCTTATGGTTGGCTGCCCCATGCACTGAAAACAATATCAACAATAGCCAACTAACCAGGGAATCCCTAATTTTAATTAGTTAGTTAGTTAGTTAGTTAGTTAGTTAGTTAGTTAGTTAGTTAGTTAGTTAGTTAGTTAGTTAGTTAGTTAGTTAGTTAGTTAGTTAGTTAGTTAGTTAGTTAGTTAGCTGGGTTATCCTCATTGCACTCCGGACATGTCCATAGGTGCTCAGATCCTCCCCTCAGTATTAACCCCAACGTCCGATGGCTAATAGTACCAGTTCCCTAATGTTAAGTATTGGTGAAACAAATACGTTGGCTTGGATAGGATACAAGTTAAGAAAAACTTATATAAATATAACTAGAATGTCTTTGCACAGGAACCCACAAGGGTATAGTCATTTGGGCAGGAAAAAACACACACACACATGAAAAAAGGATCTAGAGAATAAGTTGAAAAAGACGGGAAGGGAATGGGGGTAAGCAATAGCAAAGGATATAACGACTTGGCGTAAGTTGACTGAGAGCATATATTCCATTTGGAGATACAAGGATGAAGAAAAAAAGAAGAAAACATTCTTGGGCTGCTCCAGACACCCTCCTATAATATGGATTGGGCTGAACGACAACAGGGTTTTCTCTGTGTTGGCACCACTGGCTCCTTCTACTACTGCTGCTTTTACTTATTACTATCATTATTTTTATTGTTGGGACTACTGCCGCTGCTGCTGCTGCTTCTGCTACAACAACAGCAGCAGCAGCCCCCCCCCCCCCCCCAAAAAAAAAAACCATCAACAACGAAAATTACTACTACTACTACTACTACTACTACTACTACTACTACTACTACTACTACTACTACTACTACTACTACTACTACTACTACTACTACTACTACTACTACTACTGCTACAACAACAACAACTACTACTACTACCACCACTACTACCATTAACACCACCACTATTACTACTCCTACTACTACTACCACTACTACTACCACCACCACCACCACCATCACGACTACTACTATTACTACTACTACTACTACTACTACTACTACTACTACTACTACTACTACTACTACTACTACTACTACCACCACTACTACCACTACCACCACCACCACCATCACCACTACTACTACTACTACTACAACTACTACTAGTACTACTACTACTTTAACTACTACTTCAACACCAACCTCATGTCTTTTTGCAAGAAGTATGCGCATACACTGTTCTCCAACAGATCTCTGACGCAGTGATTTCAGCCCATTTAACGGCAACATAACGTTGAGCTAAGGAAGTTACTCTGACATAACAAACAACCTCGTAAAAAAACCTAATCGTTGGCGTAAAATGCACAGCAAAGCCCAGACAAAATCAAGTGCACAGACATAATGCGAGAAGATGTGAGGCCTGTAGCGAATCGGTTTATAAAATCTCCTCTATGTAAGAAAAAGACAGAATCAATTGTTGCTTAGAGAATCTACGACCAGCCTGGAAGAAAAGTAATAGAATATAAATACACTTGTTAATGCGGTATATGCGGCTGCATGATCTCTAGTCACGGTGTTCGCTTCGAGTGCTAGAGGTTTTTGGTTCAATCCCCGGTAAGGGCTGAGATTTTTTTACGTGGATTTGGACTTCTAATGAGTTCTTCTGGTCTATGCGTAGTGAAATGAGACGCCCGTGTGTTGCGCACGTACAAAATCCTTTGGCAGTTGGAAATTTAAAAGAATTGCCTAAATGCGCTGTCTGACAAAAATGTGAAGTTAAACAACAACATAAAGTATTTCAGCATCCTCGCCGCTTCTACAGAACCTATGCACTGTGCTGAGCTTTTTCGGACTCAGACTTGAGTTAGAAGAAGATCGGAGCACTAATGGATCACTACCCGTGTGCCATGATGTTGATCCGTTGTTCAAACCCCAAACCATACTGCGGTATATAAGGTGGTGTTAATCCTTTAGAAGTAGCCAATGGCTGCTAGTTTATGTAGCTTTTTAACAATAATTGTGGCAGCTGTGTAAGCATCTTCCCTTATTGGGATAAACAAGAATAGCCCCACTGCTTCTCCTAAAAAGAACAGCTGGCTGGAGTACTTTATTTTTGCACTCATAATGTGGATAATTCACCAATCTAGGGAAATTGCAGCCAGACCAAACTGCATATACGATTTTTTACAGCAGAACATCTGTGAGGAAGGCGAGACTAAAACCAATAAAAAGATGAATTAATGATGTAGCAAAAACCTACAAAGGAATTAACAAATCCATCACTCAAGCCACCCCAGAAGCATAAGACAAATACAGGAAACCACGACACTGGGCTACAACCCTTTAACAGTAGGACGACAAAATCACGACACTGAGCTACAACCCGGTATCAGTAGGACGACAAAACCACGACACTGGGCTACAACCCGTTATCAGTAGGACGACAAAACCACGACACTGGGCTTTAACCCGGTATCAGTGGGATTACAAAACCACGACACTGGGCTACAATCCGGTATCAGTTGGACGACAAAAATATGACACTGGGCTACAACCTGTTATCAGTAAGACGACAAAACCACGACACTGAGCTAGAAGCCGGTTTCAGTTGGACGACAGAAAAACGAAACTGGGTTACAACTTGTTATCAGTAGGACGACAAAAACACTACAATGGGCTATAAACCGGTGTCGGTAGAACGACAAAACCACGACACTGGGCTACAACCCGGTATCAGTAGGACGAAAAAAAAAAACCTGACACTGGGCTACAACCCGTTATCAGTAGGACGACAAAACTACGACACTGAGCTATAACCCGGTATCAGTAGGACGACAAATCCACGACACTAAGCTATAACCCGGTATCAGTGGGATGACAAAAGAAACAAGGAGAATAGGATGTAACCGAAGCTTTATTGGTACCAGCTGCTGTGGCAACATTAGTTGTAGTGATGAGGTCAGTTATAATAACGATAGTAATGGTATAGTTGTTGGAATAAAAGCAACAACATCAGCAAAAGTAGCAGCAGCAGCACTAGTAGAATAAACTACACTTAGTATAAGTAAAAGAACTAAACAAAATAATTTAAAGGCGAAACAAAGAGGAGACCAGACCAGAAATCCCCATTACTGCTAGTATTGACTAATCCAGGTGCAGAGAAAAGGAGAGATATAATTGAGTTGAAAACGCCGCTAGCATAATACATTTATCCACTTAAAGCCTACAAGGTTTGCTAGAGGATGTGATGTTGATACCCAAACGCCTGTAATTTGTGTTCATCTCCCTGGGTGTCTTCGGTGTGGGTAATTAACGATCAGGTGAGGATATGCGGAGCCTATTGGCAATGGTTGATGTCTGAGGTGAGGATGGATTCGATAGGAGATTTGCTGAAAAGTAGTCTGCCGGTTTTGAGGTGTATTATTGTGTGCGCGCGCGCGCGCGCGAGAGAGAGAGAGAGAGAGAGAGAGAGAGAGAGAGAGTTGAGGCTATGTGAGAGAGTGTGGGAGAGAAAGGTGAAGTCTGCGTGATAGAGAAATGTATTTGTGAATGTGAGGGATTGGTGTGGTTTTATGTGAGGGAGAATCGATGTGTGTTTGTGTAATGTATGAGAGAAGAGAAAGAGAGCTGATACATGTGAGCGAGAAACACACACACACAGAGAGAGAGAGAGAGAGAGAGAGAGAGAGAGAGAGAGAGAGAGAGAGAGAGATAGATAGAAAGGTGCGTAAAAGAGAGAGAAAGGTGATATGTGTTTGAAAAGCAAGTGATTTCCATCAGTGTGTTTGTGTGTACGTGTGTGTCATTAATTTCTCCCTGTCAGTTCCTGGCCGCCATTATAGGACGAACTCGAGTAGATCTCTACCTGACTAACAAACATGTTGAAGGAGTCGACACTTGGGGGTTTTCTTAGAAGTCAGAGTGCATCTGCCTGAGAGTTAAGGAACCAGCAGTCTGCACATATATATTACAGACATGAAAAACGGATGTGCGCGTAACCCTTATGATCTGAAACAATATTAAAATCGAGAAGTGGATGAACAACCAGAACTTTCTGCTGCATTTTATAGCCGGTAAGCGTAAAGAAGAAGATTAATCAATTAATAGACGTCTTCGTAAAGACAGGTGATCAAGTCGTTTGCCTAATGCTATAAAGCAGTGTTTCACAAACTTTATCAGCCCACCGTCCCTTCTCAGTGAAACAAACAAAAAAATCGCCCAGCGCCCCAGTCATCATCATGCACCATGCCAAAAAGGCATACGTGGTTATCATTCGCTACTCTACTTGAGTCTATTTCTTGCCTTGAAATGTACCTTATGTAATCAAGTAAGCATAATGTTATAATGGTAGTTTTGCTTTGTATCGTTTCTCCCCCTCCTGACCCGTCTTCTTCTTTTTCAACATTCCGAGCACTTGAGGTTCACTGCTGCAGATATCACTCGCCTCGACTCATCTCTATGGTTGGTCCTCTCTTTCTAGTTGGTGACACCACGTTTTTGCAGGTCTGTTTGTATATCATCTCTCCGTAGTCTGCTTGGTCTGCCTCTTGGTCTACGACCATTCATCTCCCTCGTGTATACAGTTTTTACTTCTCCGTCATCTGACATCCTTTCAATATGCCCCAGACACTGAAGTCTATTAGCTCTCATGATGCCAGTGATCAGTGGTGATTTAAACAGATTATGAATTTCGTTGTAGCTTCTCACTCTCCTTTTATCGCTCTTCACATATTTGATGAGTCCAAAGATTCGTCTTAAGACTCCGTTTTCGAAAACTTGTAATAGGGCTTCATCTCTTTTAGTTGTACTCCAAGTTTCAGAGCCACGTACCACGACTGGTCTAGTCAACGTTTTATATATTTCAATCTTGGTGTTGCGAGACAGACACGTTGACTTTAGTAGATGTTGAAAGGCCCGTTTATATCCGTCTGAAATCCGGGCTTAGATATCTGTTCAGTCCCGTCATCAGTGAAAAAAAAAAAAAATTGCCTAGCTCCCCAATTATCATCATGTGCCATGCCGAAAAGCATATGTGGTCATCATACCCACTTTTACTTTAGTCTATTTCTTGTCTTGAAATGTACCTTCTGTAATCAAGTAAGAGGAATGATATAATGGCAGTTTTGTTTTGTATCGTCTCCCCCCCCCCCCCCCAATCCCCCACGCCGACTTACAGCATAACTGTTCTGTAATGTTTGCAGTCTTCTCTCCAGTTCAACTTCATAGGTTGATTAAAGAGTGTCTTTAATGTATTGAAATGAATTCCCAAGCGCAGCGTTGTATGGTGATTGTTTTGATAGCCTGTCCTGTATACAATGAAAAATTTTGACAATGTAAATCACTTGAGACTAATGTTAGAGATGACAACATTAGAGTGAAACGCCTATTAATTTGATGTTTTGAAAAGATTATGTTACACAATCAACCGGTTTGCTTTGAATCGGTGAATGTTTTTTGTGTGCGAGGGACTGATTACTGGCTGTTGACCTGCCTGGCTTCAAAAGGTACCCAGTGTCAATCTGGAAGACCGGCCTGGGGTCTGACATAATTCTGCACTCTGCAGGAAAAACGCCCAGTCATCCTGATTGAGCTCACCGGGACGTATGAGTCTCGAACGGACGAAATCCACCTGTACAAGCTTAAGAAGTATGGGCGTTTCGTGGACGGTCTGAGAAAAGACCAAGCGTACACAGTAAAATTCTTCGCCGTCGATGAAGGCGCAAGAGGTCTTATCATCACTTCCATGTACAGTGTGCTGAAGCAGCTGGCTGTGAGAGGAAATGAGAGCAAACGGTCACTAAACAAACTGGGCGAAGCTGCCGAAAGAGCTTCAAGCTGGCTCTTGACGCAACGGAACGTCGTGGGGGATGTGTCTTGGTAGACTGGTTTGAGTCCTTAGTGGAAAAGAACGCTTTATCCCGTTAAAGCTGATGTGTACGAAATGTCTTTTGGTGTCTTTCTGCCAAATGCCAAAGTCTAACAATTGCCCGATGAACCAACCATAAGCTTCACTCTGGCCGTCAAGGTACATAAATAAGTTAATTTGCTACCGCAGCGACAATATAACACCAAATCTCACAACAGCTGTTAAGTCACAATATCGTCATTTCCTTATCGAGTTCGATGAAGTGCAGCAGGGGAAGATTGGGGCGTGGCTTCATGACGCAGGTCAGCCCACCTTCTGAGATTGTTTAGGTGAATCAACAGGCCGAAACAATTGTCGACGAAGGATCACTAATGATGACCGGTGTAGACCTGCTGTGTATGCTCCCGCGCTGAGTTCTTCCTATATGTATATATATTATATAGACCAATCGGCACTCTGTGGCTGTTACGGTCAGCATCACGCTGGCCGCCTTTACTACCCAGGATTTTTACCTGGAAGCCTAAATCATTTTAAAACAATGGTTCGGCATCCATAGGACTCAGACTCTCAACCTTCTGAACCACAGGCCTGCGTTTAACCGCTGAACCACGGCTGCTCCTAGATGAAAAATAATATGTCTGAAATACAGTGAAATGTATAAACGAATTGATGATCTGTGTTTATCGAACATGTTTTGGGAGAAATGGGTTAGATAACTTGATAATGAAACGCAAGATTGTTGGAAATAGAGCGCAGAGAGAGCAAAGAGATACATATTTGGATGGTCTAGTCAAACGGATCGGGTGAGACAAGAACACTGCACGACAGTGATTCCCGTGATCGTGTGGAATGGTTAAACATGACAGCCCTCACTTGAGTGCTCCGTCCCCATCTTCTGCTTCCTGTCAGTAGCTTTCCGGCTTTCCGTTTACAAACCTGTCTGTCATTTTTTTCTCTTAGTGTTCGTTAAACTATTGGTCACGCCCAACTGAAGCATGTTCTCTAGACCATGACGATTTATTTATTCTTCTGCTGTGTTTCCTTTTTTTTTTAAATGATGTAAATAGGAGGCGACTGCAGACTGGCTGATTGCAAGAAATTCTGAATGTAACACAAGAAAGCTCAAAAGAAAGAATGGAAAAGACGCAGACGAACACAACTGAACGTTTCGGCCAAAATCTGTTTCAACGAAATACTAAATACAGAACAAACTATGACTCACTGTCCATGAACTCCAAAGGAATCTTCATCATTATTCGCCAATGTCCTAGCAAGAAGGTGTGATCTACTGCATACGATCAAAAGAATCACAGATTAGGCCAGTCTTCTGACTGACTGACTGACTTTCTACCCCACCAGGACATCACACAAGCGATAAACACCCGAAGACACGATGTGCCACCATGTGAGTGAGGATCACCGTGGAGAGGTCCCAGAAACCGCTTTCATCCTTCAGGCCATTTTTTTTTTTTTTTTTTTAAGTTTAGAACTAAAAGTTGTATTTTCTGTGATGCCATTGAAATGATGCAGCCTAGAACATGATCATTTGGCCCTTTCTCTTCTTATCACCTCCCAACTCGAAGTGTTTGCATCGCTTGATGGGAAGCTGTTTTCTGTATTTGCATTCTGTACATTCCATACGCTGCACAATCTTTCTTGTGGTCTTGGCCTTCTTTCTGAACACAGGCTTAGACTGACCACCATAACCACTCTGTTTCCGGTCGTAACGTCTTTTACCTTGTACGTACAGTGAGGCTTTCCCTGATTTCCACTGTGTCACTTTGTGGACTGTGTGCTTTTTGCATTTTTTGCCCTTGCAAAATGTGCGGCGCTGTTTCGGAACATTCACCATGGTTAAATTCACTTGTGAAAATTTATGGCCAGGCTATATTGGGGCTCTTGGCAAAAGCCAGAGTGGGGCTTCAAATAACAAAAAATTACGTTCTGAAAAGCAACTTATGTGTGTTATAAAGTCATCCAGATTCAGCTCATTGACTTCTTTTTGCTCTTTTTCAATACATTTTTCAGTATAAATATGTGACGTTCAACCCCACAGGACCGTACAACAAGCGATAAACACCTGGTGACACAAGGTGTATATTCGGATGAGGATCACCAGTGGACATGTCCGAAAAATCCCGTTTATCCTATAGGTTGGGTTATATTAGGGCCCCTGGCAACACCAGTAGCGGGGTTTATCAAAATAACGAAGAGTTGCATCCCATGTTGGGACAGTTTTATTTCACTATATTCCAGCATAACTAAGTGTTCGAGACAATTACTTCACACAGCATGTAATAATATGTGTACAAGAACACTGACTGTCCATATTTATAGACTCTCTGTACGAACTATAGACTACAATTAAGTGGATGCATAACATCATCATCAACAACATCACCACCACAATCATCAGCAACATAAACAGAAACAGCAGCAGCAGTAAAACAAACAGCAGCAGCAACAGTAATCTTTAACCCACCTTTACCAAAATTACCACCCTCCTCCCCTTCCCCCCCCCTGCCCACCAGTTTTTCCCGTCCCTTATTACGTATGCTAATTATGCATCCTTTCATCGCACTCTTGTTTCTGTACCTGCTATTCTCCAGCTTTTTTTGTTTAATTTTTTTTAATTTAGATATTAATAAGCGTCGCGCTATTTTATCTTCATCGTGTTTCTACGCCCATGTGTAATCCCTTTTGAGATGCGCTATCCCAAGTGAGTAAGAAATAATGAGGCAAAAATCGCTTGCTCCGAGCTTCTCCGCACAGTGCAGATCGATCCAGCCCGCGTGTGCATCCCCCAGTAATCGAAACTTGCTGGTGTGGCTACCACCGCAGCCGATGTGCCTCCATCGTTGAGTCTCACCCTCCCCCTTCCAGCAGGTATCGACTGAGCTCATCAATGATTCCAGCAATTATGGAAACTTCCTCACGTGTAGAGAGGTCTATGACATTTTTTATTACATTAGCTTTGCGCAGCAAGGGTCGTTGTCTTTGTAGGTGTTAGAGTTCCGGCGTTTATTGTATCTGGAAGGTAATTAAATACTTGAGGGATGTCTGTTTTGTTTGGCACACAATATGACACCAGTTGCATGGACAGAAAGGGTTTTTATTGATAATAATACAGTTTTAAACCAAGATATAAATGCTTGTTGTAAGGTAACCATAGACAGCACTGTCCACTTTTCTGCTTAGAAGCAAAAGATCGACATAGAAATGAGACGTCTGTAAAAGGTGATATTTAGGACATACACAGAGTCAAATAGACAGATAGATAGGTGGATGCGTGCTCAGACATGTAAGTAGACAGGTAGGGGGACAGGTAAAAGGACATATAGTTAGACAGACAGGTGGATATGTAAATTTCCAGAGAAAACGAAACAACCACTTGTGTGCAGATAGACAAATGGATAAATAGATTAGATAGACATACACATGTGCATTAAACACAAAACAGAGACGCAGGCAGACGAATGGATGGATGGATGGATGAATGGATGAAGGAAAGGATGGATGGAGGAATGAATGAAGTAATGAATGGAGAAATGGATAGTCGATATTTGGAGGGATGGATGATGGAATGGCAGATAGATAGATAGATAGATAGATAGATAGATAGATAGATAGATAGATAGATAGATAGATAGATAGATAGATAGATAGATAGATAGATAGATAGATAGATAGATAGATAGATAGATAGATAGATAGATAGATAGATAGATAGATAGATAGATAGATAGATAGATAGATAGATAGATAGATAGATAGATAGATAGATAGATAGATAGATAGATAGATAGATAGACAGGAAGATAGATAGATAGATAGATAGATAGATAGATAGATAGATAGATAGATAGATAGATAGATAGATAGATAGATAGATAGATAGATAGATAGATAGATAGATAGATAGATAGATAGATAGATAGATAGATAGATAGATAGATAGATAGATAGATAGATAGATAGATAGATAGATAGATAGATAGATAGATAGATAGATAGATAGATAGATAGATAGATAGATAGATAGATAGATAGATAGATAGATTAGATTCGATTAGATAGATAGAACGAACGAACGAACGAACAAACTTTATTTTAAAAGGTTAAGAATTGGGCACTCAGGCCCGTCTTACATTCTGCCCTTTGATGTCTCCCTCCATTCTTACATCATTTCATTCACACATCAGGTAATAAAACATTATCAAAAGCATCAAAACATTAAGTACAAACACTGAAATGTCTACATTTCTAACTACAATAAACCGTACTGGTTGTTATAAATCTATGGAAAAAGGCGCTATTTCGAAAATACTTTTCTTTTTGTCCTCTATGGGGGCATGTAATCTGTGCTCAGATAATATTCACACAGTTTTCTATTGTACCTATACGGACTAGTGGTATTTTTGATCTGTTGTGGAAGACAATTCCGCAGCTGAGCTGCGGAGTACGCTAAACTTGATTTGTATAGGTCAATCCTAGGTTTAGGGATGTGTAATATGTTTAGGCGTTTACTGTGCTTTTCATTATATTTAAACAACTGCCATAAGTAACATGGAGCTTTTTGGGATAATATTTTGTGCATAAATTTCGCCTTATTGAAAAGTAGACATTCGCGAAGCGGTAGTAGCATAAGACCTTTATACGTTTCGGAACTCACTGTCCTATGATTATTACTCATTAAGCGAATTGCGCGCTTTTGCAGTGACGTGAGCCTCTTGATAACAGAACTAGAACAGCCATCCCATATTGTAGAGCAATAGTCTATATATGTCTGGATGTGAGAGATATAGAATATCTTTCTTGTATTTTCATCAAGAAAGTTTTTAATTTTTGAAAGCTGGTAAACATTTTTAGCTGTTTGCTTCACAAGTGCTTGTACGTGTGAGTTGAAGGTTAGATTTGCATCAATGATCAACCCCAGTGCTTTGTGCTCAGTTACACTTTCCACTTGAGTCCTCCCAATGTAGAGTTGAAGCGTTCTCTGTGAATTTAGACTGCATAGTTTTTGTCTCGTTGTTATTAGCATAGATTTTGTTTTATTAATGTTTATTTGCATTATTTGCACTACTCCATATGGCTACATTGGTTAGTTCTTGTTGTAATGACGACTCTAGTACATTACATGTTTGAGCATGTGCATAGATGGTACAGTCGTCTGCGAATAGATCGCAGGACGACGTCAGACATAAGAGAAGATCATTTATGTAAATATTAAATAACAGAGGGCCGAGGATCGAGCCCTGAGGCACCCAAGTATTTAAGCTAGTTGTCCGCGATAGGAATTTATTGTAAGAGATTATTTTTTTTCTATTTAACAAAAATAATTTTATTAACTTTAATAGCATAGGGTTAAATTTCATTGTTTCTAATTTTCTAATAAGAATATTAGGGTCTATCATGTCAAAAGCTTTTTTAAAGTCTATAAATACAGAAACATGATAATTTCAGAGGCACCCCCAATAGGGCCCTTTTCAAAGCTACGGTTCAGGCCGAACTTCACAGGTCGCTGAGTAAATTTTAAAAAAAAAACTATTAATTTTATAATAGAGATGGCAATGCAGATACAGATAATCTATTTCAGGCGAACAAAAATATAAGAATAAGAAGAAGAAGAAGAAAAAGAAGAAGAAGAAGAAGAAGAAGAAGAAGAAGAAGAAGAAGAAGAAGAAGAAGAAGAAGAAGAAGAAGAAGAAGAAGAAGAAGAAGAAGAAGAAGAAGAAGAAGAAGAAGAAGAAGAAGAAGAAGAAGAAGAAGAAGAAGAAGAAGAAGAAGAAGAAGAAGAAGGAGAAGAAGAAAGCAGACGAAGAAAATGATGATGATAATGACGATAATGATTATGATGATGATGAAGAAAAAGAAGAAGAGGAGAAGAAACTAATCCTGACCCTTACTCCCTATAACATAGCACCTTCCAGGGAACTCTTTCGGAATTCACTGCCAAATCTAGCTGCCCCTGAGATTCTCGTATTATTAGTTCCTGCAAGATAAACATAAGGGACATATTATTCATATAATTGTAAGTAGATAAAAGTAAAGGGTTTATTTTTAGGCTAGTAGCATTTGGGGTATATAGTGTTAGACTCCTATTTGTATACCCCATTCGAGCCTCCATAAGTGAAATGGTTACTATCTTGCCGGTTTATATTCTTTCCCAGGACATTACCTGGTGATCTTAGTCCTGATGTCTGTGATAAGTTGTCTTCGGGCTCCCGCCTCTTTCCAAACCTCTTGGTTGTTCTTAGGCTTGGTCGACTAAGAACACAATGTTTTTTTTTCAATCTGACTATCTGACTTGATGTCTACTTGAACCCAGACGCTCATACCGTCAGAAGAACCTTTAGCCACTAGGTTACTGTGGCTCCAAATCTATTACCATGCTTAGGCGCAAAGATGGCTTAGGGATGGATACTTCAACAACTGTTATCATCATCATCAGGTGCCTCCTGACTGGCGTGGGCGATCGTTGTCTGTGATAAGTTGTCTTCGGGCTCCCGCCTCTTTCAAAACCTCTTGGTTGTTCTTTATGGCTGTCCAAGGTATTCTAAGCATTCTTCTGTAAAACCACATCTCTGAGGCCATAAGAAATTCTTTGGCCTGCCTACCGATTGTTCAGAATTCACAGCCGTATGTTAAAACCGGATGTATGTAGCAAGCAAGAATTCATTTTCTAACTCTCAATGACAAGGATATATTGCACATGATGTTCTTTATTTTTAAAAAAATGCAGTTTTTGCCTGTCCTATTGTGTTTCTTATCTCAGTTGTGCATCTTCCATTTGATATTATCCATGTGCCCAGATACTTAAATTTCAGTACTTGTCCTAAAATAACACCATCGACTTTTTTCACACCTTTAGGAATAATTCGTTTCTTTAATACCACTATTACTTCTGTCTTCCCATTATTCAAACTGAGTTCCATTCTTCCACTTTCTAAAACCACAATGTCTATCATTTCCTGTAGTTCTTTCTGACTTGTTGCTACCAAGACTGTGTCATCAGCATAACGTAAATTGTTTATATTGTGCCCATCAACCACAATTCCAGGCATATCAATTAAATATCTCATTATACATTCACTGTATAGTGAAAACAAATCAGGTGACAGTACACATCCTTTTAGTACGCCCCTCTTTATGCTTTGAAATGTACTTAAACAGTTGTTAATTCTTATAGCTGCTGTTTACAGCCAATACATTTTCTTTATTATTCGTAGATCTTTTCCATCAATGTTTAATTTTTCGAACAGTATGATTACTTCTTCATGCTTCACACATTCAAATGCTTTTGTATAGTCTATGAAGCATAAGTACAAATCAGTCTTTCCTTCTATAGCTCTTTCTGACAATATCCTTAGGGTGTATATGTAGTACGCCCCTCTTTATGCCTTGAAATGTACCTAAACAGTTGTTAATTCTTATAGCTGCTGTTTGCTGTTAACAACTATATTTATGTCATTACCAATAAACCGGTCCTTTAAAGAACGTCAACGGGCGTGATACTGACCACATCACTCATCAACTGGTCTATAGAAATATTGTTCTAGCTGTTTATTCCCAATGCTCTTGAAGACGTGGAAAAGGAACCTTTATAAAACTCAGCTCTTGTTACCACACGTGTGGAAGTCTCGCTTCCCCTAGCCAATTCTCCAGCGATTTTTTCTTCACAGCAATGGGTACATCGTCAGTGTCTTCTATCCACCTTCCCTGAAGAAACTTTGAATGCATTTGATAAGAAATATATATAGGAAAATAAAGTGGAGTGAATTTAAGAAACTGGTAGAAATGTGACAAGTGTCTGAAAAGTCAATGATTTAAAAAAAAATTGAATATTATTTTTTTGTATTTTGTTAAATTTTTTATAAACTAAATTCGTATATATATATATATATATATATATATATATATATATATATATATATATATATATATATATATATATATATATATATATATATACGAATTTAGTTTATAAAAAATATATATATATATATTTATATTTATAGTCGGTGTCTGTGGCATAGGCGTTTCGAGCTCAATTCGTAATGCCGAAATGCCGAGTTCGAACCCAGCTGCTGGTGATTTGGCAGCAGACCGTCTCAGCTTTATTTTAAACAGTATTATAGACCTATGGCAAACTAATGAAAGTGAATTTGCCTAGACAAGCCATAGCCGTCAAAACATGCTTAGGATGGTTCTACGACGTCTAGAAAAGCATACGCAAATACATTTTTTACCGGAATATTATTCAGATATCATGGGCCGGAAAAAGAAGTACTGTCACTCTCCGTGATGTAAATATCGAGGCAGGCCACGTCTAGGCAATGTGGTTTGCATTTGGGTTCCAGGGCCCTATTGTGGTGGGGGGGGGGGGGGGGGTGGGGGGGGACCAAGAGAATATACTCACATCCCCTAAACTAGCATGTAGTAAAAGTCGATTAATTAGGAGTGCTTCCTTTGAAGTGGCAGTAAATGTGCCTGCGAGGCGAGGAACCAAAAGTTTGCATACATGTAAGCCTGATCTGTAAGACGGATGTGCACGCCCAACAAATTATGAAAGAAGACTCAAGTCTAGAAATGGACAAGCAACTAGAAATTTTCCTGGATTTCAAAGCCGGTGAACGTAAAGAAAGATAAGATGACGTTTCCCAGAAACTAAAGTTAAAAAACATCAGCCATATTAAACACCACAATTACTAGAAAAAAATGTGGTAACTGAAGAAATGTTTCGCGAAATAAAAGGCTGTGGTCGACCAACACCCCGGTAGACAGATGACAGCAAGGACACCAAAGACCTTGATATTCGCAGGTGGAATCGTTCGTGTGGGACTATGAAAAGATCCTGCAACATAGCGATGATGATGTTTGTGGGGGTTCAAATAATTTATTGCTTCATAATACAATATTCTAACCAACTCTCTGGACGAGCTTTAAAACAAAAAAGCTCGTTATGTGGGTTCAATGACCTAATTGTTGGGAAACAAGTATCAAGAACAAGCAAAAAAGAGCAAGAAGAAGCAAGTAGCAAGAAGAGGCAAGGAGTGAGTAGAAGCAATAAAAAGCGAGAAGACGCAACAAAGAGCAAGAGGATGAAACAAGAAGCAAGACAATGCAACAAGTAGCAAAAAGAAGCAAGGACTGAGTAAAAGCAGAAAGCAGCGAGAAGAAACAAGGAGCAAGAAGATGCAACAAGAAGCAAGAGAATGCAACAAGAATCAAGAGAATGCAACAAGAAGCAAGAGAATGCAACAAGAAGCAAGAGGATGCAACAGGAAGCAAGAGAGTGCAACAATAAGCAAGAAAAGGCAACAAGAAGCAAGAGAATGCAACAAAAAGCAAAAGAATGCAACAAGAAGCAAGAGGATGCAACAAGAAGCAAGAGGATGCAACAAGAAGCATGAGCGTGAGTAAAAGCAACAGTGGCCGAAAAGAACCAATAAGGATCAAGAAGCAACCAGGAGCAAGAAGCAGCAACTGGGAGCAAGAATAAGCAAAGAGAAGCGAAAAGAAGCAACAAGGAACAAGAAGATGCAACGTGGAGCAAGAAGAAGCAACAAGGAGCAAGAAAAAGCAAGAGGTGATTAGAAACTATAAGAGGAAGAAGAAGCAAGAAGGAGCAAGAAGAAGCAATGAGTGAGTAGAATTAACAAGGATCAAGACGAAGCAAGGAGTTAGCAGAAGCAACAAAGAGCAAAAAGAAACAACAAAGAGCAACAAGAAGCAAGGAGCAAGAAGAAACAAGAGCGAGTAAAAAGAAGCAACGAGGAAGAAACAGCAAAACTAAAACTAAATACAAAGATGCAGACAAAGCATTCATGTGACCAAAAGGCAGAGAAAGACAATGCAAACCATAGGAGGGGAAGTTGACGAAACAGAAGAAACAAGAGAAACAGGAGAAACAGGAGAACTAATAGGACGAGTATGAAAATAAGGAGAAAGAGGAGACAACAACAGCCATTCTCATTTAGGATGAGCCTTTTCTAGGCAAACTAAAACCAAACAATGCAGACGAAAATGATTTGGACATGACCAGATAGACAAGGGATCAGGAAACATCAGACAGATTGATTTATTGACTTGGGTACCAGCATCTTGCAAGTAATTAGTCCACTGGTGTCGGGCTGAAACTGGCTGGGGAGTAGCTATAAACCAACGCTGGAACACGCAATAAACCGAGGTGCCAGACCATTATTAATTGCCAAGTAAGACAAAGCAGGAGGCCCTGGTAGCTCTTGCTGATCCGAAGGTCTAAGGTTCAAATCATCTTCGACACAGCGAAAGGTCGCACCAGATAATGTCCTGGGAAGTAAAGGTGGTCGGCTTGATGCTGACCATATCACCATCAAGTGCTGATTGGCCCATACAAATATAAGTGAATTATAATGTGCTTGTTGCGTGGTAAGAATACGAGCGGGCTTCAAATGAAAACTTTAAAAGTGTGAAAGCAATTACAATAACGATGCCATAGTCCTGTGATCTGCCAATATTGTTGTTAAAGATGTCAAGAGTGTAAGCACGTGTATCATGGTGCAGACGAACAGAACGAAGAAGTAAACGAACAAGCAGAGTTGTCCACATGAGTTTACAGCCGGTGAACACTAGAATGGAGACGAGCATGCGCGTGTTCGCAACTTGTAAGGTGATGTAGGCGATTATAGGCATGCTGATTTTGGGCCGCATGACTGGTGCACAAAAGATTTGTGTGTGTTAAAGACAAAAAAAAAATCTGTCTCTTATCAAGAATCTCACCCGGGTTTCCTGCTCATTGCTCACTCGGCTAACGTTTCTTCCAGAGACAGACGGGTATCGCAGATTACATTTAACTAGACAGACTGAAAGACATAAATATTTAATGACTGATCACACACTGATTGATTCTAGTGTTGGACCGTTGGTGCTGGCACATCAGATAACTGTGTGCAAGCTTAAGGTTGCTGGGACTGACAAGGTTTTCACTAGTTTTCAAATGAGACTGACAGCGATTGGACATTGTGTTTCATTTCCTCTGGCACATAAACTGTCCTGTTATGGGACATACCCGTCTGCAGAGTTGTTGGAATCCTCGACTAACGAACGACTGACTGACTGAATGCGTGAAATTCAAGAAGAGTAAACTAAGTTAAGTAAAGATCCCTTTTCACGCCTTAGGCTCATCGGACATATGGGAAGAGCACCCATATTTTTACAGATCAATCAGCAGTAGGTGGGTAATGTGATCAGCATTACGCCGGCCGTCTTTACTTTCCCAGGACATACATCCTGGTACCAACTTTAGGCTGGGTCGACCTGCGATGCCATTTACCATGATGAAAATCCATGCAGCCAGCAGTGGGTTTTGATCGCGGTAGGTTGGACGCCGCGAATTCAAGAAAGAAAGAAAAGGTAATACTTGAAGTATCTGGATTACCTCTTGTATCAAAAGTGTAGAAGGTGTAGGCGACATACATTGACTTGCAGGGGGAATACACAGCCTAAGAAAAGAATAATGACAAAGAGAAACACAAAGAAGAAATTTGACAAGAAATGGCCAAGTGTGACGGACTGGGTTCCAACCATGATATCTTCCCCATGTGGTGTTTTTGGGCCTGATTTTAATGGGGGAAAAAAAAGAACAGAACTATCATGTCATATTAGGGGTGTATTCTTCGAAGTTGGACTACATCTACTTGGTAGCCGAGAAACCAACAGTCTGTATACAGATAAGACAGATCTGTAAAACGGCACTCAAAACTTACATTTTAGATAGAGCAAGACTAAAGTCCAGAAATGGACGAACAAACAAGACTTTCCGCTGGAGTTTACCTCCGGTGAACTAAGAAAAAGAAGAAGAAGAAGAAAAGATCCGTGAAATCTGAAGAATCGATCAGGAGAAAACGGAATGGAAAAGACGTCCAGCAGTATGTGCAGTAGGTAACAGTACAAAAGATTCAAGCAGATGAGGAGGACTGTCTCAAATATTTGCTGTCTTGTGATTCTATATATTATCATGGCTAGGTCTTACTTCCGCGTTGCACAATAGCATGAAAGATAATCCAAGACAGTCAGTCACACAGAACGAGCGAACTAACAAACGAACACACACACTTTTTTTGTTCAAACGCTCACATACTGGGCATGCTGAGTCATCTCAAAGTTTGGTCTTTTCAAACAATCATTTAGCAAACAACGTTAGAACCATATGGATGTGAATTCTGTTTAATTTATAAAGCATGTTATGTTTATAAAATACTCAGGTATGATACATAGCGCTGTGTATAATATGAATACACATTAAATGCACAACATATAGATGGATAAATAACGACAAATGCGCATTAATTGATTGCTTGATCGCTTGATTTATTGACTGACCGACAGATATAAGCATGTACGCCGATGTAACATCACAACCACGCTTGTATTATATTCCAGAAACGCACGCGCATTTGCCAGCTCACGCACGCCCAACAGAATTGTACTGCATGGCACTGGGCCCAATTTCCTGCTCACTCTTTCCCATTAACTATCGAATCCTGTACTGCTCACAAACTCACGCGCAGACAGAGGCAGACATCGTCTCCGCGCTTGCTGCGCCAAATTTGCGACAAGGACTGAAAGCCGACCTGGAGAAAAGGGAAATTATTTCTTTCTTCATGTTTTGGAGTGAGTAAACTTAATTAGGATGTGTGGAGGGCTATTATATGATAAATAAAAGGATATAGATAGAACAGGTGTGGTTTATGTCTTTTGTGTGCGGTATATCCCAACTATACAGTTGTAATATTGACTGGATACATCTGTTGCTATCGGCCGCTTCGTTTAAGTTGTGTGACTATAGGCAGTTGACTTGAATGATTGTGAGGTGTTCATCTCACGGTGCAATATAATAGACATCCATTGCTTTGGAGATATTCTGGCCTTTAGAAGCGTTTCACCGGCGAGGTAAGTTTGCAAGCTTTGTTCAGAAGTTTATTTTTTTTTCCAGGTTTTTAAAATATTTTTGACTGTATTAACATTAAACACACCTGTAAAACCGCAGGTGAATCCCCTTGTAGTCATCTCAGGTTTCCGCCGGGCGTGACAGACGTTTACGGTAATGAGATTTGGAACGAATGGGTGGTTGTTTTATCATTCGTTAACCGAACTTTATTGAATAATTTTTTTTAGATCTTTTGAGATTCGTACTAAGTACCCAGCTGTTATTTTTGTTTTTCTTGCTCGGTTTCGTTAAGCCACTATGATGCTCGGTTGTAGTGGATTTCCAAATCCTGGGTATAGATTCTCCAAGACTTCTGTTGGTTGCACATCTAATGCTTTTGTGTTAGTTGTATCGTTAGCTACCTGCTCTGGCCTGATTCTGTCTCTCTATCCTACCCTAGAATTTCTTTTCATAAGTGTGATAGTATACTATTTCACTCGTTCAGTGACATACTGTAGTTGAACAACACTAACGCCTAGGAGGTTTATATTAGATTTATCACAACCATTTATGTCGCACTGAGCTAAATAAATGCAGTTACTTGACAAAAGGAATTTAACTCTTCCAGTTCCAGCCAGGCATTGCTTATCTTGTTTATTCCTAAGTGTTTTTTTGATTTAAATATAGTTATTTAGATCCACAGAGGTTAAAACAGCCACAAAAAGGCACCGAAAGGGTTAAAGTAACATTTCAGTTAACAGTTATTATAAAAGCTACTCGGTTAGCAGTTTAGAAAAGGCAAATAATGGAAGGATTAACTAATAAATTCACGGTAAGTTGATTGGGACTGAATGAGGTAAGAAACAACTAAGAGTGAATGGAGTAATTAGGAAAAGAAGAGATGGACAGAAGACTACTAAACAAGTATAGAGTAATCAATAAATATACAGCAAATGTTTTTGTACAAAGTAGAGTTAAGGCGACAGCTTAACCTCTAGCGATTTTGACTGTTTGATCAAATTCCAGACCAGATTCTTTCCCTGGCGTTCAATCTTCTAGCACCAGATAGTTTTACTTTTTTTTTTTAATTTTAAACAAAACAACTAATAATTTAAGTCATTTTTGCTGTAACCTGGAAGCTCAGGCCCCTTTAGCCCATCCCCCCACCCAACCCACATCCCCCTCCTGGGGGGGCGGGGGGGGGGGGGTTGTAGGAGCTCGCCCAAAGTAATTTGGAGAAGAGGAAGCCACCCCCCCCCTCCCCCAGGCAATTTGTAAGAGAGTAAAGTGGTCTCGCTAACCAAATATATTATGTTTGTGTGTGATTCAGCATATTATAGTAGTAATGGGTATTATCACTGTATTACTGAGCACTAAAACAAAGCATCCTCCTTCCAGAAAAGTAAAAGGAGACTGAGACCTCGGCGATCCCCTCCCCCCTCCTTTTTCCAGTATTTCTTAGTTGGTCGGCGCCAACCAATTATACTTGAATCGAACTGATTAACTAGTCACACAAACATTTAAAAATGAAGAAAATAAGAAAAAGGTGAGGTCTGACACGAGCAACACAATTCATTAAAGAGCAACAGATGTCATGGTCTGGTAATTTGCCAAGAACTTTCTAGTATCCGCAAACAACTCTCTGGCAGTGGCAGAGTTAAAAAGCGAATGGGGCACATTACGAGTGCCGTCACACAGTTGATATTTGAATACCCTCTGGCTGCCCTAATGGAAATCTAGTCTTTGGGGACTGCATTGGACAGCAAGCATGCTATGTCTGCGAGCTGAATGTTTTTTTTTCCCCTGTCTTGGTCTGTCTGTTAACAGTCTAGGGCGCTCTCCCTGTTATTTGAAGGTTCTAGAAATGTTGGCTTCTTTAGCAGCTTGAGGCGAACCGCGGTAGATACCTGCCTGCAGGCCCCCAAAACCTAATTTCAAATCTGCCAAGGGTAGAGTTCGAAAAAAATTGAGTTTGGCGTCCAGGCCAGTACATCCTGAAATAAATGTTAGGGTGCTAGTTATTTTGATCGCAATATTAGTTAACTGCTTTTAAAAGTATGATTCTAAATTCATTGACCTGACACGACACTTTTGTAAAGAGCATACTTCATCTTGGCTTGCTTACAGTTGCCCTAAGTAACAACATGGGGTTGACATTGCAGAGACTTTCTTTTGTGTATATCTCACTCCAACCCTCCTCCCCCCCCCCCCCCCCCCTTTTTTCCATCCCCACATTTTGCGTTAGTCCTTTAAAAAGTAGCTGAAATACTGTGTGGTATCTGGTTATTTCGACATTTCGACCCAACACATCAGATATCAGAGTAGTAGCATTTTACTTATGCTTGCTAAAAAAAAGGGGGAGAGGGGGTTGGCGGGGGAGCACCTGCAGTGGGTCGATTATTTTTTTTTTTTTCACCGAAGATAGGGCAAATCTACACAGGGATGTTAGTCCCCGCTCCCAAAGGATAAGAACCAATTAGGTACTAATCACGGAAACGCCATTCAGTCGTAGAGCCATATGACACAGTTACATTAGAAGCACCACCTTGACGGTTACCAAGTAACATCTAGTAACATCTACCAAATAACACATTATGGCTGTGTTTGATGTACTGTATTGCTTTTATATTACCTTGAGACTTTTTTTATTTTCCACCACACCCCCCCCCCCCACATATTTTTTACAATCAAAATTTATGTTATCTATAATCGTTTAATAAACACGCGTTTGCAACAACAACAACAACAACAACAACAAGAAGCATGTATTTTATTTCAATATTTAATTCACTATATGAAACAAAGCATAGGAAGTAATGAGTGACAGTAAAGTAAATAAATAGGCTATTTTCCCGTCAGTGATGATCAGGTGTATGGTCCTAGACAAGTATTTATATAGACATTATGCATCCCATGAGCATGGTGATCAGCATTACGCCAGACGCCTTTAATGGTCTGGACTTTTTCTGGTATACTTTTTAGGACATGTCGATCTAGGATGTAACTTATGCAAACTAGAGTCGATGTAGATTGAGACCCGTGACTATCGGTTTAAGAGGCGGGCGTTAAGCCGATGTGCGCAATCCTGTTTAATTATTTTTAAGCATGCATTCAAAGGGACAACTGTATTTTAATAACCAACGGAAACTGAGGAAAGCTGTAGAGACTGACATCGAGTCAGTCCATGAGATGGACAGTTAAAAAAGAATGACGTTTCATGGTCTTCGAATAACTGTACGAGAGTCACGCCGTTAAAGAAATTAGGGCTTCATCACGTAATGCTACCAAAGACAACTCTGTTATACTGTAGCCATCCTTTATGATGGAGACAGGTCAGATATTTACATTTATTTTACAGAGATTAAAAGAGGTAACCAGATGTGAAGTAAAATTAACAATCACATAATAAATCTGATATCGTGGTAATCAAGTGCAAACATCCATCAGTGAGATCACAGAACAACGAGAGACAATTCTGTATGTTTCACCGTGTGAATGCTTAGACCTCGTGAAGTTTTATAGAAAATGAATCAAGGGGTTGAACACCTTCAATGTTATTCTTTGTTTCGGCACCATCTCAGCAGATTTGACACATGCCAGCAGTCCTTGTGATCATGGGTTCGTACTCCATTCTGGAATGGTTTTTGTCCCCTCCCCCACCCCTACCCCCCAGCTTTTCCCCCAACCCCTCCCCCAATCAGCCACGATAGCCATCTTTGATCTTAAGGTCTTAAGTCTGGGTCACTTCTGAGAAGAACGTTAGGCTGTGAATAACCAATTTTCAGCCTCAACTCATTCGATTTCATTAAACCCTAATGTAGTCCCATATTACGACATGCTCTTTATTGGACCATAGGTCTATTCTTTAAAAATAGTAACCATAGAAATAAGATGCCTGAGAAGGGCTATATTAGTGGTCAGAAGAGATGATATCAAGCATGAGGTCATGAGGGATGAAAAACAAAAGTGTGCATTGAACCAATTCTAAATTACATACAAAACATCAAATCGAATAGTTTGTCCACTGAGGAAAAAAAAAATGACTTGTGATGCTATACCATACAAGGCATACACTAAGCAATTATACGGACGTAGAAATTTGGTTAGGTCAAGAACAATGCAGAAAGATAATGTTCGAGAAACTCTCCAAAATACTAATATAATCGATACGGACAGAAGTTCGAGAAGCATAACGGTTGGTCTCCCTCGACAACCGCAGAGACAACAGAGGAAGAAGAAGAAGAATGAGGGTATATTTTGTTTATCTCTAAACATGTGGCCCAGGGTTAAATACCGAAATGCTTTTCAGAAGAGGAATTCTTTTACTTCCATCTCGTTCAGCTTCAGTAGATGCAACATGATACGGCGAAACATGCCAAGCAAATCACCGCACAGACTCTTGTTTGTGCCTTCTCTGTTCAAATTCACTTAACATTAGGATGGTATTTTATACTACAAAATGTGTTTAAAATTAACAACGCTACAGCTGAAATTATAACCGCACCCATTGATGAAAAACGCTAATGTAAATTAATTCTGGCGCTTAGTGTTTTCTTTTTCATTTCTAAATCCGGAAGTAAATTTTTCTTCTGATTTAAAATGGAAGGGTCAAAAGCAGGAGTGAGCGGGTGGGGAGAGGGCCGCACATAAATCTCTGTTCTTTGAAATGATCTAAAAATACATTGCTTTATTGTTTAGCTTCCATTATTTAACATGTTCGGGAGCCGCCGTAAGGTAACGACTAGACCAGCGATTCTCAACCTATGTTAGCGACCCTATTTGGGGGGAGGGCGGGGGGAGGGATGGTTGAACGACTCTTTCACAGGGGCCGCCAAAGACCATCGCAGAACACATATTTATTGAAGTTATGAAGTAGCGACGAAAATAATTGTTTGATTGCGGGTTGCCACAGCACAGGGAATTGTGGTAAGGGTCGCCACCACACGAGGAACATGTTTTGAAGGGTCACGGCATTATGTAGATTGAGAAACACTGGACTAGACGCTTGCCTGCGGCTCCGAAGGTCGGGGGTTCAGGCCCTGGTGAAGACAAACATTTTTCCAAAATGACCCTGGTTCCCAAGTCGACCCAACCTTGAAGGGGTAGCAGGTAAAGTCCTAGGAAGTAAATGCGGTCGGTGTGACGTTGACTACATCGCCCACGAGTGCTGATTTAAAATGTAGGTCGAGCCCTACATAACCAATACAGCTCGACGCATGGAAAAAAGATCACTAACTTTACTTATTTTATTAAACATTTTCGGACCATACATATGTTGTTCACTACATTCTAATCCTTTGATTACCGATAGGTCTAAAAAGTATAACATTAAAATTTATATATAAAAATGAAACATGTAGAAAAATGTTTAAATATTTAAAAATATCAGACTAGTACTAATGCCCTGTTTCGCCAGAGACTAATATGTGGCCTTTCTTTGTGGAAATTGTTAACTTGTTAACTCTTTCAGTGATCAGTTAGACATTAGGAACAAATACTGATATCTGAAGAAAAATAGTAAAGACATGAGGCTGAAGTAGTTGCTCTCATAATTTTAGTACATTGGGCTAAATAGCGTCTGTCTGTGATAGAGTACACCAAGAAAATCATGTTGTCTTCGTATACGACAGCAATAGAATCATATTATCTTTGTATATAAAAGCAAAAACAACATCTTTGTATACGTCGGCAAGAACAACATATTATCCTTGTATGCGTCGGCAAGAACAACATATTATCTTTGTATACGGAAGCAAGAACATCATATTATCTTTGTATACGGAAGCAAGAACAGCATAGTATCTTTGTGTACGGAAGCAAGAACATCGTATTATCTTTGTATACGGCGGCAAGAACATCATATTATCTTTGTATACGGCTGCAAGAACAGCATATTATCTTTGTGTACGGAAGCAAAAACATCATATTGTCTTTGTGTACGGCGGCAAGAAGAACATATTATCTTTGTATACGGCGGCAAGAACATCATATTACCTTTGTACAAGACAACAAGATTGTCATGTTATCTTTGTGCAAGACAACAAGATTGTAATATTACTTTTGTACAAGACAACAAGATTGTAATATTATTTTGTACAAGACAACAAGATTGTCATATTACTTTTGTACAAGACAACAAGATTGTCATATTACTTTTGTACAAGACAACAAGATTGTCATATTACTTTTGTACAAGACAACAAGATTGTCATGTTATCTTTGTGCAAGACAACAAGATTGTCATGTTATCTTTGTGCAAGACAACAAGATTGTAATATTACTTTTGTACAAGACAACAAGATTGTAATATTACTTTTGTACAAGACAACAAGATTGTAATATTACTTTTGTACAAGACAACAAGATTGTAATATTACTTTTGTACAAGACAACAAGATTGTCATGTTATCTTTGTGCAAGACAACAAGATTGTAATATTACTTGTGTACAAGACAACAAGATTGTAATATTACTTTTGTACAAGACAACAAGATTGTAATATTACTTTTGTACAAGACAACAAGATTGTAATATTACTTTTGTACAAGACAACAAGATTGTCATGTTATCTTTGTGCAAGACAACAAGATTGTAATATTACTTTCGTACAAGACAACAAGATTGTAATATTACTTTTGTACAAGACAACAAGATTGTCATGTTATCTTTGTGCAAGACAACAAGATTGTAATATTACTTTTGTACAAGACAACAAGATTGTAATATTACTTTTGTACAAGACAACAAGATTGTAATATTACTTTTGTACAAGACAACAAGATTGTAATATTACTTTTGTACAAGACAACAAGATTGTAATATTACTTTTGTACAAGACAACAAGATTGTCATGTTATCTTTGTGCAAGACAACCAGATTGTAATATTACTTTTGTACAAGACAACAAGATTGTCATGTTATCTTTGTGCAAGACAACAAGTTTGTCATGTTATCGTTGTAGAAGACAACAAGAATTATATCTTTACACACGAAGGTTAACACATGAAATTATTTTTACAGACGACATCAAGAACATCATATTAAATTCATTTAACACAAGAAGAACTTCGTATTATCTTTACACAAGAAACAAATAATATTATATTATCTTTGTACAGGATAACAAAAACAGTACATTAAATTCACAAAACAGAGTAAAATTACCATATTGTTTTTGTAGAAAACAGCAATATCATTATAGTATCTTTGCAGATGATAAAAAGGACATCATAATAACATCATACTGTCTTTACAGGCGACAACAAGAACATCATATTAAATTTACAGAAAACAGTAAAACCATCATATTATCTCTATAGAAGACAACAAGAGCATTATATTAAATTTACAGAAAACAGTAAAACCATCATGATATCTCTATAGAAGACAACAAGAACATGATATTAAATTTACAGAAAACAGTAAAACCATCATATTATCTCTATAGAAGACAACAAGAACATTACATCAAATTTATAGAACACTGTAAAAACAGTATGTCATCTTTATAACAGACAAGAACATTATATTATCATTATAGATGACCAGGAAAGGGGGATACGGTCACTAAATACATGCAGAAGTCAGATGTGTCGGCAGAAATCCGCAAATATCGAAGCCATGCTGTAAATGAGCACCATGCAATTAAATCTTCGGATGAACGCAAAAGAAGATTGTAAATGACAAGAACATTACATTAAATTTATCTTCTTCTTCTTCTTCTCTTCCACCTTGTACCTCATCGAAATGTTGGGGGGAGATTTAATGTTCGTTGATGAGCTTTGTCAAGAGCACTATTAAGACTGATGTTCATTTCTGTAAAGCTGTTCTGCCATCACTCCATATTTTCCGAGGTCTTCCACTGGCTCTATACCCGTTGTAACGTTTTAGTGCGGCTCGCTGTGGCAGATAGTACCAGGGCATTCTTGTTAGGTGTCCAAACCACTTCATTTGTTGTTCTTTGATGACCTGTAAGACTGGCTTTATTCCTAGCATTCTTCTGATTTTATGATTTCGTATTCTGTCTTTCCTTGAAACTCCTGCAGTTTTTCTAAGGCATTTCATCTCTGTTGTCACAATTTTACGTTCATTGGAGGATGCAAGTGTCCATGTTTGGCATTGATAGCATAGTGTTGGCCAAAAAATAGTTCTGATATGATTCACTTTACTCCGAGTTATCTGCTTTTGTGTCAACAGGGGAGATAGTTGATTCATTACTTGATTAGCTTTGGCACATCTGGAGCTAATTTCTCTGTCCAGTAATAAATTTATCGAACACTTTAAAATCTGTATATTATCTTTACAGAGGACAACAAATGCATCATATTGAATATATAGAACACAGTAAGAATATCTTATTATCTTTGTATAAGACTGTAACTGTCACTGCTGTCTGTATGTACCACTTTTTACGGCGGTGTAGACAGAAAAAAAAGGGGCGGAAGATTGTGAAGCTGAGGATTTAGGGCCGCATGGCTAGTGCTGTCGCCATGAAGTGTACAGTCTGGGATGTTAGTTTTGCCCTCGACAGAAAAGCTCCATCACCTTGCCGGGGCTCCAACCCGTGTCTCTCGCACGAGAGCCCGACCTTGTTACTGCTCGGACAGCAGCTATTATTTATAGAAGAGAAAAAAAATTGATAATATAATCTTTGTAGAAGACAGTAAAATAATATGTCTTTAGAAACGATTTTGTTGTTGTTGGAAAAGGGGGGGGGGGGGGTTGAAAAAAGGTTGGTTGGGAAAGGGAAGGGGGGGGGGGTTGTTTTGCACCGAAAGAATTCAACATGGCTCATACCAGAACATTGGAATGATCTTTTGGTCTAACTGTGACTCTGCCATGTAAACATTACCTTAAAGTGTCATAACAATTTTCATTGTAAATGCAGAAGCTGCTGCTGATTTTTGATCTCCTGTAGGGATAGTGTAGGGATAGCACCAGCCACCAGTTGCATTAAAATAACCCTTTCCTTCATCATCATCATCACTAAGCTGGCCCTTTGCAGAAGGTCGCTATCGTTATAGCCTGACTGAAAACAATCTCGGTCTCTTCCCAGATTTCTGGCCCCATGCACTATCATCCTCATGGTGTTTATTACCGAACCTTATAATATATGTTGCCACCAACAATTTCGTCTTGTCTGATATGTCCGATAAGAGCAGCAGGAGAGTCCGAGGTCTGGGAGTCATGACCCAGGTCGGTCCACGCTCTGAAATTGTCTAGGACATTGGGCCGAAACAGTTATCAACTTGGGACTACTAATGATCGGTGGACTCCTGTTGTGCATGCTCCGGCTGTGGAGTTCCTCTTCTTAGTATATACAGAATTTGCTCATCTTCCAGCTTGTTGACCCAGTATTGAGCGATACCCCTCTACTATTGTTTTAAACTCGCGTGGTGCTTCTCTTTTTCGGCTTCTTTTTATTCTGCCTTTTATTGCTCCACAGGCATACGCTCTTAACCAGCTCACGCCATGTTGTTATATTCTTTGCTTTTGCATGCAGCTCTCCTCATGTCCTTCCCATCTTTTTAATTTGAGTATCTACCTCGTTTCTCCTTGTTTTTCTTTTTTGTTGGTCTGCCTTTATTGCTATGGCCCTGTGGGTTCCAGTGCAAAGACACTGTGGTTATGTTGTTCTAAGATTTTCTCAGCGTGTGTCCCATCTAACTGTAGCGTCTTTTCTTCACCTCGTGGCCAGCTGGAACTTGTTCAGCTCTCTCCAAAACTCAATACAAGTGAATTCCCTGGCGCTTGATATGGCCAGGACATTTATGTTTCGGAGATAAGATGCTTTACCTAGCCTCAATGTACTACTTTCTTTACTTTATTCAACAGAGTAGAGGAATCATTTCACACAAGTTACGCCTAATGCATGTGATGTTAGACATATGTTTTTATACGCCATACTACACTAGGTGCATCATGTGGTCACCATCAAGTCAGCCGCCTTTGTTTTACAAGGACATTTATGTGTACGCAAGTTAGTTTATGTCGGTCTGCACGCCAAAGTCAGCTTTTTTAAAAATCTGCCCCCGCATGGGTTCACACCCTGGACCTTCTTGCTTGAAACATAACATAAATAATCCTTAACCAGCCGTGATTGTGGAGTTGTTTGATAGAAGCACTAGGACACAAAACTCACCATCGTTCTTTGTCATCCGTTTGTTGAACAAATGTATAGTAATTTAATCATGTCCATTTCTTGATCTTATCATCCCAGGTGCTTGTCCCTATACCCACTCCCCACCCCCTCTTTTTTTTTTAAATCCATTCCCCCCATTCCTCCACCACCATTTTCCAACAGGTATATCTTTGTAATCGAATCATGTCTCAGCACGTGCCAGAACCAAACTAGCTTGCGATGCTTTACCATAGTAAAAGAGTCTCCTGTTATCTGTAAAGTTGTTTATTTTGTCTTTTACATATTTATTAGTTTTATATTCTAAATAGCTAAGTCGTAAAATTCGTCTATAGCATTTCTGTTCGACAGCCTGAATCTTCTTTTCCATTTCCACACTGAGAGTCCAACTCTCACATCCGCCTAGGAAGATTGTACCAGTGATTTGTATATACTGACTGTAACTACGATGCTCTTCCACGTCGTAGGTAGCTGGTACATCGTGGATTTTGCCATACCATGTTACACATGTGGGATCCGAGGTATTTAAAGATTTCAACTTGATCTGTTTTGTTCTGTAGTTAGACAAACTTTGTTCTGTAGCTAGATACTTGATCGTCGAGGTAATTTACCAGTGTTTTGCTTTTCTCGACATTAATTTCCATACCATACTTACCGCAGCCTGAACCATACGTTTTGGCCAATACGCGCATGTCTATGCTTTACTTAAGCTTAGTTCTATACAGGAACCATGGCGTGAGATTTCCAGTCTGCTCTATGACCCTAGCTGACAAAAACTACCCGAAAGTGTTATTAACTTGCCCACTTCAAATACAGAAGCCAGCGGTGACATCCCTACTTGAGAATCTGACGAGTGCAAGTTATAATTTCAATATTCTGAGTGACCTGCCTCGCTTGTGAATGATAAAATGAGACAGGCTGTATGGTCTGTCGATCAGCTTAATTGTACTGTGTCAGGGAAAATTTGGCTTCCTGCTCTCAACACGCAGGCACGATATGTAGTTGCATGTTAGGTAGGTAAAGAATGTTGCTTGCTTGCCATGAGAGGTTTGGGGTATATCATGCTAAATGTATTAATTTATCGAGTGATCTGAACTTGAGACATAGTGAGTGCGTTTCTTGCGTATTTGGTTTTCATACCAGGTGATTTGTGTGTGTGTGTGTGGTATACTTCTGAAAAAAGATGAATTAAAAGAACTGGTCAATATTTTAAAGCACTGCTTCAATGGTTACTGGAAGACGCGATGAGCTGTCTTTCTCTTGTTCTTGATCTTGATCTTGTTGTTCTTCTTTTTTTTCTATCCCCTCTTCCCCTTTTTTCTTGATATGTTTCTCAGTTTCCTTTTTATGTTTCTCCTTATCATTCCCCCCCCCCCCCCCCCCAGTATAAACTAAAAGCCCTCTTAACCACAATATCCAACAATGTACGATGGCATGTCATTTATCCCGTATCCTTGATTCTAGTTTTACTTCACCATACCTTTTTGTGTGTGTTAAATTGTTAAAGCTTTCGTAAACGGCTTCTTGTCATAGCTGTATACTCTTTGTCAGAAACAGGGCTGCCACAATTCCACCGACGCTGTTGTGTGATCAATAATAAGTTATCTTAACTTTAGCAAGCTGAGATTTAAGGCGGTAGACAACAGTCACGCCACACACAGCTCTTAATTGTGTCCCTAATGACAAACTATGCTCATTGTGTATGAAAAGGGGAAAAATCTACACCCATGTTTGTTTTTTCAACCTGTCATCCGTGATCCAATGCGGGGGTCCACTGAAAATGTCTGGCTAGCCATGAAGCCACTACAGTGGAAGCTGAGACAGAGTAACTACGTGGATGTGATAGTAAGTTTTGTGTCCCTTAAACAACGCTCAAGCCACGAGTATTAGCTTTCCTAACTTCTAAGCTGTAGCATCTGATACAATGTGTTCAAAACGGGTTATTTAGCATAACTGGATTCAATATAAAAATATCTTCCACATTTGTTATTATTTTCAGCTAGTTGGCGAAATGTTTCTTGTAATTTCCCGGTCCGCAGGTGTGCAAAGTTCGAAGAACATTGGTGTAAACTATATTATTATTTCTTCATGCTAGTGTACTTCTTCTTATTCTTCGTTCATCGGATTTAAGCTCCGGCGGAAAGTTCTGGTTATTCGTCCATTTGGATGAATTTAGCTTTGAACCAGGGCCTGAGTTCAGCGTGTACCTCCGTTTTACTGTGTGTGTGTGTGTGTGTGTGTGTGTGTGTGTGTTTTGGGTTGGTTGCTCCTTCCCGCTCGAGCAGATGCACTCTGACTTCGAAGGAAGCTCCCAATCAGTCGACTCCTGCGACATGCTTGCTGCGGAGGCAATGTGTCTATTCTCGTTTTCCCTACAGTGGGGCCACGAACCCACACGGGGGAATAGCTGGCATACTGAACACTGGCGACAACATCACACTGCCACACCTCCTTCCTTCCTTTCTTCCATTCCTTTCTTCCTTCCTTCCTTCCTTCTTTCCTTCCCTCTTTCCTTCCTTCCTTCCTTCCATCATTCCCTTCTTCCTTTCTTCCCTCATTACTTGCTTCCTTTCTTCCTTTCTTCCTTCATCCTCTTCTTCCTCTTCTTCTTCTTCTTCTTCTTCTTCTTCTTCTTCTTCTTCTTCTTCTTCTTCTTCTTCTTCTTCTTCTTCTTCTTCTTCTTCTTCTTCTTCTTCTTCTTCTTCTTCTTCTTCTTCTTCTTCTTTATCTTCCTTAATGTTTTTCCTGCTCGTTTTCATAGACATTTGTCACACGTCGCCTTCATTGTTTTGATTTAAAATGTAAATCCTCAGGTCGGTATTTTCGCTTATTACATATTTCAGGTTTCATGTTGATGTTGATTGTTTATAGGTTTCTAAATCTTGTCCCTTCCCTTGAGTTTTCTAATCACAGCTTATTTTTTAATACTCTGTCGACGAATACTTTCGACTAAACGTTCGATTGTGTTTGTGAGCTTCTTTTCTATTCTCTCCGTTCCAGTCACAGTTGGTTTTGCTGTAACTGTGTAATGTTTCACACAGCACGCCTCACCATAGTGCATCTGTGACAGTACAGGCCTATTGAACACTTAAGGAGACACAATTCACCTGCCACAAGCCTGAATGATAAAATAGGCCATAGTTTCCAGTCGAGTGATCAGCTTCATTCTACCGTGCAATTCGTTCGTTTTTCCTGTCATATATCATACATTTGCTCTTGCTTCTCGTTGAGCTCCTACGTTTTGATCATTCTTCTCCTCCTTCGTTTTGTTCGCTATATTTATCTTGTTGCTGTTGTTGTTAAAGTTGTTGTAATTGCTGTTGCTGTTGTTGTTGTTGTTGTTGTTGTTGTTGTTGTTGTTGTTGTTGTTGTTGTTGTTGTTCTTCTTCTTCTTCTTCTTCTTCTTCTTCTTCTTCTTCTTCTTCTTCTTCTTCTTCTTCTTCTTCTTCTTCTTTTTCTTCTTTCTCTTCTTTTTCTCTGTCATCATCTTTATATAGTTGCTGCTGTGGCGCCTTCTGTCACAGTTGATACTACCTCAGGTACCGCACCACAAACTCCACGAGTACCACTCCTCAAGATTCCAAGGAAATTTAAATTCATAATTCTTCTTCTTCTTCTTCTCTTCCACCTTGAACCTCATCGAAGTGTTGGGGGGAGATGTAATGTTCGTTGATGAGCTCTGCCAAGAGCACTATTAAGACTGATGTTCATTTCTGTAATGCTGTTCCGAATGCCATCACTCCATATTTTCTGAGATCTTCCACTCGCTCTATACCCGTTATAACGTTTTAGTGTGGCTCGCTGTGGCAGATAGTACCAGGGCATTCTTGTTAGGGGTCCAAAAAACTTCATTTGTTTTTCTCTGATAACCTATAAGACTGGCTTTAACCCTAGCATTCGTCTGATTTCGTGATTTCGTATTCTGTCTTTTCTTGAAACTCCTGCAACTCTTCTAAGGCATTTCATCTCCGTTGTCACAATTTTACGTTCATTGGAAGATGT